>OY728152.1:712688561-713313561 GCA_963277665.1 Viscum album
GGAACCACTTCTTTATGTGGATGTCCCTCACTGTCATCTTATCTTCACCTAGTACCAGGCCCAGAAATGCCTTCGCCAGTTGTGGAATGCTCTTGAGATCCTTCTATGAATTCTTTATAGGGAGAAATTCATAATAAATTACCCCTATAATGGGAATCCCAGAAATATGTTGGAGGTCCCAAAGAAAGATGTCGACCTCCCCATGAGGAAGATGAAAGGTATTGGTCTTTGATGAACATGTACTTAGCATCTCGAGAATGATGTCTTTTGGTTGATAGATGTGAAATTGGGAGGCCCATGTAGCCTCATACATTCCTACTTTTCTTAGCTCCACTCCAAGTTCTACAAAGGATATACTAACACAATAGGCCAAAACCCATTATTCTATAAATTTTCCACCCTAGCATAACTCCCAATTAATAGTCCATCCTTTCTTTGGGTTCCATGAATAGGCATTAAAGATAGTGTGGTGTTGTGGTGGAGATATCTCTGGTTTCAATACTTTACCATCAATTTCATTGACATGGTTCTAAAGAAAATCAACGGTGATAGGTGTATGATCCCTCCAGGTATATCCATACGCAACTATGATCCACTAGTATTGATTCAGTGTTCCCCAGAACTTGTAAACCGATTCATCCCTACTCACTTATGGGATGAAAACATCATCCCTCAAGATGAAGATCTACAATGACAATCTCTTTTACAAGGGGTAATACTTTTACACATCCAACAATTCAACCCTCAATGATTCGTGGAAGGAATGACTTTGAATATCTCTATGATTAGGATGTTGTTCATTACATCTTCTCTTCGGGAAACATCTGTAAGGACCACCCACGTAGCTTCATAATCATCCATTTTCTCTATGACTTAGTTTTTTTATTCATATTCTTGAAGGTATTTCATAAAGTTCATTTTTAGATAACCAGATCGTGCATCCATGATAGCCTCATCACGTATCACAAAGCAATATAGGATCACGATGCAACTGTTTTCTCAACAGTGTTCGTGGAACACCATTCCGAGGAACTTGGTTCACTGGGAGTGTTCACCGGGGTGCTGGAGCTTCCCAATTTTAGAGATCAAGCAGAGTTTTCAAAAAGATTAGATACATACAAGGTTACCCCTTATGCTGAATTTGATGTTAGAAACCCTCTGAGCTTCACGGTGCTCATGACAGTTGAATGCTTCATGATGATCTTTCCCCCATTCTCTGCATAATAACATCGCGATTTATCTTCATGATCGATAGGTTTTCAGCAATTTACCCTCAAAATCAGACCCTCCTTTTTCCCTCGACTCTAATTCTAAGGGGGCATTTTTTGGCACCAAAATTTGTTCCGAGGATGAATTGAGGGGATCCAAGACCCTTCAAGGAAAATTCAAGCCTTAAAAGTAAAATAAATCACCAAAAGGGACCTAATTTGTGAATATACCTTTCTAGGCCCCTCACCACTAAAAAATCATGATTCCATTTGATGTAGACCTCTGTGAGTCTGGCACTATCTGGGATTTCAGAAAATCCACTTGATGGAACCCTCCGTGAGTTTGATGGGTCACCTCCATTTTCTAAACTCTATTTACATCACAGAGCTCATATGACCATCGTGATGCATGGTGCCTATAAACATGCAGCTCACCCCAAACTCAAAGAATAGCTACCTTGACCTTTTACCTTCTGATCTCCCATTTCGTGAATCTCCCTATGCTCCGTGAACAAGAGAGAAAATGCATCACCCAAGGTATTTGAGAATCATGAAATATATTTCCCTTTGTTGCTATTTTCCACCATTGAAAGTAGTGATTACCTTCTTGAATTTCCATGGACATCATGAAGTCATGAGTCCCTCTCGGGAACTCGAGACTTCACGGAGAATCCAGACTTCACAAAGGACCCCCCGAATACATGTGGACCTCTTGCCTAGGCTGAGACACCATTCTTTGTGAAGATACTCCCATTATGTTGACAATTTTTCCATTTTTTGCGAAGCACCTCCCTTCATGAAGCTCTTTTTCTCTATGAAGCACTAGTGATTTGTGAATCTCCTCTCAATGAGGATGCTTTCTTTGTGAAACCCTTCCCATACAACCCTCTAGGCTCATACATAGTGATTTTCTTATTACCCTTGTGATGTACGTCATAATCTTTTCCTACATATTGATTTTTTGCATTGGTATGCTAACATATCTTTCTTTTTGGCATATACACGCTAATTTGGACCCCCTTATTTACTATTCCTCCACACCCCTTTTTTCAGGTCTTGATGATGACATCCCTTCCCCAAGTGTAGGAAGGTTTTAGTCATGTAAGTATATGGGGTAAGGAGTGAATCCACCTTTCTTGAGATGCAAGACATTAATCTTCCAAGAACCCTTTCCCTCAGCACATGATGTTACACTGTAGTCTCTTCCCATGTAATGCACATGGTGTGTTCCGTCTCAGGCATTCTCCCCAACCAATAGTCTCCATAGGAGTGAGATCTTCCTTGCTCTACTAGTATGAAATGAATTTTTCCTCTCATGGGACTAGATCCTCCTCGATCATCTCTCCTAGAGTAAGTCCCAATCTATATCTACCTGGTCCACCAACCAAGCCTAATCCCCACACCATATCTCATGGCCACACCTTTTGTAACATGACCATCATGTCTACTTCAACCTTTTATTTCTCACACCGAGCATAACTCACATGGTATTAGATTAATAGTGACCATGAAATCCTATTTGGGATGGTAACCACATGTAATCCCCAACATGTTTCCAGGTCGCTGGCCATGTTTTTCCCCAATTATATGGACCCACTTCCCGAACTACACATACTTTGATCCCTTCCTTATAAATAGGGTACATAGGAAGCCTCTATTCGGTTCAATACCATCACCCCCATAATTTATTTGTTCTATCTATTTCACTTAGATTGACTAATACTACATGATGTTAAATTGTATGCTCCAAACTACATGAGATTTAACCTCTTTTGGGTATGTACGAAGCCTCTTTGTGATTCAATCCCAACCAATGGTGAACTCTGGTGATCCCACATAGGGAAGTACCCTCGCGATGTAAAATATTTCTTTCTTGGGACACATATCATTGATCAACCCCATGAGGTTTTATGATCCATCCAAACGGGCCAAAAACCATGCATAATCCCCACACATATCACATCAATCCAACCAAGTGTGATCCTCTTATGAGTGGCTATTAACCATGCGTAAGACCTTGGAACGTCTCTGGGTCACTGGCCATGTGTACACCCTGATTCTCTGCCTCCATCCTAAACTATACATACTTTGATCCCTACTTTATAAACATGGTACGTAGGAAGCCTCTCTAAGGTTCAATCCCATCATCCATTCCCACCCCAACCTTTCCCCTAGGTCTCTATGTCTCGTAAGGGTCATGACCTAACCTGGAGGTTCCTTTTCCTTCAAGTCCCCACCCATGCATTAATCCCCATGAGCTACCTCCTTATGTGACTCAACACCCCCATTAGAACTACCTGGAATTTTATTCCCAACCAGCTGGGATACACAGGAATCCTCCCATAAGTTCAAGCTCAGCACCATCATATTCACGTTGGTTCGATTCCATTCATTCAATCCTCTTCATCCAACCCCCATCATCCATCCAGATTATTTTTTGGGCCACCATGTCCTGATGGGATCATGAAATTCACCGTGTGTCATCTTAGTGGGTAAGCCCCATCCATCTACTCCTTCACCTCAACCTTATCACGGTGTGGTCACACTATCCACCATGGACCTTCTTATTGTGTAAGCCACATTCCTCCCAGTAATGCTCTCAGTATTTCATGGGCTGTCTCAGTGAATAATCCCCATTCATCCCATTTATTCTCCTTATAGAACCCAAGTAGCTAACCATGCATAATCCTTACACAATGCACACTCATTCAAACAAGAGTAATCATCTTTTTATGGGCCACTAACCATGCGTAATCCCCAAACCATGCCTTCTAAAATTACATGGTTTTTGATCCTTATCTCCTAAATAGGGTACCTATGAAGCATCCCCAAGGTTCAATCCCAGTCAATGGTCAACTTTGGTGCCCCCTCTTTGGGGTACACCTCCCTAATCCACCCTCAGTGGTGTCCATATTAGCCTTCACAGTGTAAAAATTCTCTTCATGAGACTCACCACCTCAAGTCTACTCTCATTGGGCATTCAGATCCATCCACCTAGTGTTCCCCTCGCTTGGTTCCAACTATCCAATCTTCCCTAATTGGCATCTAGATCAGTCCCCATGGTGTGAAACCTTTTCTTCATAAGACACAACACCTCATATCCACTATCATTGTGCGTTCTTATCCGCTTGTTCAGTAAAACTTCCAAGTGCTCCCTCATAGGGATGTACCCATTTCATCCACCTTCATAAGTGTTCCCGTGAGTCCAATCCGTTACCACAAGATGTTAAACTCACAAAATACACCATGTTAAAAATGGTAAGATAAAGAAAACCTCAGAGACATGCATCGGACATAAGATACCCCACGATCAATTTAAGAATCCTTGGGTTTAGAAACCCTTGAGAATCCCTCTAAAGAGGAAGAATACATGTGTTATAGTGTTTCATCATATAGACATGCCATATATTCACATCATTACTACTCTCCTGACTGATGGTTTCTTCCCTAACTTGACCCTTTTGGAATGTCCTTACAGATGTAGCGTAATTAAACATCTTCCACAAAGAGATGGCATTGGTAATGAGTTTCATGAACAACATATTAATCTATGAGGGTGATCAGGAATAGGTGAAAAATTCTGAGGTGGAATCCACAGAAGAAGAAAACGACATCTCATCATCCCATTTCGATCAATGTGAAGAAATCTCAGAAGAAGTGATGAATGGCACCTTCCTTTGAAAAGTAGGAATGCAGGGTAAAATGTGCCATTAATGAGCATCGACATGAACAATCAGGCGGGTGTTCCCTGATAGAAAGCATTGGAAAAAATATTCTTGACAATTAATTAGTTTTATTATTAAAATATTTATCTTTTCACAACTATGTGTAACCGATTATTACATATTATATTCATTATTTATTACCAGTGATTCAAGAATTAATGAACTATTAGTTGATTATTATACACTATAAACAATATTCATTCCTATATTGAATAATTTATCCTTGCATCCAATGGATATTTCATATAATTTTTTGGGTAATAAATAAAAAAAGGTCAACTAAAACCACTAAACGTAGAAATTAGAAGTTGTTCACTTCTCACAGCTGACATAGGAATCACTCTTTATCAACCACTTGGAGAATTCATCTTTCTTGTTCTAATGTTTATTTTCTTACTTGGTTAATATATTTAAATACACATATATGATAGGAATAGTTTATTTAATACCTAATAATTATGATACATATATCAAATACAATGAAAAATATACACTAATTTGAAGCATCTACTTGCTTCTACTTCAATTCATTTAATTTTATCTCCTATAGATTTATCTCATAGCATGAGAAGAAAATAGCCTCCTGTATAATGACCAGCCTCTTTTCATTATATGATACAGTGAAGGTTCCTTTGAAATCACACTTTACATTGTACTTTCTAATTTTATTTCAACTTTTTATCCATAAGAACTAAATATTAGTATTTCTTTAGGTTTATGTCAACTTGGAAAACATTACTCAAAAGGTAATGAATCATTTTCCTGAACTATTAGTTTTGTAGTCTATAAAAAACTAAATTAATTTTATTAATAAGGATATTAGTAATGTATTTATTAAAAGATCATAATACATCTTTCAATTTACACATCTTGAGTGTAATAATCATCTCATTCATATCTTGCTTCACTTTCTCCTCACTACTTATCAGAAATGAGACAGCAAGTTAAACCATCAATTTTGTAATGTTTTTTTCACAAAACAACATACATTGATGATATAATTATGATTTAAACATAAAATGTGTCATACATGATTTTAATTTTGGATTTTTTCACACACTCCCTAAGGTGGATTAATAGGTAGTGGTAACTTCAGTACAAAGAATTTACTATATCATAATACTTTCCGAAAACACCTATAATAATCTAGGAAATTCATGATGGTTAAGAAATTTTATTTTTCTATAATTAATCATAGAGATCTTATGGTATTATAATATTTTTTTTGTACAAAATAAAACTTAATTAGATTAGTAATTAATCATGATCACCGAATTGACATTACATATTAAATAAATTAATAAATGTCTCCCCCTATTTAGTCAAACCCTAGTATCCTTGACTACTAGACTAGGAATACATAGTCACCTGAGTATTATAGTGGAAATGATCCCTAAAAAATATCCTCATAGTACAAGATATTTCTACTCTTTTACTTAGAGAGTTTCAAGGTTGGAATTTCACTCGCCAACCACATTAAGTCATGGATAATTGAAATGTTGAGTGAAGTCTCAGATTATAGAAATCATAAATGTAATTTACTAAAATCATTGACCTTAAAGTGACAATAAGATTACTATAAATACTTATTTTCTATTATCTTTAGCTAATTAAACCAATCAATTTCATAATAAATCCCTTGTATTAGAAGTTACCCTCAACTGGGGCTGAAGAGCACCTCATACACCTAATTTTGTTCAAATTCAAATGGTAGAAGGTGTTAAAATTTAATATATCTATGGGAGTTTTATTATTTATCGATGAATGAAATCATTTTTTCTTAGATATGAACATACTTAGTGATATAACGCTCAACTTTTACATGTAGTATATAGAATTCATTCAGCACATTTGAATTTATGAATTTTAGTTTTTTATTTTATGTGATCATGTAAACTTTCATATTCATAAAATAATAATTACCCAAGCCTAAATAAAATAAAATAAATGACTGATCATGATCATTTATTACTGGTTGATCCATTGAAAAAAATGGATCAACCGATTTCCAAAGGGTAATTACTTGAGTTGTATCTGAATCAAGTGAAGAACCTACCCTGCTCAATGTATTTACGTCTTGTCTCGAACATCGCTTCAGGTTGGAATGGTCAACATCTTCATTCATATTCACCATAAAATAGAAATAATTTCATGTATGTGAGAGGATATAGGGAATTAATAATACACCTATAATATATCTCTTGTTGGCACTCATGTCCTTATACCTATAATGAGTAAGAAAAATGATGTATAGACTATTAATTTATTAAATTAATTACTACAAACATCATCTGAATGCAACAATTAATTAATAAATAACACTAATATATAAATTGTCTGGTCACTTCTCTTGATCATTCAACAAAGAAATTAAATGTGTAATAAAAATTAAAATTGTGAAAAATTTATGTCAATGGAAATTAAATGAATTAAACTTAATTCATTCTAATTTTAATCCATGTAATATATGTCATTCAGTCCTAAATTAAATTAAATTTATTTAAAATATTTTAACATATTTTTTTTAAATAATTAAATTAATTTTTTGGGCCCTCATGGGGCCTAGAAACCCCTTAACAGGGGTACGAAGTCATTTCTAGGAACAAAAGGTGTCAAACCGACCCAACCCAATCACTGAACCATCCAGAGACTAATCCCCTGCAAAGTACATGCATAATATGGTAATGGGGGGCCAATACTACCCATTTAATTTTTTTTTAATATCTTTACTGACCACCTATAGTAGGCGACAATGAAAAATGACCCCCCAAATGGGGGGAAAAGGATACATGGGGGGAGGTATTTCAACCCCAATTTTATATAATTTTTGTTTTTATTGTTAGGCATGACTCACATCCCTATTCTAAAGTCATTTTTGGGTTCATTGGACTGGCACCACCCCTACCCCAATTTTGGGTAGTTTTTTTATTTCTTTTTGGATATGTCATCTAGTCACCCCCAGCCTTGGTTTTTAATTATTTTTATGTTTATTTCAAAATTAGAAGTCATATTTTATGATTACGATTTTTTTCTAAAAAAACATGATAGTGTTGAATTGTTTACCCTACCGAAAATAACTATTGTGGCCACCCGAAAGCGACCAGAAAACTATGGATCATTGAACATCATTATTGAGAACTAGGATACGAGTAAAATGAACATATTTATGAAATACATGCATACATATATATATATATATACATTCTCTTAAGATTATTAAAACCACCTAATTGACTGCGATCCAATTTTAAACATTGGATGACCGCAACTTGTCTGTCTGTGGTTTGATTAAGGAATTATTTATTGAGATGATATCATGATGATTCCCTCTATAATAATTTAATGGATATTTAATTTTTCATGTCTACCATAACATGATCACTCTGAAACCAATTGAAGGTTGTAGGGTATCCAGAAGAAGAAAATGAGCTGGAGATTTATATTTTTCATTTCTAATCGATTCAACTATATCATATTAGGTGAAGTATAACCTTGTACAAAATATTAGGATCTCATGTGGATTTTTTTCAGAAAGAAAATAAAACAACTAATTACCTAATTTGATTTGAAGGCACATTCTACAACTGCTCATTGTCAGTTACCACTATTCAAAGGAACCAAAGTCGAATCCCTCTAGATATTACAAAAACATTTCGAAAGTATATAGGAATATTTATCATTGTAATATGGGTACTAGAATGGATATTCAATGATTCCTTTAACATCCTGATGATCACTGGTACATCAATCATTCGATCAGTGAATGGGAAATCAGACTGATTTCTCAGATAAACAAATTCTCTCTCTTGGATACAGGAGAGATGAGGGAGAGGCTCTCAAATTCGTTTAATGAATAGTACCCCAAATCAGCACCTCCTATCACTTATATAGTGAGGTATAAAATACCCCAAAATGGATCCCTAACCCCTAAATATGTTTTAAATTATAAATAATACATGAAAGATATCTTATGAATATTTCAATAAGTCATAAATATCATTTATATTTTTATCACATTCTTTTAATATAATAAATATATTACATGGTAAAATAAATTCATTTACTCAACTCATTATTTATGAAACTATTAAACAGACCATTAATATTAAAATAATATTCATTCATTAAATATTTTCCCATGTATACACTTAATATATTGTGAATAATTTTAATAAATAAATTTAATAATAATAATTCCAAACTAAAATAATATGAAAATTTCAATTTTATAAAGATCACTCAAACTCAGATATTTCTCAGACCTCATAGTGGGGCCCACCATGTTATATACTTTTATTAACTTAGAATATGCCATAATTCTTAATACGTTAATTATGTGAACCTCTAGGCCCTTATCTCGATAGGAGTGAATATAATACATATAATAGGAGTAGAGTCTAGAAACTCATCAATTTTCCTAAGGAGATAAGGAAAATTCATAACAATGATGACATTTCCTGTGACCAAATGTTGTGTAATATAAACTATTTACATCATGATATCTCATAAATAAGGATAATCACTTTGTATTATCACCCCTTATTACTTTATTATTTGTTGAACTAACTTGATGAAATTACCTTGTTCTATAATGGTCATGGATTTAGTGGAGGTACTTCCATTCAGATCTATTAGGCTTGAGATATCAGTTCACTTTAGAAGAAATAAATTTTGTATTTATTAATAAATCAATTCCATACGACCAATGTAACACCCATCACAAACTACATCACCACAAAAATAAATTTTATAGTTATCATCTTGCATCAAAGTACATAATCAAATAGTATAAAATGATAATAATCTGAAGTCTAGAGACCACTACCCATGTTTGTAGATAGGAACTACAAATGACACTTGAAACATGTGGTTTTCTTATTGGAGGGTCAATCCTCATGATATTGTATACTAAAGATCAATATGTGTGGACTTTATGAGAATATATCTCAATTATAATGAACCTACATAATCTAATGGGAACACATCGCATATTTCTTATCTTCAAGATGTTTCCAGACTATATGACATTGGTTTAAGATTACTTTTAGGGTATATTTAGGTCCTCATTATATCATGGGAAGTGCGATAACCTTTTGAAATGAAAAATAATATATGGAAATTACCATATAAATCAAATACATATAAATATAAACACTATTATGGTTAGTGTACATAATTCATAACTCACTGTAGATATGATGTGGTAATCAAAAAGTACTATTCATGTTGGGTATAGGGAACCCACTTTTATAAAAAAAACAACTAAAACATAGTTATCCTAATTGAAGAGTGGTGGTTATTGATATATAAAAACTCAAACAAAGGAAATTAATTCACAAATTAATTACTAAAATAAAAAACACATGAACACAACATGTCCTCTATCATTTTTATTTTTTTCTCAGTTTGAACATTTGATTGAGGATTAAAATTTGTGCTAAGGAATAAATGGGTCCCAAAATCATTATAAAACCCTTAAAAACCCATGGGGTAAAACAAGGATCTTGATCAAATATTATTATCCTAATGAACCCATGAATCTTTAATATCTCATCCACATACAGCCTTAGCAAATAATCTACTACAATCAAATCTTTGATTTCCAATAAATGAGTTGAATTCATTAACTGGTCCACAATCACCTGGATGGAATTATATCTCCCTTGATGTTGAGGTAAAATGGTAATGAAATCCATGAATATTTACTTTTTTTACATATAGGGACATCCAATGGATCCATCAAATTTCCTCTAATATGATACTCAAATTTCATTGGTTTATAGAATAAACACCATTATAGAACTACACTTCTATATGCTTGATCCCTAGCTACCAAAACCAACTCATCAAGGAATGATTAAACATGAATTTACTAGGATTCACTACTAGAAATGAGCTATGAAACTCATGTATAACCAATCATTTATAACTGATGGAAGAAAAACATTCCTATGAAACGACACCCAATACTGATCATCCTCGAACCATCCCTTAGTAGGATCACCATAAAAACATGATCTCTCCACACCTCAACCTTAAAATATCCCCAAATAGACTCCCAAAGCCACTATAATAAGGATAATAACACTATCATATGATATATGAAATCACCATGACCATATTCATCTATATTAAGGTGAAAACTTTTGAGCTCCTTAATCATCCTCCATGAGTCTCCTGAATTATGAAAAATATATCCTCATGAATTCCAACTTATGACATAAAAAATTACATTCCCACTTCTTAGGGTATGTGATATATCTATTTTACAATCCTATAATAAATCTATCCACCTCTACCAACAAAAATTAATATCCTCCACAGAGAAAATATGCCTCAATATTTTTTTATTTATGAAGACCATAAATCATTAACCGATGAGGTAGTACTTCCAAAAATTTAGAGAAAACACCACTGCTTCCAACTCAAGGTCATTGGTTGGATATTTATTCACATGATTTTATAACTTATGATATCCATAAGAGATCAATTCTCTCTACTACATCAATACATAACCCAAATGAAGATGATAATCACCAAAAAATACATTAATCATAATTAAATACTTTTTAAATTTAAGTGCATAAAATTTGATTTAATTTGATTTAAAGTATTCAAATATTTACTAACACTGATCAATCAACATGAAGGTCTAATATTTCTTGGTCAAGGATATCAAAGGTGATGGAATATGAGGTAAATCAGACATGGAAATATAATAATAGCTGGTAAGACCTAGTAATCTATGAATAAATTCAACATTATTGGGTACTTACAATGAAACAAACACTTTGATATTTGATGGGTAAACTACCACTCCTTACCCATACACCACATGCGCAAAAATATCCACCTCACTAGTCCATAACATGAACTTGATGAACTTCCCATATATCTGAAGATATTAGAGAACTTACAAAATAGTCCTTATATGTTCACCATGATGTTCCTCTAAAATTTAATACATGAGGATGTCATTAATGGGGGATACTATGAACTGATCTAGGAGCTCTTAGAATACCATGTTTATAAATCCTATGAAAATAACTGAGAAATTTGTGACACAAAATAATATAGACACAAACTCAAAGTACCTATTTTATAATTTCTTTAAAAACCAACTTAATCCCTTTAACTGATCAAATATACCATTATTTCTTTGGATATGATAATTATTATTTAGAATTACCCAATTCAACCGTTGTTATTCTATTCATTACATCATAATAATATCCACCTACTTTTCCAACAACATTGCAGTACCCCTAGGAGACACAGTAGGCCACATGAAACCCATATTACTAAAACCATTTATCTGAATCCTCAATTACTATAACTCAAAAGGTTATATATGATATAGAGACATAAAAATTAGATATACATAAGGTTACAAATATATCCCAAAATCAACATCACAATGAGGGCTAGTGTCACATTGTCGGGGTAGTGTCACAAAATCTTCGTGAAAAATATTAGGGAACTCCTTGAGAAATCACAGAAACACCACATTATATACCTTCACTAAACTTAGTATCAAATAATTTAGATTAAAATAAAGTGTCTTTATATTATTGTAATCCATTCAATACTCTCACTCATCGATGAACACCATTCACTATCCTTCCACATCGAAAAAGGAAACTTTTCCATGGAAGTAATAAATGATGGTAGACATATAATATTACTAATATATTTTTAAAATGACATATTATCATTATATATATGTCAATAATAAATAACATAATGAATGATTCTTCCCCATCATCAGCTCACAACCCTGAAATACATTAGATAAACTAGACGTAACTCCAATTAGTGTAGTCAATTCCAAGGGAACTGGAAGCATCTTTACCATATATCCTAGAACTAGGAATATGGAAGAAACTATAAAAGAGTGTTAATATCGAAAATAAAATAATTTATTATTTAAGGATGAACTTAATTTATGGTACTTCATATGATCATTATCCCTTTTAGTGATAAAAATTCTATTTCAAGCATTTGACTATACCTTACTGCATTTCCATGCTAGTCCTAATGATGGCCACATCCATGGGTGCACTTAATCCTATGTCCTTGAGTAAGAAGAACATCATGAGGTTATCCACTATATTCCCCATTACCACCCCCTTAATCAAAATCCTATGGTTCTTTTTTTCCCAGATAAGTCCTCAAAGGGGACTATAATTGGGGATGCACTAAAAAATTAATGTTTTCCTTAAGTTATCCCTTGAGAAGGGTCATGTATTGGATTTGTCGACGGTTATGAACTCTAGTACAAGAGAACACCCTTGGAAGAATACTAAGAACTAATTTCTTTAGAGATGTGTGAATAAATATGAGACTGGCCCTTACTGTTCAAAACTTCATCTTCTCAGACATCCAAGAACTTATATCCCGAGATCCACCACTTAAGAAGTTTTTATGACTTCCCACTTGAGATAATTTAGATCGCACATGAATATTATCTATCACCATTTCCATCACCAAAAACTCAATATATATTTGTAATTTAAATAGGGAATCCCAATGTTAGTTATCTTAGAATAATTTTACATCACAATGCTGAGATTTTTCCTCCTCATTTGGAAGAAGACCAAGAGAATAATGAAGAATGATATTAAACAGGTTCCAAGATTTCACACAATAAATATTCCCTAACATAGATATATATAATATTTCTTCTAAATTACTTTATAGTTTATGATATAAACTTAACATTAAACTACGTTAAAAAATTATCACATGAAACTGTTGTCTCTTCATACTTACTAATAAACATGATTCACAACTGAAAAAAAACATACCTCAATTGAATGATAGTTAGTAAATTATAATACAACTTCATTTAATATAATATACTGAAATATATCTCTATCTCCTCTATGAAACATTATATCTTTTGATTGAATAAAATTTCGTTATACTTCTATAGAATATAATGTTGAAAATCACACAACATATTCCTTAAAAAAATATCCTCCTCCATTGGTTCCACCGTCCTATAATCAACCAGAGTGTCCTCATACACCTTCCAAACATAATATGAATGATAACAATGAACAATATCGATCTATATAATAAAAAACAAGGAAATATATAATCTTGGGATCTTATAATTAATTAAATATTTATGCAATTAGATTTATTTTCATTTTCACCCAAAAGAAACCCAATTCAAATGTAGGCACAAAAAACATGATCCATGTACAACACATAAGTATCAACCTTGAATTAAACATTATCTCACCAATTATATATATTATTCTTATGAAACATGTGTTGGATCATATGGGTCCCTAATATCTAGTGAAAAACCCAGTATCCCATGACTACATCACGTACTAAGTTTGATTGACATCATTTCCCTACTAAACCTAATGAAAACCTATGTAGTGCCTAACTCCAAATGTTATCCCAACTCTCACCCATATATTTGATACTAATTTATCAAAATCCACACCACATGTACCCCTCCTAGGCCGGTAGTGAAGATGTGGGTTACCCCGAAAGACTACCTCTAATAGGCCAAGGGTTGATCACTAAAACTAATGGTATAAAACAAACATAATGATTGAAATTACCCTAAGAAAACCTATCTACATAAATAAAGAACCAAAAATAAAATATATAAAATTTAAAATAAATCTAATATCCCATAATTAATGTAATTTAATACATAAGATAAACTCTAAAATACCAATGAGAACTCATATAACAACCACCCACAAAAACAGACTATGAAATCTATGAGCTAATAATTTCTAGCTCGATCAAAAAATATCTCCAAAAAATTTAAAACAAACACACACACAGAAAAATAGAAAAGAGGTTGAGTATACTCATATACCCATTATGATCATCTTTAAAAAATCACTTATAAATTCAAAAAAAAAGTAATTTTCATTACCCGACCCACTGGGGCCCGCTTGGACGAATATAGGATGATAGTGAAACCCCAAGTGTTACTCAAATAGAACATGGGATGGAGACCAATACAGAGTAGAAAAAACACACACATTGTAGGAAATAGCCTATTGTACATGTACACATGCACACATCTTCAATTACCCTCATAAATATAAAAGGAAAGGTGCATTTGATACCATAATGCATTTATACATCTATATCCCACATCAGAGTAAAACACAAGTACTGAAAATCTTGGAAGGATAAATACAAGACCACCATAACATCAAATAAGTCCAAACATATAAGAAGGATAAGAATAATGTCAAATTAAACACCTAGAACTAACCATGGTCTATCTAGATCAATTATTCTCTATCTTATCATGTTCCACCTAGGAATCCATTGGAAATACTAAAATCTATATAATACATGATATGTGAGGAAATATACCATGAAGGGGTGAGTATATACATACCTAATTAGACACCCAAAAATCACAAAAACAAAAGAATAAATAGAGTATTAAACACATCAACATGAAGGAATGCCAATAAGAATATAAGACATAATAATATATGACAATAATAACCTATATATGTTCAAGGTGGACACCAAGTCTCAAGATGAGGTCATGTCCTCTCTGTCAGCCTATGATTCATTAGAGGCTCTAATGTTGCACTTGTCTTGGAGAGATCACTCCATGAGTCTTTCTATCACTGATGGAGCTCATATAAGAGGCTAGTCCTGTCAGGACTCACCATATATATTGAACTCATCTCAGAGGACATACTCATCAGGTCTATCCAGAAAAAGGTTCACATTAGAACTCAAAAGATTTTGATACACAAATAAGGTATAACACCTTGGGCCATGAGGTATATGAGAACCTATATAGAATAAATTACCAAGTAGGAGAAAATATGACCATAAATTTTGGTCACAAAAATTCATAAAACCCCCCCTAGGTAAAAAGAGGAAGGGAATGAGGATACAACCTATGAACCTTATAGAGGGATTCCCTCTCCAGTCCGCTAAGGGTATCTTTTCCAATGATCAGGAAAAATGATGTAATGAACCCTCATAGAGGCGGATTGAGAAAACTCACCCTGGTCAAAAAAAGGTGAGGATTATCCCATATATATTGAAGGAACACACCCATATAGATATATATCTTGGGGAAACCCGTATAGATTATGGGAACACACCCCATTCACACCAAAGCTCAACTGAGAATAACAAAGGATATAAATTTCATTAAAGAAGTACATGGTGTTACCCTAGGGGTACATGATGTTTTTTATTAATACAAACACTAAAAATGTCTCATGCTTATAGAAAATTCATTTATAAAAATACACGATGCATCCCTAGGTGTACATGATGTGTAGATGACCGGCCATGCACTGGATATACCGCCTACTAGAGCTCGTGTAGTCTGGACTGTGCCCATGTACTTAGGGTGTTCCCAAGTACACTGGATGTTTCCTATTACTTGAACATATTTGAGAAATTTTCAAATTACATAGGGTGTACTCCATGTTACACAACATATAGGGGTCAGGATGACACTCAATGTGTGCCATCTGGCCATTCCAGTGTAACTATCTAAGTAGACGGTGTGTTCCCTCCATCCATAGTGCGTGGGACCACATGGTCTCTTGTGTTTGTACTATATGTACATTCTGATATGTTCACCAAGGGTTACATGGTTTATGACATGACACACATGGTGTGTATCACCACACAGTTTTCAGAGATTTTACATCCTACACACACCGAGCATAACCAGCTACAGGTCACATGGTGTGTGGAATCACCATACATCATGTGATATTTAATTCACATGGAAACCCTATCCACTATATAGTGGCTAATAAATGAAATATGTTATTTATAATACATTAAATCTAGTCAAAATTTATCCAAAACAACTGGTTCTTTACACAGATTCGTTCATGCCACAGTCACCACTAGATCTGTCGTGATTCTCACCATGAATTACATATTTAGTTTGAATACACATACCTCATCACTAATGGATCAACTCAAGACATCCAACCCACTTAGGAAATGCCTCCCAACCCACCATGCCTCCTCCACAATTCCAAACTGAAACTGTGGATCATTGATCTGATCCCAACCCATCTCTGATCATTTGCAGCCATCGTCGCACCTCGATCACACATCCAATACAAACTCATGCCTATGGCAATGAACCATTATTACATATAACATTTGTGAGACAATAGGTTATCATGTATTTGATAATCTTCCATCTAAATAAAATTCCACTCATGAAAACTTGAAGAAAATGGGATAAATGCGCAAAACATGAAGATAAGGAACAAACCTCATCCATTGTTCAGGTTGGTCTCAATATATTTCAATGAGAATGATGAATGAAGAGAAAATAAAATCAATTCTTAATTATAGAAAGATAAATACATAAATTATAAATCAACATAAACAAATGCCTTAAATTGTGTTTGGATAGATCATTGATGAAGAAGAATTATACATCTCTATCATTAGTGAGATCCATGAACATTGATGGAACACATATCACTTCCCCATGATCTATTTTTATTATCCCAAGAAAACTATTCCAATGGATACAATACCAATTAAAATTCTTATGTGGATAACACTAGATATTTTACATAATGGTATTTTTATAATAGAGGATTAGGTTTGGTGATTATTTAATATACTTATTTATAAATATGCCCATGACCAATATTAAACGAAATTTGAGAAGAAAAAAATATTTTCTTATGACAAGTGTAAAACCCAATCTGTTGATTTAATGGAGCTATCAGAATTCCCATCCAAGACACCATTCATGTGTTATTCCATTATTTATAAAAATAAACATGTGCATGAAAAAATATATTTATTATCATCATAATAAGGATATCTGAGCACTAAATTTACACACTCACTCTGTTCCTAGCTTCAAAAATATTCCCAAAAATATTCCAAAGTCTTACATAGAAAAAACAAAGTCATTAAATTATCCCCAAATTCATAGATTTTCATCCTATAAATTGGTAACCTGGACATAAGTGATACTAACGAGCTCTCAATTGAGTTTCCCACTCCAATGATATACCCTAAAGGTTCCCATTCATTCAAAAAAAAACACAGCCAAGGGAAACACTTTCCCATGAACGACCTTATCCCTTGAATTATTGAACACCAATATCTCATCAAAATCTTCAAAAAGGTATGCTCACCCCCAATTTTTATATTATCCTAGTCTACATCATGCAATGTGTTATGCTCTTATCTTCTCAGCTATGATATGTGAAAAACACCAAGAACCCATTCTAACTATGATCAATTGGTCAAGCGGTATAATACCTTTCTAACCCAATAAAGTAAATGGATAAAGGGCCTATGAACCCTAAAGATAGCCTACTGCATTGGATAAATACCCATAGTCCTCAATGAGGTGAGATATCTTGGAACACAAAATCTCCTTATTGAACACCAAAGTCCCTCGTTGTTGGTATTAAATGGGATCCTTATGTATCTAGGTCATCTATATGCATCCCTGGATGAACTAAACCTTTTTACAACCATCACTCACACCAACTATGGGTCAATAAATGCTATCTCGCACTGGCTCTAACCAGTATAATAACGACCTGTATGGTCCTTCATACATGACCCTAAATGTTTACACACCACTATTTTATTGGTAATGTATATCATACACAAAATCAAAGGATAGTGGATGATCCTCATATCTAGAACCAAAACTAAAATAAAAACATGAAGCATGTTCTTAAAAAATTGTGTGTTCTACTTACCTAGCCATCCACATGGGGTCAAAACACTATTCTTAACTGAATCTGAGTCCCAAAGGCCGCTTTTATCCTATCTATTATCTTGAAATGAACTAAGAATAATGGTTTAATATTATTTTCTAGGAAACACTATAAAGATGGAATACCTTTTATATGAACAGGTATCCCAAAAATCCACTAAGATTCACTCTCAGTTGGTTTGGAAGTGGGAAAACCTGGTGAGTCGGTGGATGATCACTCAGATAGTGTTGTAAACACACACTGATCATGGAAGATCCGAAATAAAAACCATAAAGGTACCATCCCATTTATACTTCTATATGGGAACCTCATCCTTCCCCTGATGACTAGAAAGACTTCAAGATTTTAACTCAGTAACATGCTACCATATCCTTGGATTCCCAAACTAAAGCTAAAGGATCTTGAAAAATCCTCACCTCTCTTGGATGTAATTCTAAGGGAATGAAACCTCCTCTGCATCACGTCTAACAATATAACTGGTGTCATATTTCATCCACTAACAAGTGTGACATGATCCCCACCTTCATAAAATACATTAAGAATATGTTGATTGGATATCTATTCAAATGAGATCTCATAATTAATATCCCAATTTTATGCCTCCTAACATTATGAGGAAGCATAGGGGTAACAACAATTGATAAAAGGTATATTGTACCCATATAATTATAAATGGTCAACTATAAAGAGGTTAACACTACCATTACTTCAATCGATAACTACAAACAGAAAACCTAACTGTGAGCATATTATACCACCAAAAAACTGTTCGGTGGATATCAATATAGTAATCTCTCAAAATTTACTAATTCCACTATCACTCCTATTAATGAGAAGATATATTCAATGGAGTATACCTCTTGTATTATGGAATGAATCTTTGAGAGATTCCCATAAATTTGGTACTCTTGGAGTACATCTTGAACTATCCTAAAGTGTCTCACATGCACCACCTATGATGCCAAGTACATAAGGATTTCACTAAAAAAGAATACCATTAACTAATCCAAGAAGTTTTAAGTATCCAATGAATAAGTACTACAAGAACTAATGAGGTATTCAACATTCCTAAATGTATCACCATGAACTCAAAATAACCATGTTGGATTTAAGAAGCCACCTTTAATAAATAATCTTCTTGAATCCAGAGCTAGTGATAAAATTTCATTAGGTCAAACTCTGAGAACTACATCACACCTAAACAATAGATAAAGAAGTCATCAATTATAGTTGATGGATGCTCCTTCCCGAGTCACTTGATTTAGATGAAGTTAATCTATTACCAACCTCAATATCCCATCTAATATCCTGGATATCAACATCGAACTACCTAGGCAAACACACTAGGTTTAACAAGTCCTTTCTCTTTTTATTTATCCAACCACACCATTAGCTTTCCCAGCCACACGAGTTCATCCAATATGCAAATATAAATATTGTGATACCCCTAGTGCAAGTACATGTTGGATAAATTTTTTTGATAGGGAGGTAAGGATGGAACTTCCTCAGGGTAGACTTCCTCATAATACTCCAACATCATAGGAACTGAAAGATAATAACACCTGATGCTCTGAGGGTTATACTAGCCAACTGATAATAAATTGGCTATATCCTCCTACACATGAGATCATCCTACACTTATTGGGATCATTTCTCACCAAATAAGTAAAATAGATTCCCAAAACCTTAGATACACTACAACCCTCACTATCATAGTCAAATGGACGTGGATGGTAGGTAGACTATCCATATAGAGGGAAACATTATAGGGTATCACTTACAATATGTAAAGGTTCCAGGCGAGGATCTATCTTTTCCTAGATTTAGGTTACACTGTTTCCAGAATTGTGTGATCAACAATCCTCTTTTCAAGAGCCTATGAGCACAAGGGTCATGATAAAAAGGTTATACTGATATCTCTAGGTTTATAAAAGGTGATAAGTTTAGGGAAATGTATCTTGTTAATATGAACTAAAGTTGAAGCTGTAGAATTGAAGAAACATGTAACACCTCAAACCACACCTAATTCCTTTGATTAAAAAACTCCCACTGCCTAAATCCATACTATCCCTATCCCACATATTCACTATAACTAGGTGTTTCTCCAAAACATTTTCATATCCAAATTCCTTAAAACATACATGTTGAGGGAACTCATCAACCAAACCTCAACACTATCGTCTTTGGGTGGCACTAGCTCACACAAATGATTATTAAATCAAGTTATAAGAATGTGCATTATAGGAGGAAGGGTCCCTATTACTTTCATTTTCAAAGAAAAAAACATCACAAACAAAGGTCTCTAGTGATTCCCCATGTAACCCCATAGAAGTATCACCACCAGGGCCACCATAAAGACGGGTCCAATCTGAGAAGGACATTTACACCATAGGATCATGCTAGTCCTCTAACACATAATAATGGGATCTGTCTCACCATGAAACCTGGGGGGAATTATATATATGAAAATTCAAAAGTGAACTCTGTACACATGTTTCATATTATATTAGTGCTAGAAATAACTACTTCTCAACATGAAGGGGAGAATCCCCCTAAATCACTAGAGGTTAGTCAATATTTTACTAAACAGGAGGAAAAATCACTCACAATCCAACCAGAGGAATAACCTACTAAAATGGCCTAAAAATTGAGGCCCCATTTCTAAGAGGATCAAAACCATGATCCCAATACAAAATAATTGTTGGATGTTATCATGGAGGCATCCAAAAATAGTTAAATGAACCACAGTTAGAAGAGAATATTTGTATAGTTGACTCAATAATGACATGGAACTATAAACATTTCCTATATGATGTTTGTACCAATTTTTTCCCAAAAACTACTTCCTACATGTAGCAATTCAATAATAAGGTTATCAGAGTCTAAGTGAATGGATATGATAGATTCTAAACCAACACCAGATCCCCAACAATTACAGAAAAACATGAGACACTTTAGCACTATATACCTAATTCCAAAACCAACCCTCATAGTTAGACAATCTACAATCTTCAGTCCTAATATGAACCATTATAATATAAATATATCATGAATTGACCCACCGAGGGCCGCCTGGTCTTTAGTATGCTATGTGTTACACCCCAAGCCAGGCTCAAATAGGAATGTGGCTGGTGACCAATGCTAAGTTGGCATAACACACATATGGAGGCCTTAGCCTATGGTACCTGTACACACACACACATCTCCAAATACCCACATAAAATTGAAAGGTAAAATATAGATGATACAATATTGAATACATACATCTATATCCCATATCAGAGTATGATAAAAGTACTATAAAACATAAAGGAACAAATACAATCCCACCAAATCTGCCAAAGATTCTAACCTGCAAAGAATGAGGGAACTTATATCAAATGAAAAACCTAGAACTAACCAAATTCCTTCTATATCAAGTATGATCCACCTTCTCCTATCCCACATAGTCCTATATCAAAAGTCCTTTTATATTAATAATACATGACATGTATGGTAAAAGACCATGTAGGGGTGAGTATATATATAACAATAAGGACACATGGAAATCCCCAAACATAAATCATTAAGAGAGTAGTTTGATCATCACTATGAAGTAAGGACAATAAGAATATAATACATAACAATATAAAACAATAATAACCTAGATATTATCAATCTAGAAACCATGTCTCAAGGTGAGTTCATGACCTCACTGCTAGCCTAATATTTTACTATAGGCTCTAAAGTGACACCCATATGAGAGAACTGAAATAATGAGTCTTTCTATCACTGATGTCTCTCATTTGAGAAGCCAAAACCATTGAGAATAACCAAAATTATGGCACTCATTAGATATGACATATTGATTGGGTACAACTAGGAAGTTCATGCTGGAACTCAAAATATTTCGATACATAGATATGAGATCATATGCAAGGCCATGGGGTATACCAGAACCTATATGAAATGAACCAAAAAGTAGGGAATTGTACACTTGTGTATATTGGTCATGATGATTCCTAAAACCCCAATTAGGGAATAAGAGGATGGAAACTAAGATACAACCCCGACGCCTCAATGAGGAATTCATTCTCTAGTCCCTCGAGGAGATATTATCCAATGCTTAGGAAAAAATTCAATACTAGAACCACATATATGTGGATTGAGAAAACTCACCCCATTATGATAGAAGGAGGGAAAAACCATATAGGATGTGGTAACACACCCATAAAGATACAAATTAAGAGAAAAAACCCATAAAAATAATAGGAACACACCTAGATCACACCAGAGATGAACTAAGAAGAATAAGGGCTCTAACTTTCCCTTAAAGAAGTATATTGTGTATCTCTAGGGGTATACAATGTTTCTCACTAATCCTAACACCGACCATGTCTCGCAATCACATGGAATGCATTTTTCAAAATACACATCATGTCCCTAGGGGTACATGATGTGTAAATGTTTGGCCTAGAACTCAGTGTGCCACCTTCTTGAGCCCATGTTGTCTAGACTGTAGTCATGTACTCAGGAAGTTCCTATATACAATGTTCATGTCTAAGTAATTGAATATATCCAAGAACTTTCCAAATTACACAAGGTGTGCTCCATGTTACTTGATGTGTAGAGGTTGGCCTGACACTCGACACATTCCATCTATCCATTCTTGTGTACCTTATAAATTATATAGCCGGTATCTCACCATATAGGGTATGTGAGATCACATGGTCTCTGAGGCATGTACTCATTATACACTCCAAGCCATTCACCAAGGGCAACATAGAATTTGACTCGACACACATGATTTTTATCATCACATAGATTATTAGGCATGTACTTCTTATAAACATTGATCATGGGTGGATAAGGGTTTCAAGACATGTGTAATTAGCACACAACATGTGATATTTAATTCCATGTGGAAACCCTATCTTCCATATAGTGTGGACTACATGGCATGCTTTCTTCAAACTACATGCCGTATAGTCAGGATTTCTCCATAACCTTTGGTTCTTCACATGGATCCATGCATGCCTCCTCTACCATTTGATCCACTATGATTCTCACCTTGAATCATGGATATGGGATGACTGAACCTACCTCGTCATTGATGGATGGATTCCATCTATAAAACCCACTTGAGAAATGCCTCCTACTACACCGTGCCACTTAAAAAATACCCAAAAAAATATGAGGATGACTGATCCAATCCTAAACCATCTCTAATCATATGTATTTATCATCACACATTGTTTAGGCCACCAATACAAAACCATACCAATGGTAATGATATATTGAACCAAAGAATGTTTAAACAATGATCCTTTACTGGGTATTTATCGAACTGCCGACTAAAGAAAATGTCAGTGATGAACTTGTGAAGAACGAAGGAAGAAATTCATAAAACATGAACAAAAGGAATGGACCTCATCCATTGTTGAAGTTGACCTCAATCTATTTTCATGATAATGATGAATGAATAGAAAATATAATCAATTCCTTATTCTAGGATGATAAAAGCATTTACCTTAAATCAAAATAATAAAACACACTACTTCACATTTTGATTGATCGTGGATGAAGTACAATTACATATCACTTTTGTTCGCAATATCCATAATATCTATTGATACATAGTTCATTGTACCATGATCGATTTTTGTTCACCTAAGAACACTACTAAAATGGATCCTCCCTAAATCCCATGGTTTTTGTGGCTAACCCTAGGGATTTTCCATAATGGAGATTTTCTAATAGAGGACTAGATCTGGAAATTAATTATAAAAATAAAGAAATAAATAATTTATTTCTATATAAATTCTCTCAAGACTAGTATTAAACCAAATGCCCGATGAACACAAATATTATATTGAGCCTATAGTAAAACCCACATTCTCGATTTAATGGAGGTATCATAATTCCAAATCAAGATACCATTCAAAATTTATTCAACTATTTCTGAAAAAAATATATGTGTCTAATATAATATATTTAATATTTCTAATATGGCCGTATCAAGGCTCTATGAACCCCACAATTCTACACTGATAGTGGTCCTAGCTTCAAAAATATCACTATAAATTTTCTAAATCTTACACAAAAAAGGGTCCTTACAAGCATACTAATTCTCAAGTGAATAAAAAATAGAACCAAATAATTACCTAACTACATAAACTGTCACCCAAACTCACCAAGGTTCACTCACCAAATCGTTATTCAAGATATAATACCATAAAATTTAAAAAATATATCCTAAAGGTACCATAAATCCACTTCCCCACTAAACTAGTTTCCCTCATGCCTCAATGGAATACATCCTAGTACTCTCAACCCTTCTGTATGCACATAACCACATGCCACAATGTACATCTTTGAATGATAAAATATCATAATATGAGTATAATTACACTTAAAATATATTAAAATCTAAATTTAAATCCATAATCTAGTCATGGTATGGTACATAATCATGAAATTCATCAACCACATTCCCACCTCTTTCTTTGTTCACCAATTCCATGAATAACATCACAACCAATACCACATCATCATCACTACATAACATCATATACACCCTATCCTCAAGACATTAATGGCTATGAAAAATAACCTCAAGCAATTATAGGCTATAATATGTTTAAAATAGAGAGTAAGTAAGGGGAAGTAGTCAGTCATCTATATCACCTCCATCCAAGATATTAAGGAAAACATCCAAAACCGATGGACACAAACAATCATAAGTATGGTTACCCGAATAAAGTAGTGGTGTGTAATAAATAATAGAAAAAAATATATCATCCACAAATAATCCTAACATAATGGTTGGAATAAAAAGACATAACCTGACATAAAACTATCACTATGTACCCATTGACTTACACTAACAACCACTACCATAACTAACTGACCACAACTGACCATACGATAACTATAAAACAGCCATGAAATAACAATAAATCCTCTTTGATCACATCATTATCAATCTTCTGATTTACTTTCACCAACCATGTCACATTCATTTATGTTATTTTTATTTTATCCACTTTTATTTAATAATATTATTTATTCCAACCTTAAACATTGCACATAATCCTTAACTATTTAAAATTTAATTCATGAAACACCCATTATCTTCCATTATCAACCCATTATATATATATATATATATATATATTATAATTTCATTTATTCTAGAACATTCTAGGTTATTGTGAAACTTTGGAAAAACCACATCAACCTATCCTAAAAAAACTATTCACTACTATATAATCCTAGCCCACTACCACAACCACAACTCCATTACAACCAATAAAATTATCCTCTATCCACATCAACCAGCCATTCCACCACCATAATGAAAACCACACATCATCAATATAATAACACTTATGCTTGATGAATTAATTTAAATAGAAATTTGGGCTCTAAAGGTACTTTAATGTTATTAAATCATAGGCATGTTTAAGGTTTTAGTTTTGTAAGAGAGTTCTGTTTTTTTGGGATTCAGTCACTAATTCAAGAGTTTGAGGATGAAATTATAAGTATTTAATGGTGAATTTAGGTATCATATGAGTTTCATAGTTTTGGAGTGTCTAGGAGGTGTTTCCACATGTAGTTTGTAATTTTAGGTGATAAAAAGTACCCAATGGGGTGGTATCAGGTCCCCAATAACCTAGGTAGTTGTTCTGGTAGATTGTGGGTGCTACTAAGAACCCGATGGATCCAAACCATGTACCTAGTAGGCCTGATTGAAGTTTTTTCTCCAAAATTGGGTTATTTGGTCGTTTTCAATTGAACCCTTTTAACTCCTTTTGGCCCTCAAAATTTTATTTCTTCCAAGAATCCATGAGATATTCTCATGAATTCCCAAGGTTATGTCCTTCCATACTCCTTATATGTTATTCAAGGGTGTTTTTCTCATTCCAAATAAAATGAAACTCTTTCCAATATTTCTTTTATTCCACCTTCCATTATCTTCTTCAGAATTATCATTTCCAAAGTTAGGCTGTGAGATTGAATTCCATTTCCAACCTGAAATTATTAAAGGGGTGAACCGTGATGATTCATGAAATGATGTTATAAGGAGTCCTAGGTTTGACCCCTACCTGATCTCTTTGAGGCATCTTCTCCCCTTATTTTTAGTGTGTATTATATATTTTTCCACTTTCATGTGTGTTTGGGAAGAATTACCATGATCCTTGTGTGTGGGATTTTCTTGTACTAGAATTAGTAACTAAGGCTAGAAAGGTCATGATGTTATCATCATGCATGTATTCATGAGGTGGTTTCAATGGGATAATTCACTATAGGGGTGGTTGTAGGAGAAAAATGGTGGGAGAGGAACATTTTGTGATCAAGGATAGGATGTTAGTGTCATGTGACAATGATTATGGTTTCTAGAGGGGCAGTTTGAAAATGGGTGGTCATTGATAGAGAAACTGTAAGAAAATATGATATGGAAGAAGTATACACACACTTTTTCATGGGGTGGAATAAAGTTACATGGATGTATCATTAGGATAGTGGGATAGTTTCAATTTAGTGGTTGTTATCATGGTTTAGATCATGGGAGGTAAACACACATGCAATGTAGAATGAAGGAACCATTTTCCATGCATGTAATTTCCCTCTTGTTTATCCCTTGGGACATTTGGGACTTCTGGTCATGTACTATAGGGGAATTTGGGTTATGTATAGTCCCATCTAAATCCAAAAAAGTGGGTTTATCTTGAAATAAAAAACGAATTTAGTGATAAATTGAACTCCACTAACGCATTTTGGAATTTGCTGGATTCTTTCCTTTGATTATTGTGTTTTGATAATTATTTTATCTATGTCTCCATTCATTATGTGTATATTATGTTTAGTTTTAATATTCATTATTTGTTAATTTTTTACATTATATATTTTTTATTTTGTAAAAATTATATATGTGATATTATGTGATAGTTATGTAATAGTTTTCTATAAAGTAATATTTTTTTGTAGGGATGGAGTTTCTTTTAAATAAATCACATGTAAAATTTTTATGAACTATACATAAAATTATTTTTTGTTGAAAACTTTTTAGTGATAGTAATCACTCTATAAAACATGTAGAACGCATAGTGGGTTTGATTGGTAGTATTTTTGACATTCAGTTTTCATTTTATAGAAACTTTATGATATCAATATGAGAAGAATAAAGTGTATTAAGATTCAGGTTATCAGAATATGTGATATATAGAACATGTAAGGAAATTTTAATTTATAACCTAACTAGATGGAATATGTTATCATTAATTTATAAATGAGTATTATGATTAGAAGTTATAGTATTAAATATTAAAAAATACCACATGTAGAAACTCATGATACGAAATGTATATGATTCAAAATTATTAAAATTTATGAATTGATAGGATGCAATGTTATGATAATAGGAGGATGTGTTTAGATATTGTACAACACAATACATAAGTATTATGATATCTATATACCATAAGTTACAGTATATATTTCTATCTGATTAGAAGTTATGATATATGTAATTCAGATTCTATGATATAACTTCACATAATGATATCAGGAAATAAAATTTGTGTATTTACTTTATGATACAAAATGAAAAACTAAACCTTACTTTGTGATATTGGTAAATAGATGATGTATTAGGTTCTCATTCTAAATAGACCAAATAAAACTATATAAAGTTTCACATCGAGGTTTCAATATAACTAACACCATCTTAAGTCATAACATGAGGTCCTGATAATTCCAATGACATAAAAAATATTAAAATTAGAATATGAAGTCAAGATAACATCATTTTAATTGATTTACCCTCTTTTGAACTAGTTTTGGTATTTAAATCAACTGGTTCAATATATGGTTTATTAAAAATTATATATATGTTCTATATACATATTTATAATCTAATGATTATATTAAAAGTGTTTTGGTATAGTTAAATATTGGGAAAAGTGATATTTTTTATCAGATATTTTTAACAACACATAAAAATATCTAAATATTGTATTTATTATGTTCTATGAAACACTATATTGATGTTAGTTATCCAGAATGTTGTGAGAGGATAAATTATGGAGACAACGATTTCTCAATTTTTACAGTGAGGCTATGCTTCTTGATATCCATACTCTTAAGTGATGTTGTGATACCATAGTAATGATAATTTATTATTAATAGAAATAAGATAATACAATTAACGAAGGAGATCACTGTTAAAAAGGATGTGATATTATTCTACATGGAAGAAAGGATGGTTAACAAGATATTAGGAATACATTTCATGTAAAAATAATTACTTTGTAATATTACAAGGGTATACTAATGAGAATATATATTAAAAACCTAGAATTTGGGAATTCAATTATTAGTATTTGTGTGATTTTTCAATATATAGGTAACGATCATATTTACTTTTTTATGTCTAAATATTAAATTACATGCTATGAAGAGGATTTAGGAAACACCCATGTGAATAAAGATCATTGAAATTTATCATAATGGAATTATCCATTTTTAATTCATCTATAAATAATGGTTTAATCATTCAGGAAGTGATAAATGATATATATATACATGAGGTATTGAAGTGTTACTAAATTGGAATGTTGGAATTGTTCCATTCACTCATATTCAGAATTGGTTAGGAATTGACGGTTCATCCAAGATTGAATTGTTCAACTAATCCAAATAAGGTTTGAGGATCATTGTTCCTTTTCCAATAACCCCTTTTAAAAATCTTTCATTTCATTAATTGTTTTTGACATTAAATTAAACAGTATTGTAATAACCCAACAAGAGCTTCCACATGAACCAGTATCCAACCCTGCACGCCACTTACCAGATGGGAGTTCTCGATCCCCATGAGATGGTGACAAGAAAAATGGAATTATAATTCAATAAATGGAAATAATTATTAATAGAAAATTATAATGTAAAAAATAACAAAATTCTACTATAATTTCAGTATGACCCATCCATAAGTTGGACGTCCATTCAAAAAAAGGTTAAATAAACAATTTGACACAAATTAGAGATAAAAGATATAAAAATAAATCCCTCATCTCACCCTAAAATCCCTCTATAAAAAATTCCACCACCAGTATCCCCATTATCAACATATATAGTGAAATACATCAAGAAGAACAACTTAATGTAAGAAAATCCCTACTTAGACGAACTAATAAAATAATGAAAATAAACATTGACATACCTAAACCCCATATTATATGACCTAAGGGCACATGACATCTAAGCTCAAAATACATTTTAAGAGATAAATCCAAAAACTAAAAAAGGCTACTCTATCTATAAATAGTGATTGGTGTGAGTAGGGTGTGAGCTCGATAGTCCAGTAGGTAAGAACCACAAATTCCATGATTTTATTTCCCATATAGACCAAAAATTGTATTTCGAAATATATTTATGAAATAGTTTTTATCCCATTAATGAAAACCAAAATCACAATAAAACATTTTGGAAACATCCAAATTTTTTATTTAAAAGAAAATAACCACTTTAAATACATTTTCATGGTATAATACTATTTTATAAAAATTACACACCTTTAGAAATACCTTTTTAAATAAAACCAACCCATGTAAAAAATGTATTGAATCCCCTTTTCCATATTACTTATAAAAGTATTCTAAATATGAAACCTAGAATAATTAAATACAATAATAATGTAAATAATAAATAAACAAGGATAAATAAGAGACCAAAGTGCCAAATAAGTAAGTAGTTAATAGAATATGAGAAATGGATAAAAAATATACCATCATTAATTATAATATGAGTGGGAAACAAATATGTTGTAATCCCTGACACTTGGGATGAGCCCTGATACCTAGGTTCCAAAGGTAAGTAGGACCCAATCATGGAACACTAGGCCGAATGACGTGAACCTAAAAACCCAACACAACCAAACCTCTTACGTATATCGATAATTGACCCCATCTAACATCACGACCAAGGCTAGAAAAACATCCATCAAGTTACCCACCTACCTATATCCACCTACATTCCCACCACAAGGAATACAAAATAACAATCATCCATCCACCATCAATATCAACATGCAATCAAGAAAACAAATTAAAGCCATGACTCTTTTTAAAAAACCTTTTTTTAAAGTTCACTTTAATAGAAATAATTTTTCTTGAGGAAATTTAAAAAACATTTGGCAAGAAAAAACTTGTTTTTACATGAAAAAAATCTTTTAAAAATACTCTGATTTTTTTAAAAAAAATTAAACATTAAGTTTAAATATCAAAACTATTATTTTTAAACCATTACACACATATGAATATATATATATATATATATCAAGTTATTAATGAAAAATACAGATATTCTCATTTGGATATATACATATATATATATATATACACCCACACATATGTGTATAAACACTAAACATAATATAAAATATTCCCAATAATAATCATAGACGAACCACACAAGAAAGAAATTAATAAACATAATAAAATTCCAAAAGGAGATATATCCAAAATATTTCACCTCATTAACTCAAAAATATAATTTTTTTAGAAAGTTTTTAGATAATTTCAAATCACCCAATTCCCTTTTCAAAATCATATCAAATATTCTAATGGAAAAAATACATTTAATTCTTTGAAGGAAGATAAAAATCAAGACCAAATCTGCATGAACTCAATTACAAATCATTTTTTAATCCTATAAAAACATTAAAAAAATGTTTAATTAATTTAATATGATCCAAAATAGATTTTATAAATTTAAACAAATAAATTTAAAGAACCCAAGTATGAGTGGAAAATTATAGAAATGAAAAATCATGGAAACACCTACCTAGGGAATGCATAGAGATGAAAATCCTCTAACAACGACAAGTTGAAGTCTCTAAGAGAAGATCACACACCCTATGTAACCAAAAAAACTATTAGGATTGGAAAACACCTAGAGTTTGACCTTGTGTGGGCATAGTGAGTGGGTGGGGTAGAAGAAAAACAATAAGGAGAATAAGAGGAAGGAGTAGAAGATTGAGAATCCCCTAGATGTAGATACACTTGAAATCATAAAAAGATACCCCATGAGAGAATAATAGAGGAGGTAAAACTTGAGGGGGATTTCCTTTTTCCATGGTCATCATAAGAGGATTGAGGAAGAGGAGGAATTCTATTTGTGATAAAATTGGTAAAGGTGTGTTTTTTTAATTTTCAATTTTTAATGTATAAAAATATCACATGGTTTCCTTATGGTTTATCCAAACCATGTTCCAACCATGAAACCTTCATTGAGAACACAAGGAACCCACATGATTGAAACATATAGTTAGAAAAACAATATTATAACCATATACAATACCACTATAAACTACAACCCTGATTTTCATAGTTTCCATTGGGGTTTCAATAAACATTCTATAACTGTACAACATGATGAATTTAATATGATTTCAAGAAATTAAAAAGGAATGACACGAAAAATCAATGAAAAAAAACAAATACCAATGAATGAATAAATAAATTATGGAAATGAAAATCAGGTTATCATAATACTCTTCACCATAACATTTCTTCCCCCATAAATCTATTGAACTCTATAAATATACTCCAATAAGTACCAAAATCAAGAAAGAATAAAAATCTATGATACAATCCCCGAGATACCTGAAACAAAATTTAACCTAAAAACATAAAGAATATATAAAAGACTCAAGTTTATATAAATAATCATATAACATCTCACACATTATTTCTAAATGAGAAATTAAGATATAGAGACTTTTATTAGGTCTCCACAACATTTAAGAATCTACTGAAATGGAGGATCAATATGATAAGGCACTCAAAAATATCACTTCCAAACATGATGATATTTTTTGACCAAGAGAACTCAAATTAATTACCCAAGCAAAGAACAATGAAAAATTCCCCAAGGCCTTTGAATCTCCAAATAGGTATAACATAGAATAACCCAAATATAATATGATGATTATCGATGAAAAATGGAAAATTATACACCTAGAAAGTTTCACCAAACCACTCCCTAGGGATATCAAAACCTTAATAATACTATAAATATTGCAAAATGTGGACCATCAAGCCACCCATATTCATCCTCTAAAAAGGTAACAAAGGAATAAGGCACAAAAAATGAACATTATTCCTTAAATAATATGTTTTTGGAACTTATTTAAAGAATAAATAAATGGTAACCTTGGAACTCTTACCAATGAAACCCCTCATTGTAATCACACCAAGACAAATTGATACTAATCAATAAATAAACTCAATTGGTTTAGTATATATCCTACATAATCGAAAAACTAAAAACATTATCTTTGATAAATAGGGGACTGGAACCAAACCTCCCCACCAAAAGGCATTCTGAAATCCAAATTACTCATTCACTCAGATGATACAAGAGTAAAGCCCTAAGAACCTCATCCCATAGGAAACAACTGAGAAACATCCCTAGGAGTTATACCCTAAAAAATAATTTCTCAACGAACCTCATATTTACCAATACCAAAAAAATATGATCAATTCAACTTTAAATTAATATATAATTTCATGGTTGTAATACTAATAATAATTGGGAGAAACAAAAGACCCAATCAACCACATATCCGAAACAACAATCACCATCATCCATAATTATATGTCAATTTTAAATTTCCATAATATATCTTTAACAAACATCAACCAAACTAAATTTATCAACATCATACAATATAAAGAATCTTAAATAGGACTAGTTATCATGGATTAATTGGACACAGGGTTTTTTGGATCATGTTACTATCACACAATAAATACTGAGAGTAATAAAAAAACTTTTATGTAGGCTCCAAAAGGGTTGAGAAGTCATGTGACATCACTGGGTACCAGTAGATAGATTCTTTTCTAAAACATGATAAATACATTAACATAAAACAAAACATGAAAAAAAACATAAACTAAGAATCATAACCCAAATTCCCAAGGTGACATGAGGATTAAAATGAGTATGATTTCACAACACTATTTCCCATTCCAACCTCCTGAGTTCTGATAGTACTTCCTCAATCTACCTAAAACACCCAAATAAAAAGGTTAAATTGATAACCTAGGACCTCTTTATAACTTATTATCTGATTCCATTTGTAATGAATTAGCCCAGGCTTCCACCTGAACTAGCACACAAACCAGTTGGCCGCTAACCTGGGGGCGTTTCTAATCCCCATGGGTAGGCGACTAGTGCGAGAAAATTATAATACAATAAATTGGAACAATTTTTATCAGATAATCATAATTTAAACAAAAATTAAATTCTATCAGGATTATTGAATCAATTATTCATAAGTTTTAAATCCACTAAAAAATAGACATAATAAAAAATTTAAACAAAAAACATATATAAAAAATGTTGAAATAAATGACCCAACTCACCAAAAGTTCCTCTATAGAAACAAGAACCACTGGAATCCTTGGTCTCTATATATACTATGAAATATACCAAGAACCATAATTAAAATAAGGAAAATGACTACTTTTCCAAACTACTAAAATAGAAAAAATAGACACCAACATACCTGAACACCATCTCTTGGGACCCAAGGTCACACTCCATCCAAACTCATAATCCATTATATCTGATAAATCCATAAAATTCAAAAGTAAATCAGTATATAAACATCAACTGGTGTGGGTAGGGTGTGAGATTGATATCCCAGTAGGTAATCACCACAAATAACATGATTTTTATTTCCATAATAAACCAAATATTCTAGATTTGTATAAATTTAGAAAATAGATTTCATCTATTTAAGAAAAACCAGATCTCATGATCAACCATTTTATAAACTTCCATGTCTATTATTTAAATTAAATTAATCACTTTAAAATAATTTTATAGGAATTATACTCTTTTATATAAGATATAAACATTTATAAATCCATTTTTAAAGAAAAAACCCTATCTAAAACATGTATTGAAATATACTTTTTATCTTACTTCTAAAATAATACTAAAATATCTACCCAAAAAATTAAATACAATGATGATAGAAATAATAGATAAAGAAGGAAAAATTAGAGACCAAAGTGAAGAAGAATTAATTAGTAAGGTGAATACATGTAAATAACAACAGTCACACCCACATCCATAATAATAAGAGTGGGAACCAAATAGAGTGTAATTCAGGACACATGGGATAAGCTTCAACCTATAGGTTCTAAAGTTAAGTAGTACTCACTGAATAAAGACTTGGATGAACTAAATGAAAGTAAAAAACCAACACAACCCAGGACTCTCAAGGAAAATGAAAATGGAACCTAGCTAGCATCATTCTTATGACTAGGGTAAAACCTATCTAGTTACCCACCAACCTATGGTATTTCATGTTCCCACTACAAATAATACAACATAACAATTACACATTCGTCATCAATAAAATCCAATAATCAAGAAAAAAATTGAAACCATGCCTCCTTTCCAAAATCCGTTTTAATGGGAACTTTAAAACCAAATTTTTTTATTTAGGCCATTTCACAAACATTTGGAAAGATCAAACCTATTTTTAATCGATTTTGTTTAAATAATCAATTCGAAAAAATATTTAAAAACCAAATCTAAACATTAAATTTAAATTTAAAAACTCATTTTTAAACTAATAAAACATATTCACTTATATATATATATCTAACTCTCAATGTACATATCCACATATTTTGATGTGGATATATATACGCATATACATATGTGTATAAAGAATAAAAATAATATAAAATATTCAAAACATCTATCATATATGAACCACATAATAAATAAATGAAAAAACATAATAAAATTCATAAAATAGAGATATCCAAAATATTTCAACTGTTTAACTCACACATAAAAAAATAAAATTTCATAAATAGACTCAGATAATTTTAAAACACCTAATTCTATTTTCAAAACAATCTAAAATATTTTATTCGCTAAAACAATATTTTATTCTTTGAAGTAAGATGAAAAGAAGATCCAAATCCATATGAACTCATTTGTAAATCAATTTTTAATCTTTTAAAAACCATAGGATAATATTGAATAATTACATTCAAATGATACCAAATAGAATTTATAAATTTATAGAAAAACATTTAAGTCACCAAAGAATGTGAGATAAATTAAGGAAACACAATATTATGGAAACACCTACCTAGTGTAAACGAAGATTATGAGAAAACTCCAACAATGACAAGTTGAATTCTCCAAGAGTAGATAAAACACCCTAAGAAACCAAAATATCAATAATTCATGACCAAAAATCACCTATGGTTTTTACTAGGGTACAAAAAGTAGTTTGGGAGGAGAAAATAAAAAATAAAGGAGAATAAGTTTAATTAGAAGAATAAGACTGACCTAGATAGAGATCCCCATGAAATCCTAAAAAAATTACCAAGGAGAGGCGGCAGATGTGGGAACACACAAGGGGGAGGGACTTTCTCTATGGTTGTTGTGAGAGAGGTAGTGAGGAGGAGGGTTAAATAAATTTGGGGTAGAATTATGTAAGGGGAAATTTTTGTAACTTCTTCCATTTTTAATGATTGGGTGTATTTCATGGTTGCAATTTGGTTTTTTGAAACAATGCACCTACCATGTTCTCTTGAATGAGACCATATAGAACCTAAATGGTTGGATAAAAAAGTTTGAAAAATAACATTCCAACTACAAAAAACACCTCCATAAATTACTGATCCAATTTTCATGGTTTCTATACAATTTTCATTAATCATGTAGAATGAAAGATTTCATAATATATCTAAACTTTTAAAAGGAAAGACCCTGAAACTTAATGAAAAAATAAATAGAAATAAATTAATAAATAAATTATGTAAATAAAAATTAAGTAATAAATTAGATTATATAGTATTATAAAGTTATTTTCAATTTTTAATCACAAATCACACATGAATTTGACTCCATTAAAATATAATGTCTTGGTTATGATAACTTTATGAAAAAGAAACATAAAATTGGCTATGAATTGTCCCTAAGAAAAGATAGTTGTTTCATTTTTCTTGTAGGTTTGGAAATTTTAGGGATTGAGTTTGGATTCTAGGTGTGCAAATGGTAGGTTTATAATATGGTTGTCACTGCCTTCAAAAGTGAAGTTAGAGTGGAAACAAATCTCTCAAATTGTTAGAGAGTGTTTTAATAGTACCTATATGATCTTTTTTATATGAACTAATATAAAATCATTATGTTCTATATTGTACATAATTATTTCTTACAGTCTTTGCACTCACTTATATATTGTTTGTTTTGAATTGTTTTATCTTATCCACCAAATTTTACATTTCTGTTTTAGTTTGTATGATTATTTTTAATTTAATATTCACCCTCCACTATATTTAAATCATCCATTATATAGCCTAGATATTAGTATCAAATCCAACCCTTTAAGGTTTGTGATTTTCTTCTTTCACAATGATACCTTAAACTTTGGTATTAGAGCATTGGATATTTTGAATATATTATATTTCTAACCTTGTACTAGACTAATTGTTCTATGAGAAGGAAATTTTTAGATGATATTCCAGGGATAAAATTATTTATTTATTACAAATAAGAAACCCTATTTAATTTAAATTACTATGGTTAGTGAAAATCAAGGATAAAAAATTATCTTACGTAGGAAACCATTGAGCATTATAATTCCTTGGTAAATCGTTATAAAAAACTAGAGTATTAAATTGATTCTCTAATTGGTAAAGATGTATATAAGTATGTTCTAAATTAAAATATTATAAATTTTTTTCATTATGTTGTTATATGAAATGTTTTTATTCATGTATTTATATATAAAATTACTCATGATATGTCGATAATTTTGTAAATTACTCATTATGGATCAGATAAATTTATTAAGGTATAACTTGTGACATCATGGGTTAACTATCATGAATTAAATATGATAGAATATGATATTATCAATCTAAATTTCCATAGGTTCAAAATAATTTTGAATGAGATGAGTGCTCTTAGAGAAACATTAAAGGAACTACCACGGTTGAAAGAGATCTTATATCCCTACCAAAGATGTGTCAAACTAATAATGTAGTTATTGATGAAATTAATGTCTTTAAGGAATATAATATATATGTGATTATTAATTCACATATGTAATATGATCTTGGACTAAAAACATTGAGAATGAAGATGATGAAAAGAAGATTTTTTTATTTAAAAATGTTGATACTTATTATAGTTCTTATGATGATGATTTTAGTTCTTTTATTTATGGAAAGGAGAGGTAAACTAAGTTCATGAATGTAATATACATTGAGGTCAAGAATAAATAGTCAAAAGAGAAAAAAAAATCCATAATGTATTCTAAGAAAGGTTGTTCACATATGATTTTGAGTAACACATATCTTACATATTATGAGTGCAAGAAAAAAAGAAACATCAAAACCAACATTATGAGGCTAAAAAATCAAAGGAAACGAGAAGTTTAAGAAAAAATATAAGAGTGTATTGGATTCCTGGAGTAGTAGTTAAAATTAAGATTCATTTATTGAATATGGAAGTGTGAAGGAAACTAGAAATATTTTTTTGGCTACATATTTTAAAGTAACACATTCAACTTCTTAATCATGTTTATCAAGTGACTTGGGTGAATTATGATGGATGGATGGGGATATATATTTTATGGCTATTATGGATGAGGTATGTAATTTAAATTCCAATTATAACTATAACCATGATTCTATATGTAATTATACTAGTGTTATATTTTTATATGAGAATGTTGATGTGTTACAAAGTAGATGAGTCGCTATTGCTGATACAAACGTGAAGCTAAATAAGTATCATAAATTTTTGGTTAATTGGAAAAAAATATTGATATTGAATTTTAAATTATATTAGAAGACTGATAATTTAAAATAATAAAATGGGAAGATGATGAAAACTTCTTCTATGAGAAATAAAAATGTGTGTGTTATGATCTAGAAGCTGTGTAGAATGAGAATGGTGAGATGAATGTTGAAGAAGAAAGGTTGAAGGAATATTTTTGGAAGAGAATGTTTTGATGAATTGATGAGGATAAATATGATGACTACAATGAATAAGATTAAATATGGAATGAGTTATATGATGGAAAATTATCTATAATGCATAGAATCATCTTTGCTAAAGGTAATAGAGAATATATTTATTTTATTAACTGTTTTAAGTATGCAGAATTTTGTCATTATGCTAGTGACTATTCCTTATTGGTTTTTTAATATCTTAGTCACAATAACTATTTTCTATAAAAATATGTATTCAATGTTAAGAGTACTAACTCCTCTGCAACATGGGCTCCTAAATGTTCTTATATGAATCTAAATATAACTAAGATGGTTTAAAAACATAGTCAAGAATGGTTTTTATGGAAGACATGAATAATTTTTATAGCTGTATCATTTGTTATTTTGAAATGAGGTTATTTGTAAGTTGTTTCTTTTGGCCAATTATCATATATTTACTTTTTTATTATTTGTCTTATCAAAATATGATTTAATTTTTGGTTTATATTTTTAAATCCATTGTAAAATTTTTTCAATACATTGAATATCATTATCTATATTGGTGGATCAATGTAGTTTTTTTATTTATAGTAGGATTTTATATAATTATGATCAATTAATGTTAAAAAATTTCAAGAGAGGAAGAGTCTTGGATTAAGGGGGTTTTTACTATTTTTATTATTTGTTTATTTCCCTAATAATTAGTATTTTTTAAAAAATATGCATGATTTTAGGGGGAGTTAATATTTTAAATTGTCGAATCTTGTCATGTATTCTATAATTGTTTTATTTTACTGATTAATCATGTAATTTTAATTTAGTTATTATTTTTTATTGATTTTAGTGGTTCAAATGGCGGAGATTATTTTTTATTTATATTTTATACTGATTTTGTTCTTTATTAACTATCATATATTTGTATTTTTTTTAGTTTTTTAATAGTCTATATTTTGTTTTGATATTATAAAAATGGGGAGATTCATTTATCATTTTTGGGAGAGAAGTTTGGGTTTTGTAATTATCAAAATTAAGGATAATGTTGAATCCCTGCCTATTTTATTTTGTTTTGATAATTAATTTATCTCTATATCCATTAACTATTTATGTATTATTTTTAGTTATATTATTCACTATTTGTTAATATTTTTACATTATATTTTGTGGTTTTATTATGTATTTATTATATATGCGATGTTACTTGATACCTATGTAGTTTTCTGTAAGAGAAGACTTTTAACATGGATGATGTTTTTGGAAAAGGAAGCATACATAAGACTACTATGAAGTATACATAAAAGTAATTATTTTAGAAAACATGGATATGATAATAACTCTATACCACATGAAAAAAACATAAAGGTTCTACTGGATATATTTTTCAACATATAGTTCATGGTTTATAGAAACTTTATGATATCAATACGTGACATGAAGAAAGTACATTACAATTTAGGTTATTGGAAGATGTGGAAAACAGAACATGTAATAAAATTTACATTATAATCTAAAATAAAGATCATAAGTTATGATTAAGTGTAGGATGGGTATTATTATTATAAGTTGCAATATTTATCAATAAAAAGCTACCTTATACAAAAACACGTGATACAACAAGCACATGATTCTAACATTTTAGAAGTTATGACTTGTAGGGATGATAAGTTATAATAATAGTAGGTTATTTTTAGCCACTTTAGAATACAATAATTGAGTATTATAATATATTTATACCAGATGTAGATTAGATTATATGATCTAACATGACATAACAATATCATATAACACAAGAAACATCTTGTATTCAGGATACAATATGAAAAACTAAACTTAAGGATACAATATCGGGAAATGGAAGATGAATTATGGGCTTATTATATATGAACCAACGAACACATTGTTAAGTTTCATATAAGGTGATTATATAACGGACACCATCTTAAGTCTACACTTGTCGTTATAATGATGCAAAATCCATATAGAGTATCAACGTGAGACTATGAAGTCATTACAACCTAATTCGCATTGTGATACTCTATTTTATACTAGTTTTGTATTTATATATACTATAATGATATCAATTTTATTACAAATTATTTATATATTATATATACATAATTATGTTATAATAATGATATTTTAAGAGGTTTGATAGATTTTAATGAAGGAATAAGTGAGATATATGATCATATGCTTTTAACGACACATTATGTTAACCAAATAGCATATTTATGATATACTGTATGAATATGTTGTTGAATATATATTAGATATAAGATATATAATGATTCATTAGGAAGATAATGGTTTCTAAAGTTTCACCATGAGGATACATTGATTGATAATCATACTATCTAGTGGTATTATGACACTACGGTAAGGAAAATGTATTATTTCGATAGAACTGAGAATATTATCCATGGATGATCACACTATTAAGAAGGATGTATGGTTACATTCCATAGAATAATGGATGTTTAAGAATAAGGAAAGAATTCATTTCCTGAAAAGAAAATTGTTATGTAATAATTCTAAGATACATTGATTATAAAGTATCTCAAAGACGATTATTTTTATACATTTGATATTTAAATATATAGGTAAAGATACTATTTACTTTCTTATATCATACAATTGAATTGTAGGATGTGAATATGATTGGAGAAAAACCCATGTTATTGAAGATCATGTAGATTTATTATAAAATAATTATTTTTTTTATAATTCATCTATAAATAAAACTAATGAATTCTCGCATTGAGAAATGACATTGATAAGAGTTATTGAAGTACTTCTAAGATAGAAAAATAAATTATTCCATTAATTTTTTTTCTAAATTTGTGGGGCATTGATGGATTTATTGAGACCAGATTATTCTCCTAATTCTTTAAAGGGACAAAAATCACTATTCATATGGAATAAAATTGTTCTATAACTTTTTCATTGGTTTCATAGTTTGTGTCTATTAATTATATTTTATTGATATTTATTATAAAGTTATTATCAATTTAACACCTAAACCACACTATGTTGGGCCTCCATAAAAGGGAATTGTCCCAGTTAATCCAACCTAATAAATAAGAAAGATCACATAGGTTGTTCCTTGTCCTTAGAAAAAGAAAATTAATGATTTGTTTTAGTGTGTTTTCAAAATGAAGGGTCTAGGTGTTCCTCTAGGCATTCAAAAGGTAGGTTTGTAATAGGGTTGTAAATCCCTTAAAAAGTGAGGTTATAGTTGATTCCCACAACTCTCAAAGAGTTTGAGAGTGTGTGAAGAGTAGATAAATTATCTTTGTTATCCGAATTGCTATAAAATCCTTATGTTTTATATTGTATATCTTTACTACTGATACTCTTCACACTCACTACTATATTAGTGGTGTTGAATTATTTTATCTTATCCACCGAATTACATATTACTATTTTAGTTACTATGACTATATTAATATTTAAAATCCCCCTATTTTCTTGAAATCATTCATTGTGTGACCTAACATAGTTCATCTGAAATGTTAGGGATTCCTCTTTTCTTATCAAGAGTTATTCATGGAAGGGTTTCCATGTATTCTTCATGTATTTTTTAATATAAGGCGATTGAGGTAAGGATTAAACTAGTTATTTATTTATTTTGGGGTGGAATTAGATAGTTTTAGTATGGAATCTATTTTGGTGTTTGGTTTTAATGATATTAGGTGTATTTTATAAGTCATCTGCCTTGGTTTTCTTTGATGTTTAACCTTCTTTGATTATGGTAAGTTATTTTTTTGAATTATTAGATAATAAAATCTGTTTTAATGGTTAATATGTTCTATTTAGTGATTATTAGACAAGATATATATTTCCAATGGTTTTAGTAGGTGGTATCATCTTCTCGGATGAATTTTATTGCTTTTCTTGGAAAATTCCAATCATTTATTTTACAAACTAATCATAATAAAATCTAGCTCATATTTTAGAAAATAATAATGGATATTTTCAATGATAATTTTTATATTATATCAGACATTTTCAATGAGGATTGTATATAAACTTGTGAAATGGTTTTTTAATAATATTTTTATTGAAAACCATGGTTTCAAACCTAATGAGAAGATGTTTATGATAAAGTAAATATTTTTATATGAATGTTTTGTTTGAAAAAATTAATTCTATCTTGGTTTGTATATATTGGTTTTATATTTCATCACTGTATGTTCATATATTAATTTAAACACTTGATGAAATATAAATTTCCATGAAAACCTTTTTTAAAATATATATTCTTCATTTCTAAATTTTGTAAAGTCCTTGACGTATGTGTTACTATTTTGGGATTTTTGATTACATGAACTTAAGCTGTGGTATTGTGATATAAATTTGATGAGTCAGTTTTCTAAAATTACTTATTCAATATATATTACTATTATGAATCACAAAACAATCAATATAATACTTGTACTTGCAGTATTTTTTAATTTTTTTGAGTAGTTTTATCTTCAGATTCAATTGTTTTTGATGAGATGATTCCAAACCAAGAACTTCCATAACATTGTGATGTTACTTGTACTTTAGAATGAAAAAAATATGAGGTTTGAGTTTTTGATTTTGTTAGGGGTGAAAATTCTGAACAAAGATAATTAAGTTTACTATTGATAATTTATTATTATAATTGTCTATAAATAAGAGATTGGGGATTTTAAGGAACAGAAGCCAACACATGCTAAAATCCTGAATTATGATAGAGGTTCAAAACATTAGTGACTTGAAAAATTCTCATCATTTTAGTTTTTAGTTTATCCAAATATTTTCCATTTATGAGAGATTTTATTATAACATCTATATTCACTCATTATAATCATTTTAATCTGACTAATTTGTGATCAATGAGTTACAGGGATAAGAACAACTGATTTCATATTTTTAGTTTAATGAGGTCTTGGGTATAAGTAATTTGACATTTATAATAATCTGATCAAAGTGGATATCTATTGTAAGTTATTTATGATACTGACATCTATCAAAAATTTTCCAGGATATGATTTGTCATTTGGATATTTTAAATAGATGAAGTTATAGGGTTTCAAAATGTGTGTCATTTACGTTTTTGTATTGATCCTCCTAACACTTTGGACTAAAATTGAATTCTTCTGGTTATTGGATATGTGATATATATTAATAATATATTTTAAGGAGTATATGGATTGTAATTTAGAACTCCATTCCATTATTTTTTTAGTTATATTTTGTTTAATTTTCTATATTTGGATATGGGACATCTTTTGAATATATTAATTTATAATATATTTTTTATCTATTTTAAATTTATATTTTGGAACTCATAACACCCCAAATTCACTTTTTGTAAAGTGGGAGAAATTTTTAGGTTTTTTTTAAAAATGTAATTCACCCCCTCTTGAAATAACATTTTTGGGAAAAAATTATCGTAATGGAAAGTACCTTTTTAAATATATTAACATATAAAATTTACAAGAATCATTTAATATGAAATCTAGATTACCTATTGTATCTTTGGAGATCCTAAATCATAGTTGACCAACCATCTTTGATGGTTCTGATTATGAGTTCAGTAGAGGAAAGATGAAGATGTTTTCAATTAATAATAGACTGTATAATTATATAATGATGTTTAGAAATTAAAATATTTTTGATATTTTTTTTATCATTATCCATGAAGAGAGACATGAGAATCAAGATAACTATAATATCAATAATTTGTTTCCTTATTTTATGAATCAAAATATTTACAGTGAGAAATATTCTTATGATATGGATAATGTTTTATGGAAGAAGCATACGATTACTCATTTTAGAACATCCAATGTTCTTGGGACTAAAAGTGAAATATTGCATTCACATGGTCAATATTTTCCATTTTTTTTATTGTATAATATGTTTCTCAAATGCATCATATTTTTATGAATATTTTAAATAGTTTTTTTTATTTAGTGAGAAGGAGATTAATGATGACCATATTGTAGGTAAGATAATTAATATACCTTTGAAGGAGTGAGAGTCTATGATGATAATTATTTATGATATGAAACATCTTACCAAGATAAGTCTTGATGATTTTATCATAACACTAATATATTATAAGATTTGAATGAATTTTTATTTTGAGAAGGGGAAATAAAAGAACGGAGTTTCATTGACAACTAAAACATGAAACAAATTAAATTTAATTCATTAAATTTGAAGCATACTTCTAATAATAAAATATAATATCGAAATATGGAGCTAAGTTATGGATATTTTACTCAAATAGAAAGATATATGAAACAAAAAATTGAGAAAAAGAGTTTTTAGAATTATTATAAAAAAGATAGTAATGAAAATTCCCAAAAGTGGGATGAGAATAAGGTTTCTTCTTGAAATTTGAACCGATTTTCTTTGTTTGGTATGGTTTGTGGTTTTTGAAGTTATAGTGGTTTGTTGTGGTGTTTTGTTTCATAGGTTATGTGTTTCCCACTTAACCAAAAAGTGGTTTATAAAAAAATAAAAAAATTCATTTGGATGAGAATAATGATTCTTTAGATGTTAGTTGTTATGAGTGTAATAAACCAAGGAATATCAGTATGGAATGTACTTGTTTGAAGAATAAAGATCAATAATCTAGAAGATTCTAAAAACAAAAAAGGAAATAAGTTTATGAAGATGATGAATACCTAGAGTCTCAATGAAGATCCATCTTCAAACAATTATTTTTAAAGTGATGATAGTTGGAAGATAACCAAATTCTATACAAATTTAATTTTGAATTATTCATGAATTATGGATATTGAATTTTTTAATTCACATACTAATATATCTTTAGATTCCAATAGTAATTATTCATTAGATGATGTGGATGACACTGGATAAATTTAGATGATGGACGAATATTTGACTAACTTGGGTAAAATATATAAGATGTTAATGAAAAAAATTGATAAAGAGAAGTTAGATCATGCAAAGGATAATGATAGAAATTCAAAACATAATTATGAGTTGAGTGATAAATCTAGTTTTATTTACACTTCTAATTATTATAATAAAGTTATAAAACATAAATACAATGATTAAATTTTGTAGAAGTTACACTACAATTTTAATTTGGGAAGGGATAATATTGATAAAATTCTCAAAAATTAAAACCATCAAGGAAATATTCAAGAGTATTTTATACATATTCTGGTAAATGTCATTTTCAAACCATATATTTTGTTCTAAATAGTTTAACCTTTTATACTAAATTTAAAACGAGAGGTCATTGGAAAAATAAATGATCCTAGACTATGGTTTAAACATTTTGAACTTATAGATATTATATTTTTAAATTACTTGAAACTATTCAAAGCTAAATGGTTGGAAAGATGTGGGTTTTGAAATTCCCATTTTCTAATATATATAGAATTAAGAAAGTTTGGGTACTAAATTTTTTTGCTTTATTTATTTCAAGAAACATGATCAAGTACCACAACAAAAAATGGTACATGTATAATGATTATTATTCGCACATGGTGAGGCTTTAATTTGAAATGTTCTTTATGTTTTATGTATAAAGTACAAACTTATTGGAATAATCCAATTATTTGATGAGGTTTACTACATTAATTTTGTAAATGAAAGATGTACCATCATAAGTTTAGAAGTATTTCACATCTTATCTACTTATATTCCTGATAATGTTTACACTATTTTTGTAAGTACATTACATTACATAACTTTAATTGGCTTAGTGAAATTGTAGATATATCTTGGATTTGGAATAGAATATCAGGATATTGAAATGTTCAGACATTAGTTAAATTTTATATGAAAAAACATGTGATGGATCTTTCGAAACATAAGTTAAAATCTTCTAGATTCTCTGATTCCAACCAATATAGGAAATAACATAACTCTATCATTAAATCTATTGATGATGTATCAACTTACAAACCTCTATATTTACTATTCATGTACCTTTTTGGACAAAAAATCTAAATGTATTGGAGGAAAACTGTATGTGTATATCATAGTTAATGATTATAAAAGATATAATTGGGTTTTTTTCATTCTCTTAAATTGAAAGAAATATCATTTTAATAGGTATTATAATCTATTTAAAAATAATAAAATTATCCATTATCAATATCTGGAGTGATAATTGTGCATAGTTTGTAATTTATTTAAATTTTGTATTGAAAATGGTATTACAAATAATTTTTCACCACCAAGAGCTCTACAATAGTATAGGGTAGTAAAAAGGAGGAAAATAACACACAACTTTTTCCAATTTTATGTTGTGTAAATGTTGTTTTAATAAATTTTGGGGTTAATACATTTTTAGTTCCTATCACACTATAAATTGAGTTTTACATCACCATCTGTTAAAGAAAAAATATAATGAATTATGGATTGGTGGGAATCTAAAACTAATTTAATTAAATGTTTTCAAATTAAAGGTATTCACCATGATTAATAAATACAATCTATATAAATTTGATATGAAAGATAGTGAAGGAAATTTTCTTATCCACTCTATCACAAGAAAGGATTATCATGTTTTTAATAGACATACACTTTACACTGATGAACAAATAATTGTTAAGTCAAATGAAATCGATCCTTATGAAAAGTTAAAACATTTGAATGATGAAATTTTAACATATTATATTTTAAAACTCTTTCTATGAGTTTTTATGAGTTGTTTGATTTTTTTAAATGTTCATAGGTCAATTTTTTTTGAATTCTGCGGCAACAAAGGCGTCAAGGGCCCTGCTGCCTTTGGATTTTTTTCACTCTGACTAAAGAAGGTAAGGGCCTTACTGCCATTTACCAAATGATTTTTTATTATTTTAGATATACATGCTTTTATATTTATTTTTTTATTTTTGTTTTGTTTATATATATATGTATATAATAAAATTTTCACTAGAATTTATCTACTATTTTATATTCAGCATTGCTGTAATTAAATTAGTTTGGAATTATGACAGAAACCATCACACATGGCCCCCTTCTATATGAGTGTTTACCCTATAAATCATTCTAGATTTCTTATATGAGATTTAGGTTCTCCCTTTCCTACACAGAATTAGTAGTATTTATTATTTATCATTTTAAATCAATTAATAAAAAATACAAATTACTAATAAATAATAATTAATTATTAATATTTGATACAAAATATTAATAATTCACTAATTTAGATTATTAATATTTTAAAAAATATTTATTAATACTATTTATTTCTATTTAATAATATTTTTAAACAACTAATTAATTTCCAAATAGTTAATAATAAATAATAGTTATTAATTAATTAGAAGTTAAATAATATATAATTAATAAATAATAATAATAAATAAATAATAATAAATAATATATATATATTGTATAATAATAATTAATAAATAGTAAATAAAGAATAAATTTAAATATTTATTTGTTATTATGGTTTATTAGAAATTAATATTATTAAATAGTAAATAATATTTTTTAATTTATATTATTTAGTAATTAATATTAATTAAAAACAATAATTTTAAAATAATAATAATATAATAATAATAATAATAATTAATTAATACTTTGTATTTTAATAATTTTATCATTATTAATAATATTTAGTAACTAGAAAATATTACTAAATATTAATTAGTAATTTAATAATAATAATTATTAATAAAGATTAAATCATAATTAATTAAATAATTAATTTTTACTTAATATTATTGGTATGTAATTACATATTGAATAATTAATAATTAATTAATAACTAATAATTATATTACAATTCTTAATAATTAGTTACTAACTAAAAATCTTAAATATTTATTAGTAATTAAAATTTGTTAGTAGTTAATATTTAATAGAAAATAACATTATTAAATATTAAATCATATTATTTAATTAATATTTATTATTAATTAATATTTATTATTAATTAATATTTATTATTAATTAATATTTATTAGTAATTAATATTTTTTAGCAATAATTAGTTAATTAGTTTACACTGATATAATAATTGATTAAACATTAGTAATTTAATTATTTAATTTTTATTATTAATATTTAGTAAGTAAATAATAATTGATAATATTTATTAGTAAATGGTTAATAATAATTATCAATATTTATTAATTAATTAATATTTAAATAATAATTGATTAATAATTAGTAAGTACTAATTTGATATGTAATTAAATATTTCTTAATTATGAATTATTTAATAACTCATAATTATATTATTTTTTTAATAATTAAAATAATAATTTTAAATGTTCATTAGTAATTAATATTAGCAATTAATTAACATTTAATAGAAAAATAATATTATTTAATTGTAAATCATATTATATAATTAATATTTAGTAGTAATTACTATTGATAATGTCAAAAAAGTAATTAATATTGATTTGTAATTAATATTAATTAGCAAAAATCAGTTAATCAATTAATACTAATACTAATATTAATTTATTAACAAATATTAATTTAATAATTTGATGATAATTATTAATATTTAGTAACTAAATAAAATTTTTAAATAATTATATTTAATTTTTTAATAGTAATTAATAATTAATTAGTTAACTAGTAATTACTATAAATAATAAGTAATTAACGAATTCTTAATTAATAATTAATTAAAAAATAATAACAATTAAAAATTTATTAATAATTAATAATGTTAATTAATTTTGTTTAAAATATTAATAATATAAATTTGTTAATTATTAATATTTAGAAGTAAACATTAATATTTAATTATTATTTATCAGTAATTAATATTTATTATTAACTGATTAAAAAGGATTCATAATAATAAATTATAAATTCTACGTAGGAAATAGAGAACCTGAATCCCACCTTGAAAATCCAAAATGATTTTCAGGGTGAAACCTCTTATAAAAGGGGTCCATATGTGATAGTTTCTATCAAAATTCTAGACTACATTAATGATTGTAATGGTAGATATAAAATAACAGATAAATTATGTGGATTTTTTGTTATATGTATATGTATATAAACAAAAAAATAAAATAAAAAATAAATATAAAAATAGAAATAAAAATAAAAATAAAAACAAAAATAAAAAATTTAAATATAAAAACATGTATATTTAAAATAAGATTTTTTTTTCATTTGTGAAAAGGTGGTAAGGGTCTTTCCCCCCTTTACCCTAAATTCTTAGCAAAGGCGACAAGGCTTTGGTCGCATTTGGGCCGAGAAAAAAAATGAAAGGTGGTAGGGACCCCGCCACCTTTCAGGTATATTTTTTTCCTAGACTCATTTGAATATTTGTTCGTAAAACATAAAAAAAAATTCATTCTAACTTAACTAGTACTCGCTCGTGCATTCTCATGGTCATATAACACAATTCTTAGATTATGTGTTCACACTGTGATATGGTTCAATTCTTTTTTTAAGATGATAATACTACATTTCAATGTTAATAATGAACATGAATATTCAGTATTTTGAAATAAAAAAATAATGATACTTATTATTAAGATAAAATTAGACAAAATATAGAGACATCATTATGATTTTAGATTAAATTTTTGATAAATAAATTTGAAAATATGTAAAATAATCTATAAGAAATAAAAAATTATTTTCAGTATGGAAATTAGAATTAAATGAAAGAAAATAACATTGAAATTGATATTTGAAATTCTAATAATTTTGATAAATAATGTTTTAATTGAGACCATACTAATGTAGACAACAAAACATGTAATAAATAATTATATTTTAAAAAATATTATCTTATAGTAATAACATAATACATATTTTGTTGCAAAGAAACCTGTGTGGGAATTTCATTCTTTTAATGATCCATATTGGGAAAATGATAGCAATATGGATGAAATTGATGGAATGGGTACTAAATATGATGTCATCATGGTTGATTTGGATTCCGGTGATGCTGGCAGTGGGACTAGTACTCCCACCTTAGAGTTTGTTAAAATTTATTTTATTTTGGAAGCTAGAAGGGCCCTTTATAAGCTTGGGATTCTTGTTATAAACATCATTTCCCAGAGTAGGTCATGTTATAAAAACTTAATACATGAGTTTCAAGAGGTATTTTAGGATCTGTTTGAACTTGTTGTTGAAAACAAAGAGAACCAAGTTCTTGTTGCGACCACATAAAGTATTGATATTAGTACTCCAGAAAGTGATAATTATTTTATCAAGGAATTAAACTCTTTCAGGGATCATAGTTATAGATTCCCACACCTAGAAGAAATAAATGTTAAAAAATGAAGCAAATGGATAGTCAAAAATATGAAAATAATTAATCAAAGGGATAGATATGAATAAACATCATAGGAATAGAAAAAAAAGAGTATAATTAGTTCAACATTGTAATTTTTCAGTTTTAAGAAGGAAACAGTATGAAATTTCAATTTTTATAGTGAAAATAATTTTTAGATGTCAACATGTATAACCAAAATGAAATCAAAATAAGTTTCAAGGTATAACCTAAAACTAACCATAGTAGAAGTTTATTATTTTCAAATATAACTTGAATAACCAGGAAATAAAATTTGAACCTGAGGTAATATAGAAGTAAAATGCTATGAGAAATTCAGAAGCAAGGATTTACGTTTTGGAATAGGTAATTAATATTATAGCTACACTGAAAAGATGTTGTGGGAGGACTATATCCAAGGAGATACAAATGTAATTTTTATATGACAACTTCTGAGGAGATATACATGTAATTTACATTTTGGAATAGGTAATTGTTGTCTTGGTAAGATTCTTGTAGGTCCAATTATGAGGAGATATACATGTAATTTTTATCCTTAACTATTGACATGCTCGATTCTATTAGTGGTGTGTGAAAAACAACTATCCCTTACTATAGGGCCTATTTTGTGTATATATACTTCTACTTTCATACTAGTTTGTTCAGTTGAATATTGACTATACTTGAGTCTATTAGTGAGATCATGTTGTAAAATACTTTATTAGTATTTCTGGATGTTCATGTTGCTGCCCCCTCCCCCTCACTCGCCCCCCCTCAATGAAAAAATTTATTTATGAGAATGAGCTAGGCTATTGATAAAATCTTTATTTATGAGCTTGAGTAGGGCTATTGAGAAATGGATTAGAGGAAAAGTTAAAACAAACCATTGAAATGGATAACACTTGCTGAAACTACTGAAATTTTACGTTTTCTCCTTAGGTGGGGTAGATTTTGTGACAGGATAATATTTTCATTAATATTTAATGACACATTATCAGGAAATTATTTTTTATTGCATCTATTTTTAGCTGCAATTTCAAATTGACTGCAAAAAAATATACATAATGGAATAAAAGCAACATTTTTCCATTTCATTTCTATCTAAACATTGTATGAAAATTGTAAGTGAAATGAAATAAACTAATAAAATAGTACTCAATAACATATGTGATTAATTTAGTTGGTGGTTCCTTGTAAGGAATATAGAAAACTGACATTCTAGAAGAAAGTAATGACCTGTACAAATGAAAATGTTCAAAACCTCATGAATTCCCACATAACTTGTCTATTCAAAGAATTTCCATATCTCCAAAATCAAGTCACAGTAAACCCTATCACATTAAATACAGGAATGAAACCCCAAATTAATATTTTTTTGATTTAATATAATGAAAAAAGAATCAAATACTAGTAAAGAATATAGCCCTAAAAGTGTACTCCAAATATGAAGACAATGAAGTTATGTACAATGAACCTAATAAAAAAACAACAATCTATGGTGTACATCCAATATTTTTTGTAGATTTAGTGAACCTGTGGATAAGAACATTAGTTTGAGGAAATCCATAACAAGAAATACACAATAAAAACTACAACAAAAACAACTAACACTAAGTCAACCATTCTCATTAAAAAAGGATTTTTATGTTTCTAGTGTACCTTGAAGAAAGAGTAACTGATAACACCTATCTTTATATAACAAGTAGAAAATTTCTCCCCATGAATCCTGATTTAACAATGGAATAAGTAATTTGGTTTTTCATCATTCCCTTTTTAGGTTTATTTGAAGAACCAAAGTTGGTAGCATTCATATTGAGGGCTTGTGGGGGTGATCACAAAATTCTGTTTGATAGGTGACTGAATGGTTCTTGAAGATATAAGAATGAATTGAATATTTGATAATGTAATTAACCAAAAAACTTATTATGATACTTTTAAATGGAATTGAAAAATTAAAACATGAATGAACATTGAAATCCAATGAAAATTTAAGATTGAAAATTTTCTTTTAAAATAAAAAGGGAAGAGATGTGAATCACTATGAATAGTAATGTGAAACCAAGTTTAAAAAATAGTACCCTTTTGTTAAGAAATTAAAATCATTGAGGGATAACACTTGCATATTACCACACCTACAAGAATGAAATGTTAAAAAATGAATCTAATAGATAGTATAAAATATTAAAATAAATAATTAAAGGGAAATATATGAATAAACATCATATAAATAGACAAAAAAGGAATAGAATTAGTTCAAAATTGTAATTTTTCATCTCTAATAAGGAAAAACTTTTAAATTTTATTTTCATAGTGAAAAGAATAGTTATATATCAACATTAATAACCAAAATGAAATCAATATATGTTTCAAGGCATAACCTAAAACTAACCACAGTAGAAGTTCATTATTTTCAATAAAAACATGAATAATCAGACATTAAATTTGAACCCGTAGTAGTATAGAAGTAAAATGATATGAGAAATTCAGATGTAAGGATTTATGTTTTGTAATAGGAAATTAATCTCATACCTGAATTGAGAAGATTATTTTTGAGGGAAGAGGAGATGCAGGGAACAACCCGAGAAGATATAATCATTGACATAAAATTAACAATAGCAGAAGTTAGTTACTTTCAAACATAACATGAAAAATGAAATAGCTAAAGGTGAACCCAAAGTAATATACAAGTGAAATGAAATAAAAAATTCAGAAGAAAGGATTTGAGTTTTGTAATAAGTAATTAATCTGATACCTGAAATATGAAGCTGATGCGGGAGGGAATAGGAGATGTGATGCATTGTTGGAGGAAAAAAGTTGAGAATAATTAATCACATGCCTGAATGAAAGCTTATAATTTAAGATAGAAAACTACAAGTGTGGGTATTTTTGTTTCATATAATGGTATAATGTAAACGTATGAATAGTTAAAATAATAAATATATACATTACCGACCACATTTGTGTTGGAATCCAAAATCTAGTGTGAAGATGAAATCCGATGAATATATTCAAGACCAAGAAATGGGTTACCGAGGTGATCCATTAGCCAATGAAGCGGTCTGCGCTATCTAATTGAGAGGAATAGACACCAAATCATCTGGAATGGAACCACACAAACAAATTAGAGAATAAAAATGAAAAAATGGAAGAGGTAGATGCAGAGCCTTAGAGGGGGAGGTGAGAAGGTTGTTAGGAGTGAAGGATCCGTGGGGGGTTTTTCAGTTCATGGAGGTTATAGGTGCAAAGAAGGAGGGTTTACTATAGGTATATGGTATGGAGTAGGAATAGGTGGAGTAGTTTGAGGTGAAGGTTGAGGATCTATAGGAGGAGGAGATGAAGGCGGATTAGATGGAGGCCAAGTTGGTGGAGGCAGAGAAGTCATGGGCGGAGTTGGTGCAGGCAAAGCAGCCGAAAGCGGAGGAGCCTAAGATGGAGGAGCAGAAGGCATAGCTTGTAGAGGTGAAGCACACAGTGGTGAAGCATGTGGAAGCAGAGTATGCAGTGGAAGAGCAAGTGGCAAGAGAGGAGATTCAAGAATGGGAGAAAGATAGGGATTTCAAGGAGGAGAGCGGGATCCATAGAAAACCTGAGGCAAAGCCTGATATGTTGTGGGAGACGATGAGGTTTTTAGGGTTTAAATGGGGAGTTATATGTTTTTAGTGATTTGGAAGCATAGGATGTTGAAAAATCAGTAGGAAACATGCCATATTTATTAAATATATAGATTTTGGTATTTTAATGACAAGACTTACTAAATATTATTCCAAAATCTATTTTAATGAAAGATAATAATCTAAGAAAAGAAGAAAAACATATCATTATTACTTATAAACTACAAGGTGTTAAGTTACCATCATAGTGATAATACCATTAGTTATGTTGATGAATTAGTTATAACTATAATTTCTTTATGGTATTAATGCAATCATCTTGTAATTTTATCTAAATTTGACCTTAAAATGAAAGATAATTCCTTGGGTGATGAGAGTGGATAATTTTAATGAAATAATATAATAATTAATTAAAATGGAACAATTTTTTGACATTGGATGAATATATTTATAATAATATAGTTATATGAGTAAAATGGGTCACTAGGAATAGGTTTGGTGAAAATATAATAATAGTTCAGTATAAGTCTAGACTTATTACTAAACGTTATAATCAAGAATTTGGAAACAAATATGATGAAACTTTATCTCCTTCATCCCAACATGAAGGAAACTGTATTCAACTAGCCTTGTGTTCTCATAATAATTTTAATAGTATTTAAATGGATATAAATAGTTCCTTCTAAAAAATTATGTTCGAGATGAAGTTTATGCTAAAAAACCACCTAGTTTTGAAGATATTAATTTTCAAGAACATGTTTATAGATTTTCAATGGAACTTTATGAATATAAACAAGGCCTATGTTCTAGGTATGATAGAATATATATAATTTTTACTCCAAAATATGTTAGTTAAAGGAATGATATATTATTTTCTTTTAATTAATAAATTTTTAATTACATTGTACTTATACAAATATATGTTCATGAAATTGATTTTTGATCCCCTATAAAAAACCCTTGTGGAAAAAAATTTATAACCTTTGAAAATCGAATATGAGATGAGTATTACATGTAAAATTAACCAATTTCTTAGATTAAAAGTTACTAATAAACCCGAAGGAACTATCTTAACATAATATAATTATACATAGATGTATTTAATAATTTTAGTTTTGATAGTGGTTCTAGTATTAATAGTCTACTAGGTAACTCTTATAATATTGATCTTGATGAATCCGTAAAATGGTAGATTAAAAAAATTATATAGATATGATCAGATATTTTATTTACTTGACAACTGGTCTATTGGAAATTATATACGCTATATTATTATGTGTGATATTACAAGGCAATCTAATAGAGTTTCATCTTAAGATTTTCAAATGGATGTTTTTTACCTTAAAGGATCTTTGAAACTTGAGCTATTTTATTATAATGTATCCAATTTTATTCTTAAGAGTAATTTAAATGTAGATTTTTAAGGTTTTAAAATGGATATGATAAGTAATTTCAAAACGTCTCCTTTACTTGGTTAAGATTTAGTTACTTGGTTTAGTAGGTATTAATATTTAGTTTCACTTTCTCCATTTGAAGTTGAATATATAAGAGCTTGAATTTTTTACACCCAACTTTTATAGATGTTGAACACACTCACCAATTATAGAATGAGTTACTTAATATATTATTTTATAATAGTACTAGTGCTATTTATTTATCCAATAATCTATCACATAAATAATGAGTTCAACACATAGATATAAAAAACAACGGCCTCTAGTACTATAAAAAAATATATTGTTATTAATTTTATCATAATTTGGAATCATCTTGTTTCTATTTTTACCAAAACATTACATTCTGAAGGATTTGAGGTAACATCCAAACCCAACTCACTTTACAGTAATCATATCAGAGATCCACAAGACCTCAAGTGCACCGCACCATATACCAGAGGCTATTGACTAGTAGTGGGGTTTTAAAGGTATAAAATGGGGATAATATACCCTTATATTATATTAGAACAAAAAATATATCATAAAATTAGTTATCACAATACTCAAAAGAATAAAAGAAACATGAAAGCCAAATATCGATATAAATAAATATCATACTACAAGATATAATATAACGAACTATCCAAAATATAATATGAGTCAGGTAGATATCAACATGATATCCCATGGTAAGATCATATACATCTTGAAAAATAAATAAATAAAATTGAAACAACCACCACCTATTCCTGAATCCCAACCCAATCCCATCTCTAGATTCCATCCAAGCTCTCTCTGTCAACTATCCAATAATCCTCTACCCTACCTATTCATACAATCATGAGGTCTTCTTTGATACCAATATACAAGGGATTCTCGAGCATATTATGGGTATAACATAGTTAGAAAACACCAATGATGTACCTCAAATAACTAGTATATATAGTGCATGTAAAATGTGACATCCTTTAAAATAATAAATAAAAAACATAATTAAAAATCCCTATCCAAACAACGGGAAATATCCTAGTCTCCCAGGTGTGACCATAACTGATCTATCTAGTTCTATGATATCCCTAAATATGTCATATAACAAAACCAAGGTTCAGATAAGTTCTGACACTAAGTATTGTAATATATCATACTCACCGGGGAGATAAGAGGTCCACCCATATGTCACCAACTATCATAATCATAAATGGTAACAGTGACCACTATATATATCACCATATATCACAATCATCGAGGGGAATAATTCCCACCCCAAATATCACCATATATGACAATCACTACGGGGGGGGGGGGGGATAGAAGCCACCCTGAGTATCACTATATATCATAATCCTCATGGATAATTGAACCCACCACATATATCACTATATATCATAATAATCAGGGTGAAAAGCACCCAACCCATATATCATGATATATCATTTTCATTAGAGGGAATATCAACCACCCCAAACATCTCCATATATCATAATCACTAGGGGGAATAACACACACCACAAATATCACCATATATCATAATCATTGGGGGAATACAAATCACCTCAGATATCATAATATATCATAATCCTAGGGGGAATAGAAAAAACCCTCAATTTACCATATATAATAATCATCAAGGGGGATAACACCCACCCTAAATATCACCCTATCCAATATATATCATAATCATTAGGGGAATAAGTATCCAATATGGATATTAGTATATAGAATAATCATTAGGGGGATAAGTGTCCCACCCATATACTACCATATACTATAATCATTGGGGGGATAAGTGGCTCACCAAGATATCACAACATATTATACTCATTAGGGGAATAAGTAGCCTACTTGGATTTCACCATATATCATAAAAACACAGGTTGGAAACTTTCCATAACCTGATATACATTGCTTGGGTCATTTTCTCAATAACACAACCAATTTCCATCACCAAATTTATACTTAGATGAAACTATTTTATCCCATTCATTCTAATTATACTCAGAGTTAACAAAAATTAGGGCACCCACTATAGTACCCTAGGTTGCATAAAGTTATAAACAGTCAATGGGGATTACTTTATGTCATTCCCAACTCTAGGGTCAAATCTCACCCATAAAAGGGAATAAAAACCCTCAAAATAGTTATTATTTCATCACGGTCTAATTAGAAACATAGGTAGTACAATGTAATAACATTACAAAATGGATATCATATTTTCCCTCTCAATTACAAGTGAGGCTAGTTTGTTCCTTTAACACCTAACCTACACATAAATCCTCTCCAATGGTATACCCCTAATCTAACCATTCACAGCCCATCACAGCCCCCACTCATGGGAACTAATGATTGTTATTCAAAGGTACATAATGTTCATTCATTTAATTTATACTCATCATGGATATATATATCACATATAAATAATTATGGTTAATACTATGGCCATAAGTGATCATGGAATCAATCTTAGCGTTCAAGGGTCCATCATGGACCAATAAACATCCATTATACTCATAGGTATTAAGTAAAAAGATTCATTTATAATAAAAGTTAAATTGAACACAAGTAGAGAGACCACATATCACATGAACATAACATAATAAATAACTAGAGTGATATGTTTATGGACCACCTTCCTCAAAATGAAGTCATTCTACTTTAAGAAAAGGATAATCACTAATGTAATCTAAGATCAATATTCCATAATACAACAATACAAGTTTATAACTTCATCAATATCACTTAATGAAATATAAAACAATTATAATATATTTACACATTAAACCAATATTAATTTCATTATCAATACCTAGGGAAAAGACAAATGAAATCTCATTGGGTGATATCTTTTAGCTTAAAACATGAGAAATGGGGTGAACACAACCCCTGGTATCCACCAACGACTCTAGTATAAAAAATCCATGATTTATTATTTCAAATCCCCCATCAATTTTACCCAAATTGATATAAATTAATAAATTACTCTATTTACTAACATAACCGAATGAAACTACATGAAACTTATTGCATTAATCCACTTATAATACCCTTTACCCATCATAAGAAAAACTTAAACATATCTAGATTATTCCTATAATGACCCACATCATTACAGATTTTACAATTTAGATGTACTTTTAATTTTTGAGCAGCTGAATAGTGTTAGGGTGACCAATTTATATATTTTTATTATATATGGATCATAATATTATGACAAGTGGGGCTTACCCCATGATGAGGTGTCGATTGAGAATCATACCAAATCTAATGGAGGAACCATATCATAAAGGAAGCAAGTCAAACCATGAATAATGGGTTTCAGGATGTGGTGGATTCTGTATGGGGTGTGTATACATAAGGATTAGGATAAATCATTCCATGTTAATGAAATCTATGCAATAAATATTTTTCAGAGGAAAATTCCATCATGTGTTGGTCCACAACATAGAATAATTCACCATTATATGATGGTGACCCTTACTTATGGGGTCTCATACCCCTAGATATGAACTTTTGAATCTTTAATATAGAATAATCTTGTCACAACATGATATTTAGGGTTTCCCTATGAGTTTTGTTAGTGGGGGATGCTTCATGCTATAGAGAATGGTCTATGGGAAGCTGTGTCATGAGAGTGGAGGTCGTGGCCATTAATGTTTGGCCATCAGAGTTTGGATTATTCAGAGAGGCATGGAATCATTCCCTGACCATGTAACACTATGGTGGTTTAGAGTTTGGGATTTCAATTATATTAAGGAGACATGTGAAACTCTTTAACTAGAGAGATCACACTCTTAGGGGTGGTCTGGGTGTAACATAACACTATAACCCCTTGGGTCACACTACAACCTGAACATAGGATGGAACATTGTATTGTTATTACTAGGGTGATTCTATGACATGCTCATTTTCCATTATTTTTTAACTATTGATATAATTGCAATTTTTCGGTCAACACCTTCCTTCTTTAGACAAATGGGTTCTTAGGAGAGTCCATTTACTAGACTTCACCTCATTCTTCCCCTTGTACCCCCATTCCCCCTTTTATTAAGGTTGATCAAGAGTTATTTCGTCATGCTGGAGCTTGGTAACCCATTCCCTTTTCTTATTATCTTATTCTCATACTTCTATCCAAAATCCAATGGGTTAAACCTAGGTGTTTTATGATGATTCCACTAGAGTATGGTGTAATCACCTTGGAAGGTTTTGGATTCATGTTGTGGTGGATAAAGAATGTCTACATAGGGGAGAATATACTCATTTCTTGTATTTATCCTAATGACATATTGATTAGTTAATTATATATGGTTACCAATATTATGGAATGAATTTGGAGAATGATGGGAAAACATATCATGGGGATTTTCTATATAGGAGTTACAGGGGAAAACCAAAGGATTTTTTCATGCCATTTCTTGAGGTTTTATTTATGATAGTCCTCTTGGATAGAATTTATAAATATATGGATTCTTATATTAAATTGAATAATTAATTAAAAATTATTGAAATTATTTTTTTGTGATATGTGGATCGAAATAAGTTCCTAAAAGCATGTTTGATCTTTTTTAAATCTTGGACGGAGATGAAGAGCATGTTTCAAATATGATTACTACATTTTAGGGGTATGTAGTCAATTTAATAAAAATCCATATGGGTGTCTATATGTGAATGATTTCATGTTCCTTAGGGCTGATTTGAGGTTTCTAAAAAGTGGGACCTAGTGAGCCTTAGTTGGCTATTTGAGGTTATTTTAATTGGACAAATTGATGGAATTGGGTGGTTAATGTTGTGCCTTAGGAATTGTATAGGAAAGTATATAAAAATGTCCTTAGAACCTAGGAACTCCTCATGTGATAAGACTAGGATGACGGGTATGCTATTGGGATTAGGATGTATGTGTTGTTTGGTTCTAGAAGAGGTAATTTACTCTTTTAAGAGTAGGCCTAGTGGCACATGGTGAGAGTAAAGACAACGGGGCATGAATAGTAATAGATACTAGGTTCCAAGGGAATTGAGAATGAGAATGTGATATTTGTATGGACATCTTGCGACAAGAAGTACAAGGCTTGGATAATGTAGTATATTATGACTATGATAATATTGAGTGGGATTTTGGTTAGTTTTCCTAAGGACTCAATGAAAGAATGTGTTTAGGATTAGGACTGACTATCCTGTCAGATGCCTTTGGGTGTGGTTGGGTGTAATTTGAGTACTACAAATAGAGTAGGGATTAACATTGATTCTATGAGACACTATAAGGTTGTTTGTGCACCATAAGAATCTTAGTGAGTTTCATTAGATAGTTATGACCTAAAAGATGATTTTTATTGGTAGGTATATATTGGACATGCAATGTAGATCTATAATTGTTACTGTACACTGAGAGATAGATAGGGATATGGTGTATCTATCTGAGTGTTTGGATATTATCATGTCTTCCATGATTTATTTTATTTTTTTATTATTTTATTAACAAGTGTTTAGACCTCATATTGAGTGATAGGGTGGAGGCATGTGATGTGATATCATATATTCCATGAAAAATTTGGTTGGACCTCACCAAAAATGAGAGGGTAGTGGTATGAGATATAGTATTAGATTAGGAATGTAGTGGCACATGAGGCCTCACCTTGAGTGAGTGGGTGGAGGATTGTGGTGTTATACTTGATGTGAGATAGTACCTTAACCTATTTAATATGGTAGTGTCTGAGATATTATATGATACGTAATACCATGTTAGAGGTCGGTTTTATGTGATGTGATGAGTGATGTGAGATGTGAGGATTCATCCTGGGTGAGAGGGTGATTACATGGACCCCTCTAGAGTGACATGGTATTGGTATATAAGGTGGTATGTGATATGGTATAAAATTTTGTATGAGGACTCAGTCTGAGTTAGAGGGTGCTAGAATTCCCCCCCCCCCCTGAGTGAGAGGGTATTGGTCATGGATATGAGACACAACATGAGATGAAAATTTATTATGAAACCCCACCTTTAGTGAGATTTTAGTGGTCAAAACTCAATTACATAAATTTTCCTAGGTGACAAGGCATGTGTGTATTTTTTATGGTATGTGATGACTTCTCAGTCAACATTATTTGAGGCATGTGAGGTTACATATCCCACTTTATTGGTTATAAATTATTACCTGGAGGTATTTCTTAAATATTGTATATTATTTCCTAATTTATTTTTATTATACTTTCGTACATTTTATATTATGGAGAACATAATTGGAACTTGGTGAGATCCTAGTTAGTTTTATGCTCATACCTTATATGGGAACCCTAGTACTATTGGAGACCTTATGTCTATTTTTTAGTAGGAAGGAAGAACATGGGATTAAATTGGAGAATCTGGATAGATATTAAGAGACTAGTCTAAGAAATGACTTGGGTTGTAGTTTAGTATACCTCATATTTTTCTTTTTTTTACCACTCGATAGTTGGGAGACTCTCATTGTATGTGTATATACTCATCATGTGTATCATTTATGTTATAATAGTTTGTTGTCATATATTATTGATGGTTGTATTATATCTACAATTCCTTCCACATATTATGAGATTATACATTGATTATGTGATTTTTTTTAGTTTTTATGTTATCAAGGGTATAGTCTCCCCATATTTCTCACAGAATCTCATAGTTATTCAGCGACCTATCGAATATGGATAGGTGTTCCTGAGGTCATGTGATGAATCCTTCTCTTGTTTCATTTCAATGATATTGTATTAGGCCATATAAATTAGTTTAAGATCTTTTTTTGTTGTCTTATTCTTATGGACTGATTGTTTGGGATTAGGCGTGTCGTTAAAACTGGGGAAAAACATAATTAATGACCATAACTAACCCACATGTAAGTAAATTATAAGCTACTTGGGATGGAAATTTTTTCAATTATTTTTCTTTGTTATGATAGATATGTTGATAAAGGTATGATGTTCTTGGTGAATGTTTATTCATGGTTTTACTATTGACTGTAAGTGGAAAGTCAGTGTGAGTTCTTACATCATTATAGGCATGTAGGTATTGTTTATATGTACATGACTACTTGTGGGTGTGAAATGGTCTTCAAAATAGGAAAAATGGTTTAATAATTTTTTTTAAAATAATTTTTTCGAGAAATTATATTGATAAAAGAGGCTCTAATTAATTAAAACATCAACAATAAATTATTTTTTATTCTCACAAATAACTTATTAGTGGATCCTTAATTCATTGAGAATATTGTGGTGATTTTCACATTTTATTTTTATCTAATTATAACTGTTCTCATGGTAAATGAATACCCTACAGTGGAATAGTTTGAGTATGAGGTTCGTTATATTGGGATCTGGGTATGAGTTACTGATTCCAATTTGAGAGGTTTGGTTTGATGAAAAACCCTTTTGTGGGTCGATAAGGTTTTAATTATACTAGAGTGGGGTGAAACTGTGTCTCTCTCTATAGAGTGAGTAGTGAGGTTCCCTGGGGGGAATGTTGAAAAGTACCCCTAAGGGGAGATCCGCTTTAGTTTTCTAGTATGAGTTGTATGAAACTACTTTTTCTTGATGGAAAATGACTGTGTTTTTTGTTGATCTAAACAATTTGGAGGATGAGGCCTTGGGTGACAAAAACATGCGTAAATTCTTTGGGTGTTAGTGAAATTATTAATAGATATGAGATTGCGTGTTTAGTTTTGTTTAGGCCTTACATTTGGTATATTGGTAATGAGGGAACCATGGGTGGTTTAAGAGGATAAAGTTAGCCACATAGGATTGTGTATATCATGGTTGGATCATGCCTTTAGTTTTGAAGTAATAGTTATGTTTGGGTTTCAATTTATGCCTATTTTTATGGATCAAAAAATTAAATACCATGCGGGGAATGGAGAGTTGGATAGTGAGGGAGGATAATATGATATGAAAATTATGTCTTAGAACACTGATGGGTTTAGGCTATAGAGTCTATAGGAACCTTGGGATCTATAATGTTTGATGGTCATTTAGGAAATATATGGGTAGTTGGAAAATGGTCATATGAAATGTAGTTGTGAATAACTGAGAAATGTTGGGAAATAATTTTCTCTAGTAATATCAATTGTGGTTGGAAATGTTTCTATTGGGAAATTACTTGGTATAAATACCCTATGAAAGGGTTCTTTTGAATATTTTGATTTCTCAGTGGTGAGATATCATAGAGAGAGATAGTGGTGTAATGTTTGGGTTCCATGGTATTTATTTTAGGTCCTTGGAGGATTTCAGAATATCTTTGATGATCATTGGTAGATCCATGATGAGGTTGTAGAATAAATTGATGGTTAGTGGTTATCATGATGGTTTATAAATAGGAAACAAGGCTTCCATGGTTGGAGAATTTGTTAATTTATAATGCGTGTATAAGAAGTCTCAACTGGGGTGAGATGGGATGTTTGAAGGGCTTGTTGGGACCTCTATAGAAGGAATGTAGTATTATATTGGCTATTCTTGGTAAATATGATATTTCACATGGAATCCATTGTAACCATTTAATATCAAAATTATAATTTGTGGGTATGTTCCCTAAGGGGTTGTAGTATGTTAATAGTTAGTGGTGACAAGCAATGGTTGGCCCGAATAAGAGAGTATTTTTTGATCCATTTGATGATGTAAGAATTGAGAGTAGGGATTGTGGGAAGGTATTGTCATAATTTTATGATAAGTCTCACATGAGGATAATCTTGATGGAATGATTGTTTTTTAGTGCGGTTGTATCAGTGGGAAGATGGTTTGGACAATCCTATGGTGTGCAACATTATACCAATCTTGGATAGTGAACTACAAAATATGTAGGCAAAGAATGATGTCGAGAATTTTTAACTATAGGTTGTATTTATTTTGATGATGAATTCAAAAAATATTGGGGTAAAGGTGTGTATAACCATATGTTTCTCCATTATTGGAGTGGTTTTGGTGGTTTATTTTTAGAGGTGGTTTTCATTAGCTAGTTCGATTGCCGACATGTGATGTGTTTCGATAAATTACTTGGGGGAAACTCATTTTGTTCCTTCATTCCTTCTAGGTAAAGGAATCAGGATGTGGATCATGTGTTGGAACCACAATGGGTTAGTGTATATTTTAATGAAATCAATGTATGCAGAATTCGACACGTGTTCTTGTGAATATTTGAGTTTAAGTAATTAGTTTTGGATATAAATACATTATTTGGATGATGATTGATTCATGTGTATTATTGGTCTGGGTGTTTCTAGAGAAAACCCATGGGTCTATATTGGGTGTCAATATAGAGGATCCATGATTAGTCGGAATCAATCAGAAGTCAGGGAATTAGAATCTGATTTTCAGAAATGAGATGATTTTTTGAAACGAGAGACCTTATAAATGGAATTTTGTAACAAACCATGTTATTATGGCTTGTTAAATTCAGATATAGTTTTAATTTTGAGCTCTAAATCAGGGTCAGACTAGTTTAAGACCATGATATAGTTGTGGGAGGAACCATGTTGTGAAGTTAATAGGTCATGACATGACTAGAGGGTTTCATAGAAAAGTGAATTTTTTTGGGGGTATGTATATGTAAGGGTCAAGAGAAATCACATCATGGACGATAATGTCACACCATGTTGATGTCCCTTACGCATTGGATATTGGGAAAAAGAAAATACCCTTATGTATTAGTTCATTCTATAGTGGAGGGTGTTTCTCAATGATGGAAAACCTTATGTTTGTGGTGTTTTATCCTTATGTATGACTTTAACGAAATTTCAAATGATAAAGTCTTGTAATTACATAACCCCAAGGATACACCATGAAGGTTTATTGTGGGGGATACCTCACATCATAGAGACTAGTGTATGGGAAGATATACCATGATAGGGGAGGCCATTCTATGAAGGATTGACCATGAGAGTTTGTGTTCTTCCTTGAGGTATGGAATTACACCATGGATAGAAGGGCCACATCAAAATGTATTGGAGTGTGAGATTTCATTTCTTCTACGGAGACATGTGACATGATGTGACTAAATAGTTCACACTATGCTGGGAAGTCATAGGTGTAGAATTGTGACATGACCCCTTGGGTCATGCTGTAGCATGAAGCATGGATGTATATCAATGTTTTGAGGCTTAGGGCTACGCTATGTGGTCCACCTTTTCCAGTATTTATGTAAGGGTTGAACTAATATTTTAGGTTTCCCCCTTCCATTATCAAATGAATGGTTACTTAGAAGAGTCCATTTGGTTTGCCTCTAAACTTCATTCTTCACCTTGTATCCCCATATACCCCCTCAGTTTGAGGTTAATCTGGAGTTTTTTTCCATTCCAAAGCTAGGTAACCCTTCCGCACATCCTCTTATCTTCTTATTTTTTCATTCTATAATTCAGTGGGTTACACATATAGTTTTGTTGAATATTCCATAGGATCATGTTGTTATATCCTTATAATGTTAGGGATATATACTTTGGTGGATTTAGGAGGTCTAATGTGGGAATATTTCCCATATTTTCACTACTTCTCTAATGTTTTGTCACCTGAATAATTTTATTGGGTTTCTACCATTCTATAATGGATTTAGAATCCAATAGATACTATATGATGGGTATTTTGGTTATAATAGTTCCTATAACATGACATAGGATGTTGGGATACTATTTATAAAGATTTTTTCTATAAGTGGTATCTTTATGAGAGTTTTGAAATTATATCTTCTTGAATTAAATTACAATGTTAATTATTAATGTTTATAATTAGTTGTTTGGGATGTGTGCCTTGAGATTGGGTCTTGGGAACATGGTGGAGCTTTGTTATATCTTGTATTGAAATGGAAATCATGGGTTGAGGATTAGAAATCTATTTTAGAGGTAGGTGGTCCCTTTAATACAAATCCATAAGCGTGTCTGTATGTGATTGTATACATGTTCTTTAGGATTGATTTAGCGTTTCTACAAAAGGAGACTAAGTGAGTCTTTGTGGTCTTTTTTAGGGGGTTCTAAGTGCATATAACTAAGGTTAGTATTTGATACTAAGCTTTAGGACTTTCCCAAGGTTATATAGCATTAATAATTTTTTTTAATATGAGACACCTTCTTTTTTAGGAATTGACCAAAGTTGGTGAGGTCATGTATCATGATGGCCTATATAGTACATGATGTCCAAATGCAATTTCTTGCATATTGTATATTGATGCCTAATTTATTTTTCTTATACCTATATACAATTTATATAATGCTGCATATGAGTGGGAATTCGTGAGACCCTACTATGTTTTATGATCAAAATCTGCATGGGAACCCTAGTACATGTGTAGACCATATATTTTTTTTCAGGTGATATGTATCACAAAATATCAAGTTTGGGTAGTTGGATAGTAGTTGGGAGACTTTTCTAAGGAGGGAGTTGGGTTGTAGTTAAGTCTCCCTCATATGTTTTATTTTTTTATTTGTACTGATCGTCTTGTGGGATACCCTCATTTTATGTATTCTTTCTAAGCATGTGTATCATTTTTTATAATATATATTTTTCATATATTATTGTTGGCTGTATTTAATATAAAATTCCTTTCACTTATTATGATGTTATATGTTGATTATGTGATTTATTTTTTATTGGTCTTGATTGTACTAAAATTTTAGTTTCCCCACAATTATTTTATGCTCTCTCCAATAGTCATAATCCTATAGAATATAGAGAGGCATTATTGAGGTCATTTGGAGAATTCTTCTCGAGTGATTTTCAGGTGTTTCAAGTCGTGGCATTATTATTCTACCATGTCCTAGTTAAAATTTCACTCCAAACCTATCCTATTGAAAATAAGATTAGTGGAAAAAAAATATAGAGAATAAATAAATAGTTAGATGAATATTATTCCTTAAAAAATGAGTAAAACCACCTTCAATCACCATGGATCAAGGATGTTTAAAGGGAGAAGAGGAAAAAGAGCAATGGTTGAACTCCCTATGTTTAGACATCTTAAAAATAAATAATTCCAAAAGGGGTTTCCAATTTGAATTCCCCAAAGGACAATCATTCCCAAGTTCAAAAAAAATATATATATATAGACCATTGTTTCATTACCCATATGGCTCATGCCACAATCCATCTACAAAAAATTCCTCACGGTGCGGCCCCTCGGGTCATAGTATGGAATAAATTCCCAAAATAGAACAAAAAATACGACCTCACTCTCCATGGTTAGGTTATGGCGTGAAATTTATCTTAATGATGTAAACAACCACATATAGAATCCTGATACTACTACATCCTAGGCACTCTCCATGGTGTATCCCACCCATCGTTAGATGATATTTCCCTTGAAAAACCCTCATTGGGTATCCCTTATCCTCACTATGTATAGTCTATCACACTAATTTTTTTAGGAAATTATAAAACCCTTAATTATTCATTAACCATTACATATAAAAAATATGTATCAAAGTAACTTTTATATATTGAGAACGTACTTTAACAATTTTCTAGACCCTTACACATTTGAGTAACACTTACATATCATCCGAATCAACCCTTATATATTAAGGAATTTACCAAACTATTATGGATCATAAGGTAACACTTAATTGTTATCCAAATCAACCCTTACCTAAAGAATATACTAATTTTTTATCTCTTATGTATCACATTACAACTCAATACACTACCCGATTCTCAACATCCAAGGGCTAGTAAACCCTTATGTATTTCCATTATCGGAAGGAAACCCTTATGTATTTCCATTTCCACCGTAAAATATTTCATATTTAATTTTCCCTAGGTAAAAACTTAGGTATTATCTTTTTCATAATAAACCATTACATATCACAAAACTTATGTATTTCACAAAATAAAATCCTACACTTTAAACCTCACACACAAAATATGCCACACCAACACACACTAGTTATGGATGGAACTACTACTTATAGTAGAAAAATACAATAAATCTACCCTGACCCTGCTGTAACACTCCCTCAAGAACTTGGGACACTTCCTAGGTCTCCAATTTATTTTAAAAATACCTAAGTGATATTTTATAACTCCCAAAATCCCATCATGTGTCCTAATTTTAAAACTATCCCATATTGTGGGACCATAAATTCAAATTTCCCTCAATTTTCACCAACCACTAACAACATGAGTTGTTATAAACTCTCCACCATAACACTGATCATATCTGATAAGTATCCTCATGCCTCCTCCATAAACCATCATGGTCACCAAGACCTAATACAAAAACAAAATTCTATGTCTTTTGTGGGTTATCATCATACCAACACTACACCCAAACTAGATTCACTCCTCCAAACACCAATAGCCTCTATCCAAGCCCCTCATAACATTGGTTAGTACCTGAATGATACATTTTTATGCTCTTTTTAAACGGAATACTATATTTCACATGGATACCCTAACTAGTTCCATATCACACTTAAAAATTCTAAAAACCCACCAACCCAAGAATCAAGGAGTTTATTATTTCAACCAACTACAAGATGACACCCTAATCCTGATGATATTCCTTAATTCTCAATATATATATATTTCATAAACCATTGGTTTATGTAATTGTTCAATAACATTACATTACATTATTGACATACGACACAATAATCACCCAACCATCATCATTAGAACCCATCATCTCATTCCTAAGACTACATCCATATTACAAGGCCCCACCTCATTATTCACATTAGTTTTCTATGGATGATCCCCAAAATTAAATGAAACTAACCAATTTAAAAACCAATCCCCTGAAACACACTCATTAATTCACCATCAATCTTTTATCCCTCATTTAGGGAATGTAGGTTAACAAACACACTAACTCAACCCAATTTTCATTGAGTAACACCCACATTGCAATTTGTTTTTATTTACCACCCATTACCAAGAAGAAAAATCCATGAAAATGTGGAGAGATAATATCATGATGAAGAAGCTAGGGAGGAGGAGTTCCATATATAGTATGTCTATTTCCTAAGACCTACAAGTCATTTAATATTGAATCCTTCAGACCTTTTAAGGGTTCCCCCTCATCCATTTAAGGGGGGGGGGGGTATCAAAAATCAATAAAAAAGAAGGCCTTAGGTTCATTCAGGTGAGTAAAAAAAAATGACAATAGACTTTGGTTTGGTTCCATCAACACATCACCTTTACATTTACTAAATAATTCTTGAAATGAGTTCCAAACTCTTATAGAATCCATGGAATGATACCCACCACAGAATTTACCTCATAACTATAGTACAATAACATACATTCTTAATATCCACTACCAGAAAAATGATGAAACTCATGAGCCTCACTCATATTTGACTAGGTTCCAATGATACTATAGTTCCATGGACCACCTCTTTCTTTTACCATGAATAATTCACCATCATACAACTCATCCCAAAGAATCTAATTCATGGTTCTAAAACTTTCTCACCATCTCAGGAATCTCACATTCCATCCAATTTTGGGCCCTACCTAGGCCTCCTAGTAACTTGGTACTCTATTCACTATTACTAAGCCCCTCTCTCGATTCCTTATCCATCACACTAAGCTACTTGACACATTAGTGGTTCAAAATACCAATTGATCATCATACAAAATTACACATTCTACAAAGATTTAGACCTCATCCCTCATATGAACTGATCATCCTAAAATATCCAACACCTCATAATATCTCAACCATTTCATTATCTTTTTATAGAGACCACATCTCATACACCAATCTTACCTTGATGCACTATTTCCCACTGGTGAAACCACACTTTACCATACCCTAGAGTAATTCCTTCTCTATCTATCACACATTATAACATTAAGGGTTAACATACTTTCCCTAATTTTAGACCAAAAAAGGTGTCATACACCATTCTATTATTGTAACATATTAGATCACTATTCATGTGTGATCTTATACCAAATCCAATAAGTATCCCAAGAATGAAAACCATACAGTCAGGGAACCAAGGTATCCAATACCCCATCAACACATACTAGAACACTTTAGGTTCCTAAACCTAATATGGGTATCAAGAGACCATATATGCCAAATAATATCCCATCTATATATTATAAGGGTATTAGTTATAATTATTTTGTGCAATCTCACCCCAAGGGTCACATGACCCACAAAATTAAATATTGTTATTCTATAGATTTTCTAAAATCCACCAATAGATATATCCCACATATCATCCAAGGAAAATCACACATAATAAAACACCAATCATACCTAACTTAGGAAAATATTAGTTCACACCAATCCAAATACCAAACATGTTAAGAAAAACAAAACATTATTGACCCATGGAAATAGTGTATTCATCTAACTAATTTCACAATGCTGATAAAAACCACATTATTAAAAATTCATACCCAAGAATGTGTACACCCTAATGCTACCCTACCATACCATTTAACTCATGCCATATACTGTTATATACTATCATTCCTAGGATCACATGAAAAATCAACCAACTAAATATGCATCACTTGAAAGTTAATCTCATCAATTCTTGGATTTATAGACATATTAACCAATTGACCATGTCTAAAAATAATTTAAACCTATCATAATAATAAATAAACATGATTTCAAATATTTTAATGTTCTCACAATACTATGATAATTACTCTCTCTAGTTTCCCTCATAAATCACAATTCATCTCTAATAATAATTGGAAAATATTATGCTACTCAATGATAACAAAAAAATCACTAATATCCCGAGTTCCATCTCAATTCCACTAGTATCTCCCACCCATTCCACCTAGTTCACATCTCATGGGGAATCTTCCACGCTCCCATATTAGATACCACCCATAAACTCATAGGCCAATACACCTAATCTAGGTTTCTAAGACACACAAACACATATAAACATTAGGAATATCATATCAAATTCACCAACTTTAGAATGATAATACTAACTAGGAATACACATACCAGACTACCCATTAATGATGAATGTTGTAAAGGCCCATGTTTTTTTTAAACTGATAATTTTAGAATAAATTTTATTTTTTTTATTTTGGATTCTTTTAAGGAGTAAAATGGTCATTTTCCCCTAGATGTTGATCTTGCATAAATTATATAGCTACTAATTTGGTATCAGAATAAGGTTTTTACCATATGATTTGATTTTGGTTAAAATATCAGTTGTTTAATTTTTCATGGAATAATTAATAATTAATAATTAATTAATTAAATATTAATTTATTCACATGCATTAGTTCAACTATATCTTTTTAATAGAGAATCAGATGGAGATTATACCTCCTCCATTGAGTCCTGAATGATGGGGTTTTCCTAGTCATTCTATAAACTCATGTGGGGGTATGGGGGCTCGACCAATCCCCATTTTCTTTTTTTCTTTTCCTTTTCTTCATTTCCTTTTTCCACTTTTGTTTCTTCTCCTCCCCCTTGATTTTTATGTAATCCCGCTTGGGACTCATATGTCATGTTACAAAGATATAAAAGGAAGAAGGATATTTAGTGAGATGAAATAAGTGATGTACTGCCACGGAGCTTAGGAGAAACCAGATCATTGTGCGACAGTGGTGGAATGCAAATATAGGTGATGCTTCGACAGATTCTTCCCAAAGTTAGGAAATTTTTAATTCAATTCCATAAATCCACATATATTTACTTATTTATAGTTTTAGATTCATATTATGAATACTAACGTCCCCTAGTAGGTCGATCTATGCTTAATCAATAGAAAATGGGGTTTTGAGATGTTTGTAGGGGTTTCCTATTTGGGATCTCTGGCCACATAGTGTGTTGTTCATGAACACATTCCATGTATTATTTTTATTAATGTAAGATAAAATAATGGAATTAAACACTATGTACTGAGAGTACACGTTGTATAAAGGTACTTTTCCATGAAGCCAAGTACTAGGCCATATGAAATTTTTGGCACTATATGATGTGTACCAGGGGTACAAGCTGTGTAGTCGTACTCGGCCAAGTTGCTGAGTACATGGTCTAACATCCCATCTAGGGGAACTTTTCCATATAGAGTACATGTCATGTCCATTTGTTGGTTAAATTACATGTATAATCATAAAACTAGGCTAAAACACATGGCCAGGCTATATGAGGTACGCATGATAGTACCCCATGTAGGGTACATTCCATGAACGTGATTTGCATTCCATGTACATGGGTTTACATGCCCTTTCAGGAGAGAGTACACACCCTAATGGGTATTTAAGATTATACACCTTTTACTTGGTTATACATGTTCTGTACTTCTCCGTTGATACCATTTTGAGGGTTTTACATATTTTGACAAACTAGAGTTTGAATTAGAAATATGATTTTCCCATTTTGAGATTTTTTGCAAGATGATTGTGATGAAAAAATAATGGGGTGATTTGAGGATACTTAAAATGTGTTTTGGAGTGAGAAAGCTATGATGGAGAGTTAATTTCTCTATTAAATGGTTATTATTGTTTCCTGAGGGTGAGACATAGGACAAGACCAACTTGAGGGTAATATGAAATGGTTAGTGGACTTGTAATGGGTTCACTAAGGACATCATTAGACTTATCTTAGAATAGTCCCTAGTTATCATGATTGATACATGACATGATGAGACTACTTGGTTGGGAGTTTAGACTATCCTAGTGTGGTATCTTAATCTAATATGGGTCATGGGCCTTATCCATTGACCAATGCTTATGTATCTTTTTACCATGAGGAAATATCCCTTATGAGATGTTCCATTCTATCCTAGGAGGGTATGAGATATTAGAGGCATGGGTTACAAGATGTGTTACCCCAAGAGAATAGTTGTTCTAGAGGAATCAATGTTGGATGCCTTCATTTACTAAATCATTCTGAGAATTTTGTATATGATTTCTATAATTACTAATTTTAAGATCCCATGTAGGATGCCTCCACTAGATTACTATTTGTGAGGATCCTGAGAGGCATTCATTTCCTTAAATTATGACATAGTGAATCCAAAAAGGGTTTAATTATCTTATATGTAGACCTTAAGGATCCTAAGTAGGATTCCTCTCCACTATTTGACCTTAGGGACCCAATGGGTGTTCCAGTGTTAGACCAACCATGAGCTAGTACGTTATTGGTTTGGGTAGAATTGGTAGTGACCATCACAAAAAACCTGGTCCAAACATGAAATCCTGAGAGAGTGTGGTAGTATTGGTGGGTTTATGTGTCTATTAGTAATCACTCTTCGATTCATGATTTCACATGGTTACTATTTATGCAGCTATGATTTCAAGAATTGATTCCTATTTTTTGTACCAATGATCCTGACGTGAGGAGATTTGTGGTTGGGATTCCTAGATGTACTTACATGGATCTAACTTTTGAAAATTTTCTATTAGTTTATAATTATGTTTGGGATGACCAAATGTATTTCATGGGATCCAGATATTGATCCGAATTGTGTGGATATCACTTTATAGAGATTACCATAGGTACTTCTTACAATTTAGATTTTCAACCATACATGATTGATATTAGTGGAAGTAGATCCTCATAGATATGATGAGATACCCCCAGAGATTTATGATGATCTCCTCAAGTGATTCCAAGGATGCTCTATATGTTTAGGTGGATACACCTTTAATATATGAACAAGACTTTTCTGGGGATGAGGCTGTTGATTCAGTTATGGAATGATTCTATGTTTTCATACCATATTTATAAACTATTCCTTATAAATCACCTAAGGATCACCCCCTTATGATGGTTATGGGTTCAGAAGAAGCATACATAGGAGAGTGATATATTAAAATTTCATTTAATAATCATTGAACAAAACCAAGAGCGAGTATCTTTCCCGTCAAATTTATAATAAATTTATATAATATTTAAATAAATAAATACATCGGATTAGATCCTAGTAAGGGGATTCAATAATGGAAATATCAACTTAGAAGAGTACATCCAGTCCTGGGACAAGATGTCATTAAAATTCGAAGATCTTTTGATGGAGGAACAAGATACTTAGGGAAAAAATACCTCATGGAAACTATTTAAAGAGACTAAATATGGTAGGCTACAATTTTACTTTAATGGATTGGTAATATCCTTTTGTGATTGAACTTTTTTTCTTAATTTTTTACTTAAAAGTTTTTGATAATAAAAATTTAATATTGAGTCATAAAAAATACATAGGTTATGATTTTTTTGGTGAATATTGATCATCTAAAAAGATCCTTTAATATTACCTTCATTTCACTATGAGGATATTAGGATAGAATCCGTCTAGCGATGATCCACACGTGCTCATATGATTTTCGAGAAACACCACTCGATCTCCGGGTGATAGCACGGTGTGTTGTTCGTTCTTGATTGCTCATTTTTTGGTCTCGAATAAATCTCTCTTGTATTTCTCATTTTTGAGAGGGAGCGAGAGGGATGATTTAAGAGAGTATTTGTTGGGTACAACAATTTTGTATTCACAATTTTTGAAGGTTCTACAAAATAGACACAACCGTCTATTTATAGAGTTAGGATTTTAGTTAAAATATTATTTAATTTCAAACCAACCATTAAATTACATTTATTACCATTATTAAACCCCATTTCACATAATAATAATAATTATATTATTATTTTTTTGTGGTGCACATCAACTTGCAGAATAATAAATATTATGTAACAATCTTGGTAATTAATATTTATCACCAGAATCGGTCACCATCCTTTTGAATTCCTTTACCATTTATTGAAAAACCAATTAAATATTTTATTCATAACTAAATATTTTATTCCCAATCTACTGATTTTTTTATTGAAATAATCAATAAATAAAATAAATATTTCATTCACAATACGGTGAATAAATATTTATTTAATTTATGCGATCAACATAACTTGAATAAAAGTATTCCTCAGACTTTAGAATAATATTTATTCCATTAATTAAAATCAAATAGAATTTAATAGAGATGAAAAAAAACACATAGTTTGTGAACCTCTAGGATTCTTCGTCATTGGCATTAGGTGGGATAGACTAATGTCCAGGATTACTGTCTCATAATGATTCAAGGCACCCAAGAGAAAGAAATTAATGTTTCAATGTTGAAAACCATATATGAATGATCACTATGAAATATAATCCTTTTTTCACAATATCTCATAAAGAAGGTTTCACATCTATGTCACCAACCTATATGCTCGATATGTCATTATTTGACTATCTGAAATAAACAATTCATTAAACCATGTACATAGAATTTAACGTGATGATTCAATTCCAATTAAAGGGCTGAGATATAATCTCCCACGAATATGGAATGGAAAATTACTTCATCGACTTATTCGTTAATGACATGCCAATCATGATGCACCCAATATATCTAACATTTCCCTAAACTAATATTATTAAGGATTATGAAATACATCTATGTATGTGAGTTGTAACATTCATTAATAATAATCATAAAGTATAAGGACTATCACACACTCTCATAGATAGTAATATTTTATTACACCAAAACATGTTGAGTTTTTACTGGCAGGTCTATTTTCATAATCTCCCATCATGGATATTACCTAGTGAAAAATTTCTGAGAACAAGCCTCATCTACTTATGAGTACTTTCACTTGAAATTCTATGTACTATGTGTCCCTTAATAGTATGTTATCTAACCATAGATCATTATTTAAGAATATTGTTGTAGCACATAAAGATTCTCATCATAGAAGGGAAATACTATGAACTTATCAATGAAACATATACACTTATATATTGTTAAATTAGTGTCATTTCGAATAACAAAAAATATGTAATAAGCAGTTTTATTAATTTTCAATAAAATTTAATTTACATGTAGTCAAAGTAAAAATAGTTGGTCCTAGGACACCAACTCCAAAAAATACCACCTTGAATAGATCCAAATTCCAATGAACTTCAGTCCACTAGAACTCAAATGATAGTCACGATTCTTCTGATTTAAGGCTTTAGTCAAGGGGTCCACCATGTAGCCTTATGTGGAAATACTACTCACTACAACTTCACCTCGCTGAGAAAAATCCCTCATGAGATGATACTTATAATGTAATTTCCTCATCAACTAATGTGACCTTGTATCTTTTTCAAGATCCTCCACCACAATATTATAATAATAGAGTGTGATAGGATCATTACTACTATATACCACATCAATCTCTTGGATAATGTTTTGCATCCATACTATTTCTATATCTACCTCATAAGCTGAAATATACTCAGACTTTGCTGTAGAATATACATCCCAATCCTACTTTGAGTTCTTCCATCTCACATCACCTATATTCCAATTGAAGATGTTTCTCGTTTATGACTTCATGTCATCTTGATCAGTTTGGAAACTAGAATTTTAATTTCCTCTGATGACTAGTTCCTCATCTCCTCCAAAAAGTAGGGAGATATATTTAGTATGCCTCAGATACTTAAGGATAGACTTGAATAATGTCCAATGGTGTTCACCAAGATCATCTTTATATCTTCCTACCAAAATTAATTTGAAGGTGGAATTAGGCCTAGTAAACATCATAACATAGATGACTAACCCAATTTATGATGCATATGGAATCCTATTCATTTTGTTTCTTTCATCATGTGTCTGAGGACATATTTTCTAAGAAATATGAATGCCATGTGATGCAATAAACAGTCCCCTCTTGGATTTTAAAATACTAAATCTCTTCAGTATCTTATCAATGTATGTACTTTGACTTATTCCCGAAAACCTCTTGGATCTATCACGATGGATCTTGATCCTTAGATTATATACTAACTCGCCTAAGTCCTTCATAGAGAAACATTTATTCAACCACACCAAAACAAACTGTAAGACTTGTATTTTGTTTCTAATGATTAATATTTCATCAATATATACTATTTATAAAAATAATGCACTCCCACTACACCGTTTATATACACACGACTAACATTATTTATTTATGAAACCAAATTCCATTATGTCCTCATCAAAACAAATGATCCATGGCTTGGATTCTTTCTTTAAACTATAAATGGATCTCTAAAACATGCATACCTTGTTGGTATCATTTTGAGTAAAAAATAATTCAGGATTTTTTATATATACATCTTCTTGAAGGATCCTTTTAAGAAAGACTATTTTGGAATACATTTTCTAAATCTTGTAATCATAGAAAGTCCCAATATAAAGTAGAATTATTACAGATTTCAACTTTTCATCTGGTGAAAATGTTTCATTTTATTAAATTCCTTGATGCTATTTAAACCCTTTTGAAACCATTCAATCCTTATAAGTACTGAATTGTCCTTACATGTCCAGTTTCTTCTTGAATACCCACTTCCAATCAACAAGCTTTATATCTACTGGAGGTTATACCCAAAGATTGTCTTGGTTTTGGAACATGGAATCCATTTAAGAATTCATGGATTCTTGTCACTTGGAAATATCTCTGAAACATAATGATTTATTATAGGTTAAAGGTTCATTATTATCAACTAATAGTGAGTCACCATCCGCAATGGATAAAAAACCATTCCATTCTAGCACTCCAACCTCTATAGTATCCCTACACAAAAATTGTGTGTCTAGAACAATTTCTTCTTCCATGGGGCTTTATGGAATTTGTTACAATAAAAACTATGGAGTATCTAGTTCCTAGACTTCATTAAATTCTATCTCATTCCTTATATCTATTTTATATATAATATCATCCTCATGAAATGTGGGACATCTGTCAACCATGATTTTTTGAAGGATTATATACGTAGTATCCCTTTATTTCTTTGGGACATCTTATAAAGATTCACTATGCGCCTCATGGTGAAATTTTTCTTATTGAATAGGAATTACCAAATAATTCACAACCCAACACATGTATGTAATATAACATGGGTTTCATTCCATTCCATAATTGGTATGTTATACCATCTTTTACTTTTGTTTGGTACTCATTTTAGTACGTATGCAGCTATTTGTAATGCATATCCCAAAAAGGATAATGGAAGACTCACATGAATCATCATTCATTTTACCATGTCCAAAAAGTCATGGTTCCTCCTTTCACATACACCATTCCATATTGGAATATAGGGAGGATTGATTTGAGATAAATTTTAAAATCCCATAAATAATCAATAAGGTCTTGATTAAGTTATTCTCCACCATGGTTTGAGAAAATTTTCTTAATATTATTACCAATATGATTCTAAATATCATTCTTGTCTTATTTGAATTTATCAAATTAATAAAACATATATCTCAATATGCAGACATATCCGTATCTACTAAAATAATTAGTAAAAGTTATGAAGTATGAGTACCCACCCCTTTATTCAATTAGAAATGGTCCACACACAACGGTATGAACTAATTCCAGAAGCTCTTAATCCCTTTCACCTTTACCACTAAATGGGACTTTGGTCATTTTGTCCTTGTAAACATGTGTGACATATAACAAGTAGTTTTAGTTAAAAATAATTTAAATATCCATCTTGATGTAATTTAGTCCATAGAATTTCATTTACATGACTTATCCAGTGATTCAAAAGTCTCTTGTGGTATGTTTCATGTTAAGTAACATCATTTTCAATTTCCATTATTTTTTTATGTAATCCAACACCTAAAAGACTTTTATTTAAATGTTAGTTACCATAAAAAATGATATCATTATAAAATAAGCAACATTTATCCATAAATTTGAATATAAATCCAATTGTATTAAGTATCGATATAAAAATAATGTTTTTAGTTACTAAAGACATATAATATAAACCCTTTAAAACCAAGATCATTCTTGTCAACAATTCTAGTTGGTAGTCCCCAATAGATACAACTTCAAGTTTATCTCTGTTAGTTGTTCAAATATCTACATCTCCTTGGTAAAACATTCTGAATCTACTTGGTTCCTATATTTTAATACATATATGAGAACCAAAATATGTATCTAAATTAAATTTTTTAAATAAATAAATAAATTTCAATCGATAAAAGATGAACCAGAAGCTTCCTCTCACTTCTTTGACTAGGAGCATTTTTTCTTTTAGTGGACCTTATTACCACATGTGAGATAGACATCATCTTGTTCCCTTTCTTTCCCCTTGTTCTTCGTCTTCTTGGAAGGGGGTGAAGAAGATTTTGGCTTAAAAAAATTCACATTACCATTCAGTTTGTTCACCATATTGATGGAAGGTTTTCATTATTTATATCCTTATATACTTGGAGAAGAAGAGTAAGAAGATATCACAGAGACTTCTCAATCTTGTTCATATTAAAATTAATAACTATTCTAGAGAGGCTCTAAGGGATTGATGCTAGAATGAGGTCGGTTCCCTATTCTTTGGGGATTTTATACCCTATAAACACTAATTATTAAATTTATCCATTGTCCTTGACTACATGAGGCACATCTTGGGAACCCTCTCCATGCTTTCCCTGAAAGAGTTCCTTGGTAATCTCAAACTGCTCATGTCTAGATATCTCCTTGTAAAGACCACATAAGTGATCAATTATATAACAAAATTTATCTTTATAACCAATTAACTCATGATTTATTACATAATATTACTATTATTAAAAATTGTAATATCGATAAGTATAGTTTCTCTAGTAATTTCGTACATATCATAACATCTTGAACATGGGATAACACAACATTATTGAAAAAATTCCTTAACATGCTTCTAAAATTCCATGGATTTTGAAACTACATGGGATACCCTGGGGAGATACATAAGAAAGGGGTGATATATAAATATTGATAAGGGAATAAACTTGGAATAAGGTAATATGTGTCTGCAATTAGCATGTCAATGAGAAATAAAGGTGTGAGAATCATAAACACGGATAATAAGGAATTATATATCATGATAATCATAACATAGGAAATTTAGATACAACTTAAAACACTTCATCATAAAAATAAGCAAAAGATAACTTCCAAGACATCATAAGGAAAAAATTACTATAAGGGAATGAAGTTAACCCCCTATCTCAACATGGAATATCATGAGACTAAACATTACCAAATGCATTGAAGTGCTATATAATTTTGGGTGCAACCATCACTTTAATTTAATTCTCATGATTAAGTGTTCCACGTGGATCATACAATAGGGATCTATCCATCATCATAAAATATTCCATGACAATGAATTGTAGAATAAATAAAAGTAATTCCCATGTCAAAGAAGCATAAGTGTAAAAAGGTGAACACCCTTGATAAGAAATGGGCATGATATCCACTACAGAATTGTTTTTTCATGGAATATCGTGATGAAATTTTGAAACCATAACAACATCACATAATAATAAATATTATGGGTTTGATGAGAGATAAAGAGGTCTCTCATAATTTTTACATCAAATTTGAATTAATAGGGACCTGGAAACTCATATACCAATATTTGGAATTGGAAATTGAAGGCATAAGATAATAAAGAAACTTGAATAAATAAGAGAAGGTGAGGTTCCCTTAATATACTATGTGAAACAAAATGCTTGGTAGGAGCTTCTTCATATATTGGGGGAACCTTGGGAGGACTCTAGATAGGTTATTTAAGAGTATGTACAAGCTTTAAATAGTTTTAGTGAAGAGAAATGAGATATTGAGTGGGTTTGTAAAGGAAACCAGTGGAGAATTATATATCTTTTCTGAAACATAGTTTTTAGACTCTAGATAATAAAAAATAACCAAAACAACTACCATGGTTTCTGAAAAATTGGGGTGGGTTTTATTATTTTATAAGTTCGATGGCCGAACATATTATAATAATTCCCTTACTTATTTGGAGCTGAGTCATACTGTTAAAAAAATGATTTTAAAACTTTAAAATATATTAATGGTTTTGGAGGATTCATAATAGATTTATAAAAATTAATTAAATAAACTTAAAATATCATTATTTTAAATAATAAACCTATATTTGGTCTTGGATACATTTTATAGTATTTATTATATCACTTTTGGGACATTATGATGACATAATACACAAAGTATATTTATACATTATTTAAATTTTAACCAAAAATTCGTCAATCTCGAAAAATTATGAAAAATTAAACATTGGATAATTATGTTTTTATTAAAAAAAATAATATTCACTTTATCTAAGTAATTTTATAAATATTTTAATTTTCACTATTAAAATAAATGTTGACATTTATTGAGAACAATAGGGTTTTTTGATGATTACAGTTTTCACACCCTTAAAAAAATTACATCTGACATCATAAAAATCATATGGTAGTTTATATTAAATAATTTTTTTAATAATAATATTTTATTGAAATATTTTTTATTTAAAAAATACATTATTTCATCAAAAGAAATTCCTTAATTGAATTTGAATACTACCCAAAAATAATATTTGTGTTTTACTATATCAAAATAAAAATAAATTTATAAAGTAATATTAATAAGATGAAAATATATTCATTATTATATAAAAAATAATATATATATATATATATTAATATTTCGATGGTCTTGATACATATCAATAAAATACACTAGCAAACATCTTAAGAGGAAGGTGCATGGTGTTGAGACTTTCATGGGGTGGTTCAACGTGCATGGTTTCGGTTCTGATCTCAACGAGCTTGAACTTCTCTTGTAAATAGTTTTGCTCATTCTTAAGTTGTTTGATATCATCTTGGCCTTGGTCAATGGAAAATCCCAGTGATTTTATCTCCTTTAGAAGCTTTGATAAATGGGCTTCATATGGTATGATTCTACTTGCCATGGACGTCACTTCCTTTGGCTATGTCAATTTGATTTGTTAAAACACTATATTTATAATAATCATGTGATGAATGTTGAAAGTATATATTATAAATGGTAATGATGCATAATAGTCATTTAAATATGATAGGATATAATAAACCAAATAAGTTCTTATGTTTTCTATAACCAAATCACATAAAGAACATTTAATTAAATCATAAGGGAAATTTTATTTATAACAATTCAGAGTCCTTACAATCTTCCCCCCATAAGAAATTGCACACTTTAAATTTTCTTTTCCCACAATAAAACAGATGAGGGTAACTCTATTTCATCACCTCCTCCGGTTCCCACATTTCTTCTTCCAACTTTTGGTTCTTCATAACACTTTTACCAGGTGCATTGTCTTATTCCCTAAAACATTGTCTCTACGATCTAAGGATTTCATTGGATTCTCTTTGTAGGAATGATAATTATCTTATGGAACCACCTATTGATTGAGTACCTGTGAGGGGTATGGTGTATACTTCCTTAAGAGAGATATATGGAATACATCATATACTTGTGATAGGTTAGGTGGATGTTCTAGTCGATAGGATATCGCTCCGTTGGGATTAAGGATCTCAAAAGGGATGGCGTATCTTGGACTAAGCTTTCCATTCTTCCCAAATCTCATAAATTTATTCCATGGAGATATGTGGAGGAATAAAATGTCTCCAATATAAATCTATAAGTATTTTTGATGATTTTTAGTGAAGATCAAATATCGACTCTGATCAGCCTTGATGTACTACGGAATGGTCTTAACAATTTACACCACTTCCTCAACCATTTCATGACCTAGTAGTTTTGTTACCTCAATTCATCACAACATGCAAGCTCTATTCCCCTCTTCCCATAAAGGTATTCATAGGTATCCATTTGGATTCTTCATTGGAAACTGTTATTATATGGGAATTTTACCAGAGTAATATGTTGATCCCATCATCATTTCAAGTTAATTAAGAATGTTCTCAACATGTCCTAAAGTTTATAGATAGTATGCTCAAATTGGACCTCAGTTTGGGGATTATAGGTTATACTATAGTTCATGTTAGGGTTTATAGCTTATTTGAGATGTTCCCATATCTTAGAGGTGAATCTTAGTTCTCGATCAGATACAATAAATAGTTGTACTATATGGAACCTCACCACTTCTCTGATGTATATCTATGAAATTTGTTCCTGTGGGAAGTTTTTTTTTCAAATCTGAATAAATTGAGTAGTTTTTATGAGATAATCCACTAAAACACAGGTATATTTTTTCCTATGGGTTTCTTCATAAGTCCGGTGACAATTTCAATAGTGACATATTCCCATTTACATGTAGGTATGGGTAATGGTTTCATCATCCCCTTATACTTTTTCCTTTCTTCCTTCACTTACTAGAATACAAGACATCATGATGTAAATTCCACAATCTACTTCATCATATCGTTCCACCAATAATTTTCTAAGAGATATCAATACATATTTGTGGTTCAAGGATGGATAGAGAAGGTTGAGCTATGTGCATTATCTAATATCTCCTTCATTAACTTAGGATTTGATGGTACACATAGTCTTGGCCCAAATATTACAACACCTTTTTAATTAACAATTAACTCTAGTGATTTAAAATTTCTTATAGTTTCCAATTTATTCTGAAATTACACATCATCTCTTTAATCATCCTTCATCCTCTCCATAAGGGATAGCTGAACAATAATTTGTGAATGGATTGATGATGTTCATTCCATTATGATTCCCATGTCCATCCTTTCCAAAATATAATAAAATCAGACCCCTCTAAGTTCAAATCAATAATAGAATTACTGGATTATTTTTACTAAGAGTATCCATCACTTTATTCTCTTCCCCAGGATGGTAGTGAATTGAGAAATCATAGTCATTGATTAGATCTAACCATCTTCATTGGTGCATATTTATCTCTTTCTGTGTGAATATATACTTGAGGATTTTGTGATCAGTATATATTTCACACTTCTCCCTAAAGAGATAAATCATCTATATTTTCATAGTGAAGATCACTTCAACCAACGCCAGATCATACATTGGGTAGTTTTTTTTCATGAACTTTCAATTGTCTTGAAGAATAGTCTATGAATTTGTAATTTTTCATTAACACACAGCCCAAGACCATCTTCAATACGTCGCTGAATACAACAAAAAGATCTCCACTTGTGGGTATTGTGAGAAAATGTGCAGTTATATGCCTCTTTTCCAATCCTTGAATCTCTCTTTACATTCTTCATTATAGGAAAACATTACTCCCTTCCATGTTATCTTGGTTAGTGGGTTTTATAATTGTTATAAATTTCTCATAAATAAACAATAATACCCTTAAAATCCAAGGAAAATTCAGATATATGTCATAGATGTTGGACTCAACCATCCTTCAATTTCTTATTTATTCGAAGGGTCCACAAATATCCCATTTTTTGTGATGATATTCCCAAATAATGAGACTTTCTTCAACCACAAATCACATTTTCTATACTTGGAATTAAGCTTCTCTATTTGGTAGGTCTTTAGCACAGTGCTCAGATGCTACTCATTCTCCATCTTGATTTTTGGATAATATTAGAATATCATATATAAAGACTACCAAAAATCTGTCGAGGTAATCTCTAAAGACTCTATTCCTCATGTCCATGAAGATTGATGGAGAATTAGTGAGTCTGAATGGAATTACTATGAAATCATAGTGCCTATACCTTGTAAAAAATGTAGTCTTGGGGATATCCTCAATATTCACCCTAACATGGTAATATCTAGACCACAGATCCACTTTGGAGATGTATTGTGCTCCATGTATTTGATCAAACAAGTCATAAATCCGTGGCAGAGGATAATTTTTATTTAACACGATCTTGTTGAGATCACGATAATTGATGCAAAGGCACATTGAACCAATCTTCTTATTTACAAATAGGACTAGTGCACCCCATAGTGATGCACATGGGTGTATAACCCCTTTATCTAGATTCTACTATAGTTTTCTTTTCAGTTACTCAAGTTCCAAAACAACCATTATTTTTAGACTCTTGGATAATAGTAATTCCCTGATTATAATCTCTATTGAAAATTCAACCTATGAGCTAGGAGGAAGACCAACAGATTCCTCTAGAAACACATTAGTTTATTCCCTAAAAATAGGAATTTCTTTGAGGATGGTTATTTCCTTAGACTCAATCATTTGAGATAGATATTCTCTCTCATAGGGAAATAAAATCCATGCCTGAGATGTTGGTGCTAAATAAGATTCATACTCTTCCTTTCACTTGTATAGAACTGGGGGTCAATTCACAATATGAAGAGTGATTTCCTTATCATGTAAATTAATGTTGGATATATATAGGGAATGAAAATTTGTACCCAAAATTTTATCAAATTCCACTAAAGGGAGTATCACAAGGTTTTCTGGGAAGTTCAACCCACAGATTTTTATAGGGGGGGGGATCTATATACTTGGGATGAAATAATTTACCCATTATCCATTTTCACTCACAGCTCTACTTACATGATTTGTGGTGGTGTTTGAATAGTTATAATAAACATTAGTGATATGAAGAAATTCATAGAACCAAAATAAAAAAATATGTTTTATATTCTTGAATGAATAACTAGTATACCAATCACCACTTCATTGTCAGGATCTACCATAGCAGTTGTGATGGTAAAAGATTACCCTTTCATGATTAGATATTGTTGGTTGTCTCTAAAAACACTTGGGTTAGTGAATTGGTTTGAAAAGTTCCCTAGTTCCTTGAAGTTGAATAAATGAACAATAAAATGAGGGTTTAATGGAGAATTACTTTCCTCTATCACATTAGTGGGTTTCTCTGTTGAAGATTTCAAGCTATGTGCCCTTCCTTCCCACACATAAATCATTTTCTCATCCCCCTTAGGCAATTTATATGGTTATTCTTTCCAAACCTTTGAATATTGGAATTATGAAATATCATAGAACCATTATATTTCTTCATCGGACATCCAGAATTAAAATAAACTTTCCTCTTCTTATCCACATGATACCCATGAAATTCGATGATCTCCATTTTGACTTTGAGGGAATATCAGAAAATTTCTTTCTAGCTATCAAAGTTATGGACCACCATAGATTTTCTGAGACAAGGATTTATCCGACCAAAAAATAGGTCAACCTTGCATTGAAGGGTAATTCTAATGTCGGAGTCATATAATGAAAGTCTTGTGATTTTTTATTTGTACACTTTGATAGTTTCATCATCTTTTTTCTTGAGGTCACGGAAGTCCCTTTCTAATTAAATCCAAGGAGTGTGAGGAAAATATTTATCGATTTTTTTTCCAGAGTTACTTCCACCCCATCGCTTAGATAACTTTTTAAGGCTTCACATTCTTGATAAATTTCTACCATTGATCAGATTTTAACTTCATATGATAAAAATCTAGTAGAACCTTCTATTTTTCTGAACATTTAATGAAAGAGAATATGTTCTCAATGGAGTTGATCCATTTTTATGTGATAATGGGATTAGATTACCCACTAAAAATCATACACATTTATCAAATAAAAGACTCAATTGCATTTTGTTATTTTTTAGGGGGATTTGAGTTCTCATCATGATTCGTTTTTCCATTAATAACCTGAGTCATCTAAGAGAGTATCATCACAAAGTTTTTGATTCTCATTCCCATCGGGTTGAGAATCTCATTGGGACTATCATCACATTTCCCGTCACATTAATTGATTACCCGATTCCTATTATTTCAAGACATTAGATAGAATAAATTGAAAATTAGGAATGAGTATTTTGAAAATATTAAACACATAAATGGGAATTTAATGGAATTAAATATATAACTTAAAACTTACATTTACTTCTTTAGCTTATGAATTTATATGATTCAATCTATGTTATCCATGATATATTTCTTAAAATATATTCTTATCATAATTTTTTATTCCCTTAATAATGGTTAATAATTATCTTATGAATTTACCAAATCATATCCCTTATGAGTGTCAAAATAGGTTTGAATTAAGTCCTGTTGTTGTGTACCAGGTTACACCGAGTCAGGCCCAGCACACCTTGTGAGAATTGTTACCCCTAGGTATATTTATGCCAGAACCATGTCAACTTTTAGTATCTAGGAAGGGATTAATTTTTGTTATAAACAACTTAATATATAATTAAAAAAATCTAGTGATTCTTTCTATACTTAGTCTTATCCCTAAGGCTTTCTCTAGAGTTTTCTAATCCTAATCCAAAAAATAACTAAACTTTTCCATTGATACCAACTATAACAATGCTTCTCTTTGTTACAGATTAACTCATGATTTAATACTTAATAATAAACTTAATAAAGCCTATAAGATCAACAAGTATAGTGTCTTATGTAATTAGGTACATAGAATAAAATATTGAACTTGGGATAGAATAACAATATTGAAAAACTTCCTTAACATGCTTCTAAAATTCCATGGCTTTTAAAACTGCATGGGATAACCTAGGGACATACATAATAAAGGGGTGGGATATAAATCACAATAACTGAACAATAATTTAATAAGGTAATACATGTCTAAAATATGGCATATCAATGGGAAATAATGGAGTGATAATTATAAACATGGATAATAAGGCATGATATATCATGATAATTGTAACATGGAAAATGTGTCAACCACTTAGAACACTACATCATAAACATTTTTCAAGGATAAATCCAAATAAATAACGATGGGAAAATTAAAATAAATAAATTAGGTTCACTCTTTGTCATTTTTTTCATGACACTAAAAAATACCCAATGCACGAGAGTACAACATAATTCCGGGAACACCCGTCACTTTCATTTCAATCTCATGCTTAAGTGTTCCACATAGATCTTACAACATGGATTTATTAATTATCATAATTTTTCCATGATCAAGGAGTGTGAAATAAATACATGTAATTCCGAATTACAAGAATCATAAGTGTATAAATGTGAACACCCTAGATAGGAAATGGGATGGTATTCACTACACAATTGTTTTGGCATGGGAAATCACGGGGAAATTTTTGCAGTATAACAATGAAAATTAATAATTTATAAAATGGGTTGATGAGATAGAAAGGGTAATTTAATCATTTCTACAAAAAATGGGAAGTAATTGGGACATGAAAAATAAATATCCCAACATGAGGAATTTGAAATATAAGGCATAATATAATAAATAAATTTGAATAAAGAAGAGAAGGTGAGGATCCCTTACATGAGTGTGTGACTCCAAATGCTTGGGAGGATCTACTTAAGAGTTTGGGGGAAACTTTAGATGACTCTAGAGAGGGTAGGTAAGATTAATGACATGATAAAAGGAGTTTTGGAGAAGGGAAATTGGATCTTGGGAGGATTTTTGTTGGAAATTATTGGGGATTTCTTTATCATTTCTCAAACATAGGTTTTGGAGTTTATATAAAAAAATAACCAAAACCAACACCTTACCATGGTTTTTGACAATGGTTTATGAATAATTGGAGTGGTTTTAATTATTTTATAAGTACACGGACCTAAATTAATAAAATAATTCCCTTGATTATATGGAGGTGAGTCATACTCTTACAGAAATGATTTTAAAACATTTAAATATATTAATGGTTTTGGAGGATTCATAATGGATTTATAAAATTAATAAAATAAACATAAAATCTTATTATTATAAATATCAAACATAGATTTGGTCTTAAGTACATTTTATATAATTTATTACATCAATTTTGGGTCATTATAATGTCATAATACACAAAGTATATTTATACGATTTTTAATTTTTACCCAAAAACTCAACTGTGCTTGAAAATTATGAAAAATTCACCATTGGATAATTTAGAAATCACGATTCAAGAAATAATATTAATTATATCTAAATAAGTTTATAAATATGTGATTTTTTACTTTTTAAATTGAAGATGACACTTTTTTGAGAAACGCTAGGTTTTTTAACACTAACAATTTTCGAACCCTTATAAAAATTACATTTGAACTCATAAAAATTATAACCATTTACATTTAATAAATATAATTTAATAATAATATTTTATTAAAATATTAATTATTTAAAAAATCCAATAATTCATCAAAATAAATTCATTAATTGAAATTTGATATTACCCAAAATTACTATTTGTGTTTTATTGTATCAAAGTAAAAAATCATTTATAAAGCAATAATAGTAGGATGAAAATAAATTCATTATTATATTAAAAATTTTGTACAGACTCCTATGTCTATGGTATTAATATATATCCCTTTAATACACTAGAAAACTCCCTAAGAGTAAGGTGCATGATGGTGAGACTTTCATGGGGTGGTTCAACGTACAAGGTTTTGGTTGTTATCTCAATTCTGTTGAACTTCTCCCATAAATGTTTTTGATCATGAATAAGTTGTTGGATATCAGATTGGGCTTGGTGAAGGGAAAATCTAAGTGATGCTATCTCCGTCAGAATCTCTAATAAACAGTTTTCCTAGGGTATGATCCTACTAGTTGAGTCCATCACTTCCTTTGTCTATGCTAATTGGATTTGTTAAAACTGTATATTTATAATAATCATGTTATCACTATTAAACATCTATATTATCAATGGTAATGATGCTAAATAGTTGTTTAAATATGATAGGATACAATAATCCAAATAAGTGAATGTGTTTTCGATAACCATATTATATAATAATATATTTAATTAAATAATAATGGAAATTTTATTTATAATAGTTTGGGTTATTGAAAAGCATGCTATGTGAATCCATGTTCTCGTGAGACTTCATTTTTAATGACTCAAAATTTTATAAATAAATTACCACTTTTGATTTAATTAAATTCCTTATTATGCATTATGGTTATTGAAAACACAAGAAATTATTTTGGATTTATTATATCCTATCTTTTTTATAAGACTGTTAAGAATCATTACTATTGGTGATATAGCCATTGAACAGTGATCACATGAATAGTAGAAATATAGGATTTTGACAAATCCAATTGAAACAGACAAAGGATGCGATGGTCTCAACCAGTCGGATAATACCATATGAATCTCATTTATCAGAGCTTCTAAGGGAGATAGTGTAAACCCAAAGATTTTTTGAGTTATTGTTTTGCAGTAATTTAATATTTGTGATATTTTTCATTTCACGCAACACTAAAATAGTTATTATATATATATATATATATATATTAAAGCACTATGTTTGGATTTATTTATACAAAATTCCATGTTAATCGTTCCACACATGCAATATAAAGGATATATTTATCTCTACGAAACATTGCAGTTAGCTTACGTTACATTCAAGGATGAGTATAAATGATATTTATATCATGTTTTAAATTCTACAAATCATAATTTAAGTATAAGGACCAAATATATAACAAATTAATACATGATCGAAGAACAAAAGTGAATATTACCCTAAGCTTAAACATAACATGAAATTGTTAACAATAGGGTAATATAAATTCATAATAAAACCATATATGATATTAGATATAAGAATATGGTTCTGTAAATAAAATTAAAATAAAATTACATTTATTATATAATGGGTTTGAAAGAGTGTGACATGAGTTAAGAAACAAGGTAAGGGAATTTCATACCACTCTTTATTTATTTGAGATAGATGCCTTATTCATTGCTAAATTATTTTGTGTGATGTATATACTTCCCATTAATGTATTCCATGACTATTATACTTAATGATATGGGTATTTACATATACATTTTATGATATTTTTTCATGGGTTTTAAGATCGTAAAGTTACCAAATTAGTAAAGTAATTTTGTCTCAATTTTCCTTCATTGAGACACATGTCATTTTATACACCTATATTTTTATATGAGGTGTATAAATAGTCCTTGATGTGTTATAACATGAATCTTCTTATTTTCATGATATTTTAAAGCTCCATGTAATTTAATTTTTCTATATTGGGAGTATGAATCAATTTTACCATGTGGAAGGAGTTTATTGAAACAATGTCACCACTTATCGAGATTGTTTATGATCACATTTTCATTAATGAAATATTATGACCCATCATTCAATTACACTGATGAATTTTATTCTACTAATTTTAGTCTTTATTTCTTCATGTATTAGTATAATTTTCCCCACTATTTGATACTTATGAAAATTAAAAAAATGTTTTTAATAAAATACGACCTTTACTCTCTCTTCGGTCGGAAATATGTGTTTCTTCAAAACCATGCATTCCAAAAAAGGGATTCCAAAAAAATTCTACTAATCTCATATGATCATTAAATGTTATTTTTTCCTTTTTTATTTTACCAATGTTTTCAAAGGAATATTCTTGTCACTTTCCTAAAAAGGATTTTTATAACATTTTTACCGTGAAAAAAGGAATGTTCCTTTTATCTCGTGCGACATGTACGGATTTGAACACCATTATTTCTTTGAATCTTGATTTGCATGTTTAGATGGTTCATTTTTAAGAAAATATTTTCAAAATAAATTTTATGAGAAATGGTTTTCAAAAGGTTTTCATATTAGTTTCCAAGAAAAAATGGGTTTCAAGATCCTCTTAGATTTTTCAAAGGATAACAGCTTTAAAAATGTTTTCTATTAATACTTTATAAGTTTTCAAGTATATTTTCATAAAAATGGTTTTCATATGGTTTCACATTTTAAGAATAAATTTTCAAGGTAGAAATTATAATTTTTTTCATGATGTTTTTTAAAAATTTCATTCCAAATTATTTCTCATCTAAGATTACATCTGTTTGTGTTACTCATTCCTTTTTTGGGGAAATGATTCAATATTTGAATTCATATTCTTTATATTAATGGATTAAATTTTATGGCATTATGTTTACGAATTGTGTTTGTCTTTCATGAGTTATATTCTTATGGAACCCACTACTTTTACTAGGTTATTATTTGATGAAAATATTATGAAACCATTCTATTTTCTACATGGTAAGTTACAATTACATATTTATAACACTCATTTCATTTCACGGGTTATGATATTATTGTTTATTTTCTTGATGAACATATATTTATGATTTTATTATGATATGGGAGAGACCTATATCTCCATCAAATTCACTGGGTAACAATTTATATCTCAAGAGATACACTAAGATAGTCTTGGGAATGAAACGTAACTACTAAGATGTCCACGAGAGTGAACCATGGATTACATGTTGGTATAGGGAGTGAAATAATACTACTAATATGGATATGGGAGTGAACCATGACTACCAATATGGCTTGGGGAGTTAACCCATACTACCAATATGGCTTTTCTAGTGATTCCTTGACTATTATGGATATTATTTTTATATACCTATGTCTCTTACACAATTTAATGTATTATTATTGTATTATTCTTTCATGGATATTATTATTTATTTCCTTTTTATTAATCTCTTATTAAACCCAAATATTTATGCCATGATTCACTCTTATGATTTTTTTTATATGTATGGTATGATCTTTTAATGATCACAATCATTTTCTCAAATCCTTATGTTCATGATATGCTTATGCATTTCCTTTATTTACCCTTGATGAGAATTTGAGCTCACCCATTTCTTATGTTTCCCTTCCCCAGGTTATGAAGAAAGGTTTTTATGTAGAAATTATAACGAGGAATATCATTATAGGAAACATTAATGATATTTCACCCAGTTAGAAGGTTATTGTTCCTTGTTTACAAAGGCAGTAAACTAATATGATCTTTGGGTTTATGTTATTATTAATGTTTGAAGTATTTAAAAAAAGTGATGTAATGTGTATTTATGTTAATATTGGGTTGTTATAGTGGGTATTAGAGTAAAGGTTTAGATATCCTTTGGAAACTAGGATGAGAAAACATTAGTGAGAACTCTAAGGACATGTCTAAGGATAAGTCTAAGGATATGGAAAAGTAAATGAAAATGTATTGGAATTTTGGAAAAGGATAGATTGAGTGGTTTCCTATAAATACATAAATATCTGAATACTACAAGTGGATGTGGATCTGGCACATATGTACCTTGGTGTAACAAATCTGACATGATGTCCTGGACTAGCTTGGGTTAATCTGGTACATGATAATGTGAATAGCTAGAGACTTAGTTTGACACTCTCTAAGGATTTTTTTAGAAAGTCACTATCTCTTCACGAACCATTATGGAGAATTTTAATAGAATATTACACCAAATAACCTAGTATAAACCTAAAGTTTCATCTATTAAAATTTAGGTGTCATGATTTAGACATCATACAGTTAATGTTTCATAATTATTTAGTTTTCATCTACGATATGTGTTTCTCACCTCGTTCTTTATGGTTTTAGTCAATGGAGAGAACTAAAAGAAACATGGTTAACATTGAGTGTTTCAGATTTGGATAGTATGGGAATTTTGAAAATAAATTTCCAAAGTGGAAATCTCATAAATAGAATCAGGTTGGTTGTATGAGTATTGGTTATACTTCTGAACATAAAGAGACTACAAATGACATGTGAAAGGTATGTGATGTTCTTATATTATTGTTTATATTAATCATAAGAAGTATGATTAGATTGTAGTTGAGGAAACTTAATAGATGATTCATATTTCATTTTATAGGAAAGTGGTATTAAGGAATAAGTTGATGAATCCTGATTAATGGTTTAAGAATAATGTGGGATGAATGAAGTACTTATGTTTTGGAATTCAAAGATTATGTTATATGAAACAAGAAATATATAAGTATTTTTAGTATATGTTTTCATTATGGATTGAAAAGTATATTTTTAATAGTGATGAAGACATAGAGAAGTGATATTTTTATTAGGGGATGGTAACCTTTAATGTGATCAATATGTTGAGAAAATTGTGTTTCTTATGGATAAAGATTTTATTGATTTAGATAAAGTAAATTGGATAGCACTGATTACCATAGATTTGAGAATTTATTAGTTGAAAAATTGTTCTATGTAATCATGGATTAAGTTTAAAACTTCTTATATTTAATCAATATATCTAGAAACATTTGGAATAAAGAAGAATGTATGTTTTCAAAACGTATTTATGGTAATTTTGGTTATTACCATGTTTCAAGAGAATATATGATGAGGGAATTCACATTTTTGGAATGCGACAACCAGGAGATACTTTTTTATATACATGGGATCAATGTTAAGCTAATTATGTGACTTTATTTAAAAAGTTTTTGATTTTAAACTTTTATAAGGGTTATAAGGTTAACCACTTATGGAAATTTCATGTTAAACATCAGATGAAGTATTAATGTAGTGAGTTTGTAATGAAAATCTTAGTTAAAAGGATATCTAGTGATTAAATTTATTTCAAAGATATCCATAATATTTTTTTTATAAATTATATTAATTTAGTTACAGAAAAGGTCATCCTCTATGTTGGGAGAAAACCCATCAATTCCGGAAAGGAAGTTGTTCTTGAAGCCATGACTGAATGACGACAAGTGTTTCATGCCAACCAATGGACTACGTAATGTCCTCATTAATGTGTATTTCATTAGATAAAATTTTATGAATAAATAAATTGATTTTGATTGGTGACATAAATAACACTGTACTATTTACAATTTTTCTCCAAGTCTATATTTTCACTTCCCACCTATATTATCCTATATGGAATCCTATTTATATGTTACTTTTGGAACTATAATGTTTATAACATTATTTTTTTCTAAAGTAAGTTTAAGTATTGATTATTAAGAGATGGGTTTCAATGAATGTTACTATCAATTATTAAACCTTTGATTAACCAAAATAATTTCGAGAGAGAAATCAATTTTAAGGGGGGTAAAATGTAACACACGAAGATTTTGTGAATTTTTTTTATTTCGAATTAATTTATTCTTTTTGATATTTTTCATTTCATGCAACATTGGAAAAATTTATATTACAAATATTAAATCACTATTTTTGTGTTTATTTATATGAAATTAAAATTAAATCATTAAATATACACAATATAAAAGTTATCTATCTCTATTTGAAACATTTAGGTTATCTTACATTACATGCATGACTAACTTTCCTCGATGGTCTGCGTAACTGGAAAGACTGAGTTTTACCAAACAATAATATATTATTAAATTATTATTTTTCAATTTATTAAGACTTAACCAATAATTTACATTAGTGGTTATATGTAGTATGAAATTACTTATGAAAACCTCTGATTTACACAAATATAAAATTAATTTATTAGTTATAATGAACTAATTGGATATAAGGAAAATATTATTATAGAAAACAATTTTTATTCTCACAATTTTGTTTTATCCAAAAAAATTATATTAATTACAATTAGTTAAGGATATTAATGTAATATATATTTTATATATTAAATAAAATAATATTTATATACATATAATTGATTTGATATTCATAAGATAAGAACAAACCCAATATTACACATAAAATCCTATATTTTTATTAAGGCACTTTTGCTGCATTATGATGGAGATCCTATTTTAAATCTAAATTTTGGAACATTAATAAATTTTACATGTAAAGATAAAATTAATTTTTTAAATATAAATATAAAATTTTTTTTAGGGTTAATTTTTGGAATTTTTTTATGAAGTTTCATTTTTTAATAAATAGTGAAAATATTGAAATTTAACTCAAAAATGTTTTCGCACTAATTTATTTATACAATTAAATAATAATTTTAATTTATTTTTAAGTTTAATTAGATAATTTTTTTATCCATTTATCCAATTTAGGTCATTGGAATCAATTTCACACTGAAATTGGTTATAAAAACCTTGCAAACTTGTGAACATTCTTACTTTAAAAACCAGCTTTGTTGTCCGGTTTGTGGGATTATATTTAAATTAATTTCTACCACTTCCATGATTTGAATTTGGAGAAAAGTAGTCCATATTTGGAATCATAATAATTTATAATATATAATAATTTAAATTTTGTTTTTACTAAAAATATTAGTGATGTTAATTAAAATTAATTACAACGATTAAGAAGAAATTGATCTTAAGAAGGGACTAAACCCTAAACATAAAGCCTAATACGACCTATAAACCTATCCAAAATCCATTTTATGACTTTATTTAGAACCTATACTCCAATTTATCTTCATTGTACCATTACAGGATCTAATTTCAATAAAACAACATGGGCGGGGTTTCCCTTTTCCAAAATTTTACAATAATGCCACTCCTCCACTATAAAAGGTCTCCTCTCCTCACACTTTCACACACCTCTAATGCCACTTAATTTTATCCAAGATATAAATAATTAGATCCTAAAAATCTCTCCCTTATTCCATAAATCATATCTTTATGAATAAATTTTTCTAAGGATGCCCTTTTGTATAAACCAAAAGGAGTTAACCGAATTAGAGGTAACATCTTTTCTCAAGATCCTTGCTTTTATTTTGTTCTTGAGCCCCTAAAATATCATTATTTTATGATTTCATAACCAAAAAAGTATCCTAAATATACTTGGATGTTGTTTTTATAAGGGTTAAACCAAAACTTATACACACTTTTATGTAATAGGTAACAAACATATTGTTTACGTGTATGAAGAACTATAGCCTCACAAAACGATGACTGTTCATTTTTTACATTACCTCTTATAATGGAGGACATTATGATTGAAAATAAATTTATATATGATATATATTATATTTATAATGACTTTTTTCTTATTTAATTTTATTTTTAACATACCCTTATCATTTAAATCTTTGTAAATATGATAATTTCGTTTGAGGATGTGTGGACTACCGCCCCTTGAAGCGATGTGATTCGTTCACACACTAAAAGAAATGTATTAAGGATATTTTTAGAGAAATTATTGGATATATATAACTATAATTTAATTATATTATATAAATATATTCATATATTTCATTTACTCTATTTCTTTTAGTACGACAATAAAACGGAAACAATGTTCATGCGTACATATATCCTACCACCTCCATAAATAGTGTATTTCATTTCACACTTATATATTCTATAGAGTATTATAATAAAAATATACTGAATATAAATGATATTTATATCTTGTTTTAAATTCTCAAAATCACGATATAAGTATAAGGACCAAATATATAACAAATTAACCCACAAGTGAAAAACAAAGTTAATATTACCCAAAGCGTAACTTTAACATGAAATTGTTAACAAGTGGGTAATATAAAGTAATAATCAAACCATATATGGTATTAGATATAATAATTTGGTTATTTAAAATACATATAATAAATCTACATTTATTATACCCAAGGTTTGAATGATTGTGACTAGAGTCAATACACAAGGTAAGGAAATTTTATCTCCTTATTTATTTCCATGAAATACATGACTTATTCACCACAAACTTCTTTTGTGTAGGGTCTAAAATACCCATGAATTTATTATATAACTCTTATAATTAAATTTATGGGTATTTTAATAAAATTTTAAGATCTTTATGTCATGGGGTTTAAGTTTCAAATTTTACCAAATTGGTAAAGTAATTTGGTCTCAATTTTCCTTCTCCTATTATTAGTCTTAATGTATTCATGTATTATAAAAATTTTTACACTATTTGGTATTTAAGATAATTAAGAAATTTATTTAAAAAAAATAACATTAACACTCTCTTCGTTTGTAAATCTACTTTCCTTCAAATCCTTGCATTCCATAAGGGGATTCCGAGAATATTCCACTTATATCCTATGACCGTTAAAAGAAAAGTTTACCCTTTTCCTATTTTACCAATGTTTCATATGAATATTATTGTCACTTTCTGAATAAGGACTTGTTGTAACCATTTTTCCATGTAAAATTAATGTTCATTTTTATCTCATACAACATGTATGGATTTACCCACTGTCATTTCTTTGAATCTTCGTTTTCATGTTTAAATTGTTATTTTTTAAGAAATTTTTTTTAAAAGATATTTTCAAAGAAGTGGTTTTAAATAGTTTTTCAGTATTCTTTTATATATTATCTAGGAAAAATGGTTTTCAAATGGTTTTCAAGATCCTATACAATTTTTCAAGGTATAAAGGAATTCAATTTTTTTTCAATGATTCCTTTATAAGTTTTAATGTTTATTTTCATAAAAATGGTTTTAAAAAGGTTTATTATTTTAAGAATAAATTTTCAAAGGATAAAGGATAATTTCATTGTGAATTTTTTTTAAATATCTTTCAAAATTATTTCACATCTAAAATAACTTCTGTTGGTGTTAATCATGCCTTTATTGGGAAATGATTCAATGTTTCAATTCGTATTCTTTCTTTGAATGGTTTATATTTTCTAGAATGATGTTTATGAAATCTATTTCACTTTCTTTGTTTATATTATTATAAAACCCACTTATTTTGATCGGTTATTATTTGATTAAATGACTATGAAACCTGTCTCTTTTCCAGAGGATAAGACATTATTACATGTTTATGAAACCCATTACATTTAGTGGGTAATGATATGGTTGGTTATGACAGTGGGGAACATGTATGCATGATTTCATTATGATATGGGTGGGACCTTTATCTTGCTCCAATGCATTGGGTAAAGATTTAAATCTCTTGAGATAGATTAAGATGGTCATGGGAGGGAATATTGACTACTATCATGGTCATGGGAGTGAAACATGACTACCAATATGGTATGGGGAGTGAACTCATACAACTAAGATGGCCCTGGGAGTGAACCATGACTAGAAAGATGGTATGGGCAGCTAACCCATACTACCAATATGGCCTTGGTATAGATTCCTTGAATAGTATGAATTTTTTTTATATGCCTACGTGTATACCATAATTTCATGTATTATTATTATATTTTGATTTCATGGATCATGTTATTTATTTACTTTTGATTCATGTCATATAAAATACAAATATTTATTCCATGATTCATGTTGATGATTTTTATATGCAGGGTATGATCTTATAATGATCATGATCACGTTCACATACCCTTACGTTCATGATATGCTTACGCATTTCCTTTATTTACCCTCACTGAGAATTTGAGCTCACCCCTTTTTTATGTTTCCAATATCTAGGATATTAATAATGGTTTTTATGTATAAATACTAAGGAATAAGATATTTTTGGTAAACATTGACGATATTTCACTATGTTAGATTATTTTTGTTCAATATTTCCAAAGGCTCAAAACTAATATAGTATTCGGGTGTTTGTATTTGTAATGTTTATGTATTCTAAAAAAGTGATGTAATGTATATGTATGTTAATACGAGTTATTTATAGAAATAATATATTGTATTCCACTAACCATGCCCAAGATGAGATCCAACAACTTAAGCATGATAGAAATAATTTATGGGATAACTTCAAGCTCATCGAGATCACAACCCAAACCATCTTTGCCAAACCATCCCATGAAAGTCCCCCCATCATGCACCTTACCCTCAGGGTTTTTTTCTGGTGTACTAACGGTTTATTTATCAAGACCATAGAAATATGAGTATGTATATTATTATTTATAAAATAATGAATATATTTTCATCCTATTATTGTCACATTGTAAATTATTTTTATTTTGATACAATAATTGACAAATAGAAATTTTGGTTAATATTGAAATTCAATTAAAGAATTTATTTTTATGAATTAAAGGATTTTTTAAATAAATAATATTTGAATAAAATATTATCATTAAATATTTTTTATTAAATAAAAATGATCATATAATTTTTACAAAGTCAAATGTAATTTTTTATATGGGTTTGGAAACTGCTATTGTCAAAAGACCCAACATTTCATAATAAATGTAAATTTTTCTTAAAAAATGAAAATTAAAATATTTAGAAAATTATTTATATAAAATGAATATTATTTTTGGAATCATAATGTCAAAATTATCCAATGGTGAATTTTTCATAATTTTCTGAGAGAGTCAAATTTTTGGGTACAATTAAATACCATATAAATGTACTATGTGTAATATGACATTATAATGACACAAAATTGATGTAATAAATTATATAATGGGTATCCAAGACCAAATATATTTTTCCCTTTAAAATAATTCAATTTTAAGCTTATTTGATTTATTTTATAAATCCATTATGAATCCTCCAAAACCATTGTTATATTTTAATGTTTTCAAATTGTTTCTTTAAATGTATGACCCACCTCTACATAAGAAAAGTAATTATTTTCTTATGTTTGGAAATTTTCTTGATAAAATAATTATAACCAATACAATTTTAGAAAAACAATGATATTATTTGTGGTTTTGGTAATTTAATTATGAAGAGTCAAAACCCTAAATAATAAAGAAATCCCCCCTCTTTTACAATGTAAACCCACTAAATATCCCATTTATCTCCCCTAAAACTTCTAAGATATAGTATAATCTCTACCATCCACTCTCTAGAGTCATAACAGGGCACCCCAAGCTCTCAATAATCGCCTGTTAATAATTTGGAGTCACACACTCAAGTGAGGTACTTTTCTCTCCTCCTTTCTATTAAAGAACTTTATTTGGAATTTTCACTCTTAATTAAAAATGTTTATAATTTGATTTATTTAAAGAAATACCCTTAATATAAAATTTATGTTATTTTAATGAGAGATCATTTACCCCTTATCATTTTTTACCTTTAACTAAGCCGTTAATATGCCAAATTCTCTGATGGATTTCTCTCTTCTCATTTCCATTCAAGTTCTTATTTTATGTTTTTTCTCTTAATTTCCATTTTATTTTGTTAAGATATGTTCTTCCATATTACCCTTAATTTACATATGATTTAAAAATGGTGTGACCCCTTTAACTCTCATTAATCCCCACACGATCCTTTACATACACCTGTTACCATGCTAGAAAATAGTTAGGATTGTTTTCTTTGTTTGCGTTTCTTCATTATGTTATGCATATATTTCCAACTTCTAATGATGTGATATGATTTTTCCATGTCTCTATTATAGAACATTAGATATCTATGTGATTAGATACCCCATTCTCTCTCATCAACCAATTTTTATGAATTTTTATGAGACACTGTTACGACATCGAAATATCACCATAATTATCCATGAAAAAACAATTATGTAGTGAATACCAAACCCATTTCCTATCATGGGTGTTAACCTTTATGCACATATAATTTTGATTGAGGAATTACTTGTTATTATTCCTGACTTCTAGATCATAGAATAAAAAGTGATAAAAACCAATTTAATTTTTCATGATATGTGTGGCATACATAATCATGGGAGTGAAATGAATGTGATGGGTGAGTCAAAAATTATATAGAACTAAAATGAAGTGGGTAATGTTTAGTATCATGATACAAAATGTTGGGAAATGGAGTGAACTTGATTCCTTTATGGGAATTTTTTTCGTTATGATATCTTGGAAGTCAGCCTTGACCTATGTTTATAATGACGTGTTTGAAGTTGTTTCCACATTTCCCATGTTATGATTATCATTCTATATCAAGTCTCATTATTGATTTTAATGATTTTTACTATTTTTATGACCCACTAATTTTTTTATTGTCTAACATGCATCACCTTATTCCATGTTTATTCCTCTACCCAGCTTCATAGATCACCCCTTTCATATGTTTTTCCCCAGGTTATCCCATGCAGTTTTAAAATCCATGGAATTTTATAAGCATGTTAAGGATGTTTTGAATAAAGTTATTACACCCCATGTTAAAAATGTTATTCTATGTACTTAATTCATAAGGACACTAGAATTCATGATCTTTTGTGTTGGGTTAGGTGTAATTTTATGTAATAAATCATGTATTGATGTGAAATAAATTTTAGGGTTTTTATAGTTGGTATGAGAGAAAAATTTAGTTATTTTGGGATTAAAAAAAATAAAACTCTAGTAAAAGACATAGGGATAATGATAAGTATAAGAAAAAATCACTAAATTTTGGTCATTATAGAGTAAGTGGTTTATCAATAAAATACATCCATGTCTGGATACTACAGGTTAAAATGGTTTTCGAACAAATGTACCTAGGTGTAACAAATCTAACAAGGTGTCCCGGGTCTTACTCAGGGTAACCTGTTACATGAAAAAGAGCCTTACTACACTCCTAGTTTGACCTTCCCAAGGGATATGATTTGGTAAATTCATAATCTCATTAAAAATCATTACTAAGGGAATAAAAAATGACCATAAGAATATATGTTAGGAAATAGATAATGGATAACATAGATTGAAGCCTAGAAATTCATAAGTTAAGGAAATAAATGTAATTTATAAGTTATCCCATTAATGTTATTGAATTCCCATTTATGAGATTAATAGTTTTTAAAAAATACTAATCCCTAATTTTCCTTTTATTCTTGAAAAAGGCCGAAAATAGGAGAAACCATGTAAATAATCTATTTAAAGGGTAATGTGATGACTGCACCAATGAGATACCCAACCTTATGGGAGTCAGAATCAAAAAGAATGTGAAGATACTCTCTTATCTGACTCAGGTTATGAATAGAAACCCAGATCACGAGGAACTTACAAATCCACCTAAGAGAGAACAATCTACAATTGTGAAATTTATGCGACAAAGGCCTGTAAATTTAAATGGATCATATAATCCTTTAACTAGAGAATAATAGATCAAATCCATTGAGATTATATTCTACATCCTTCAATGTTCTATGAAAGATAAGGTTCTACTAGATGTTTATCGTATGGAGGGAGAAGATGATCAATGGTGGGCATTGATCGAGAATATAATGCTCGGGGATGAGATCTAAGTGATGGAGTGGAAGGAATTCCAATGTTTTTATTGATTACTATTTTCCTCAAACTATCTGACTTAAATTAGAAAGGGATTTACTTAAACTCAAGTAAAAATATGATTAATCTCTTGGGGTGTATGAGAAAAAATTCCCAAAATTTATTTATACACCTTCAAATTTTATATTATTCCCGAATTCAAGGTTGACCACTTTATTGGTGGGATAAGTCCCAGTATATGAAAATCCTTATAGATCCATGACTTTGATAGCTATGAGGAAATTTTCTAATGTGCCCTCAAAGTAGAAATAAATAGTGTTGAATATCAAGGGAATCATAGGGATAATAATTGTAAAGTGGATTTTAATTCTAGAGGACTGATGGATAAATTTAACGGTGCCAAGAAATTTCAACATCTCACTTTTCATAGGTTTTGGAAGAATAACCTTGGAAATTTCCTAAGGGGAATGAAGAAATTATTTATGTGCAGGAAAGAGGGACACCTAGATTTTAATTTCTAAGAGGAGAAACCCACTAATGTGACATAAGAACATAATGCTCTAGTTAACCATTAACGCATTTTACATTTCTTCAATTCCATGGAACTGAGGAACTTTTTAAACCAATGTACTAAGACATGGATTTTTGGAGATAACCAAATACCTCTAAGAAAATATGTGAGAGATTTTTTCATCACTACTGCTGAAGTGGATCCTTAAAGATAAGTGGTAATAGGTATTCTAGTTATTCACTCAAGAATTGAAAATATACTTTTTTATTCTGGTTCTACACATTCCTTCATATCACGAAAGTTTTAGTATAGCTGTCCAAAAACCCCCAAAAATCATGGAAGTAATGATTTTGGTGACACTGAAAAATGGGGTGATTATTGTATCCTTGTATATAACTCCTCCCCTATCAATTTTTGTGGGATGAACTTCCTAGAGAACCTTTTCATACTTCCTTTTGTTGAATTTGATACAATTATAGGCCTGGATTGGATTTCCCTATATAGATACAATATAAATTTCCGCGAGAATAAAATCACTCTCCGTAATGTGAATCGACTACATATTATGTACAAGTGTAAGGAAGCAGATGAATATTATTTAGCACCATCATCATATTAATGGATATTAATGCCATAGGAATAAGTATATCAAGATCAAATTATTGAGTCTATGGAAAGAACCACCCTTGAATACCTACCTATTGTGAAGGAATATTCTCATGTGTTTCCTGTGGAATTTATTGGTCTTAATCATATTCTATAAGTTGAATTTTCAATCGGGATTATATGTGGGGCATTTCTATTATCCAATAGTTTGTCTAAAATGGATGTTTTATAACTTGTTGAACTGAAGAAACAACTATAGGAGAATCTAGATAAAGGGTTCATACACCCATGTGCTTCACCATGGGGTTCACCAATCCTCTTCATCAAGAAGAAGAATGAGTCAATGTGCCTTTGAAATGATTTTTGTGATCTCAACAAGATCATGATAAATAAAAATTATACTATTCCATATATTGATGAATTTTTTTATCAGATACATGAATAAAAATTCTTCTCTATGGTGGATCTTTGGTCAGGATATTATCAAGTAAGGGTAGATAAGGGAGATATCCCCAAGATCACTTTTCATATAGGGTATGAGCACTACATGTTCATAGTGAAGAAATTTGGAATCAATAATTCTCTAGAAATATTTATGGAATTTATGAATAGAGTTATGATATATTTACTTGAAAAATTTTTAGTAGTCTTTATAGATGATATTCTAATATACTAAAAAACAAGGAGTAGTATAAGGAGAATCTGAACACTATGTTAATGACCATATGAAAGGAGAATATTTATTCGGTGTAAAATTTTTTATTTCTAGTTAATGGAATTATCATTCTAGGGTAATATCATTTGAGGCAATTTGATATCAGTGTACCCTTCATATATGGAAGAAATTGAAGGATGGATGAGCCCAATGTTTTTGAAAGACATCCATAGTTTACTTGGGTTAGCTTAGTATTGTTGTTGATTTGTGACAAACTTCTTACAATTTTGAAAACCTCTAACCAAGATAACACGGAAGGGAGTAAATTATTCTTAGAATAATAAATGTGAAGACAGAATTAAGGAGTTAAAAAGGTGGATTATCACTATGATTTTACTCACACTACCCACAAGTGGAGAACCTTTTGTGGTATCCAATGATTATTCGATGAAGGGATTAGGATGTGTGTTAGTGTAGAATGAAAAAGTCATAGCCTGTGCTTCGAGGAATTTGAAAGTTAATTAACAGAACTACCCAACACATGAAATTGAGTTGTCTTCAGTGATCTTTAATTTGAAAATTTGCTGGCCTTGTCTATTTGTGGAGAATTTTTAAATATATACAATTCATAAAATCCTAAATTATATATTGACATAGAAAGAGTTTAATATGCACCAATGAAGATGGTTAGATCTGATCCAGGAATATGAATTATCAATTCATTACCATATTGGTAAAATGAATAAAGTAGAATAAACTCTATGTATAAAGTATAAAATAACATTATCATTGATAATAATTGAGAAGGATCTGATCTTCTTAGAAATGGAGTGGATGGACAGGGGAATCCTAAACAAAAGAAAATCATAAATCATTTTACAAATAATTTCTCAACCACCTCTTTTGGAAAAGATAATGGATTGAAAAATGGATGAAGTAGAAATTTTAAAGAAAATGGAATCTATAAGAAAAGGGAAATACTCAAAGTTAAATGTTAATAAAGAAGGAATTGTGATATTTGGGACAAGAATATGTGTTACATAAAATCCCGAGTTAAAGAAGGAACTAGTGGATGTTGCACATAGTTTGGATTTCTCCATTAACCTAGGAATCAAAAATATGTACCAAGATCTCTAATAGAAATATTAGTGGGACATCAAGAAGAAGGAGATCACTGAATATAAATATATGTTCCTAGTATGTCAGCAAGTTAATGATGAAAGGAAGATGTCTAAGGGTATGATGCAACCATTACCCATACCATCATGTAAATGTGAAAACATCACCATGGAATGTTTCAACAGAATTACGAAGGAATCCATAGAAAACAATGATATCTTGGTTTTTGTGGATCCTCTTACAAATACTGTAGAATTTATTATGATTTGAGAGGATTTCTCATTTGATAAACATGCATGGATATACTTCAAGAAGTTATGAGGTTACATGAATTACCACTATCGATGGTATCCAATCGATATATAATATTCACATATAAGTTTTGTAAAAGTCCCTAAAATTCTATAAAAACTAAGATAAACATTAGTAAGGCCTATCACCCTCAAACTGATGGCCTATCTACGAAAAATAAACATAAACTAGAGTTCATGTTTAGAGAATTCTCAATTAACTTCAAAAGAGGACGAGATCAAAATATTCCTCTAGTCGAGTTATTTTACAACAAAAATTTCCACTCAAGCATCAAAATTTCACCCTATAAATATCATTATTGGAGGAGGTGTAGAACACCTGTATGATGAGATTAAGTTGGGAAGCAATAACTGCTAGGTCCTGAAATTTTAATGGAAATGGTGGAAAACATTATGACCCTTCATTAGCATATATAGGATGCTCAGATTTGAGAGATGAGCTATACTGAAAATCATCGATGAGACCTAGAGTTTGATGTTGGAGAAATCATATTCCACCACATATCACCATGGAATAAGGTGATGAGATTTGGGAAGAAGGGAAAGCATAGTCGAAGATACATTATCCCCTTTTAGATCATTGATCACATTCAAGCGGTGGCCTATCGACTAGAAAATCCACCAAACCTATCCATATTACTTCATTTATGCGATGTATCCATATTGGAGAATTACATAATAGACCCCTCAAATGTAATCAATCTAGAGGTGGTTTCATTGGAAAATGATATTTCTTATGAAGAGTAGTTGGTAAAGATCTTTGATCATAGAGGAAATGTTCAACAAAATAAGACAATGAATCTTGTCAAAGTGTTGTGGAGAAACCAAAAGTTTAATGAAGTAGTGTGGGAGACATAGGAGGTGATAAAATAAAATTACCCACATCTATTTTAGTGTGAGAAAATAAACTTTGGAGGGAGAAATTTGTTAAGGGGGGAGATTATAATGACCCAAATTGTTACAAATAAAATTACCACTCTGATTTAATTAAATGTATTATTATGAATTATGGTTATAGAAAAAATAGGCACTTATTTGATTTTATTATATCCTATCACTTTTAAAAATCCATTTTTTATAATTATCATTGGTGATATAGCCATTAAACAGTGATAACCAGATTAGTATAAATATTGGGTTTTGAAAAATACAATTAAAACAGACAAAGTGATGGACTCAACAAGTAGGATCGTACCCCATGAAGCCCATTTGTCATATCTTCTGAGGGAGATAACATCCACAGTATTTTCCCTCATCCAAGCCCATGTTGAGATCCATCAACTTAGGCATGAACAAAACCGTTTAATGGAGAAGTTCAATCTCATCGAAGTCATGACCCAAACCATGTTCCCTAAACCACCCCATGAATGTCCAACCATCACGCACATTACCATTACGGAATTTCTTGGTGTATAAAAGGGATATGTATCAAGACCCAATAAATATGAGTATATAGATTATTTTTTATAAAATAATGAATATTTTCTCATCCTATTATTTTTACTTTGTAAATTATTTTTATTTTGATACAATAAAACACAAATTATATTTTTGGTTAATATTCAAATTCAATTATTGAATTTATAATGATGAATTAATAGACATTTAAATAAATAATATTTTAATAAAATAATATTTTTAAATAATTTTTTATCAAATATAAATCATCTTATAATTTTTATGAAGCAAAATGAAATTTTTTATAAGGGTTTGAAAATTGTTATTATCAAAAAACACAACATTTCTTAATAAATGTAAATATTATTTTAAGAGTGAAAATTAAAATATTTTTAAAATTATTCATAGAAAATGAATCTTATTTTTGGAATAAAAAACATTGAAGTTTTCCAATGTAAATTTTTTATAATTTTCTGTCGCAATCGATTTTTCGAGTAAAAATTAAACAACATATAAATATACATTGTTTGTTATGAAATAATAATGACCCAAAAGTGATATAACGAATAATCTAAAGGGTACACATGAACAAATATATTTTTTCCCTTTAAAAGAATTATATTTTATTTTAATTTTATTTATTTTATAAATCCATTACAAATCCTCTAAAACCATTAATATATTTTAAGGTTTTAAAATCATTTCTTTAAGAGTATGACTCAACTCCACATAAGAAAGTGAATTATTTTATTAATTTAGTCCCTTTGAATTATAAAATACTAATAGCCACTCCAATTTTTTATAAACAATGGGAAAAAATCATGGTATGGTGTGTGGTTTTGGTTATTTAATTATATAGTGTCCAAAACCTAAATAATAATGAAATTCCCCTCATTTCTTATATAAACCCACCCAATATCCCATTTCCCATAACTAAAACTCATTGTATATCTTCCATACCTTACCTCCACAATCTATATCCCTCCTACGGTGCCACAAGCTCTCAATAAGCCCATCCCAAGCATTTATAGTGACACACTCAAGTAAGGGACCTTTCTCCCCTCCTTTCAATTCAAGCCCCTTCTTCGGAATTTGTCCTCTTAATTGAAAATTTTTATAATGTAATTTATTTATAAACATCCATTAAAATAAAATTGAGGTTATTTTAATGATTTATCATTTAATATCTCTAATTTTTACATTTACCTTAGCTGTTACTATGCCAAAATTCCCCAAGTGATTTCTCTCTTCCCACTACAATTCAAGGACTTATTTTATGTTATGTATCTTAAATTAAATTTTATTATTTTGGTATATGTTATTACATATTTATCTTAAATTCCATTTGATTTAAATACGATGATACCCCCATTCACTCTCATTAATCCTCACATTGTTCTTTATGTACATCGATTACCATGCTGGCAAAGATTGAGGATTATTATCTTTATTCAAGTTTCTTCATTACGTTATACATCTATTTCCAATTTATAATGATGAGATATGTTTTAACCATGTCCCTATTACTAAACATTGTATGTCTATGTGATGAGATACCCATTTATATTACATCAACCTATTTTTATGAACCATTAACTGATTCATTTATGCAACCAAAATATCACCACAATTATCCATACCAAAACTATTGTGTAGTGAATTCCATCCCATTTCCAATCAAGGGTGTTCAAATTTATTACAATATAATTTTTATTAGGGACATTCAAGTATTTATTCCACACTCGATCGTGGAATAAATTATGGTGATAAATGAACCCATGTTGTATGATCTATGTGGAACACTTAATCATGAGAATGAAATGAATGTGATGAGTGACACCAAAATTATATAGTACTCCAATGCATTGGGTAATGTTTAGTATCATGATATGTCGTGTTGGGACATTTAGTTAATCTGATTACTTTATGGGACATTTTACACCATGATTTCTTAATGGTTTATCCCTGACCTATGTTTATAATACAATTTTTTAAGTTGTTTCCACATTCACCATGTTATGATTACCATGATATATCATGTCTCATTGTTCGGGTTTATGATTCCAATTATTTTTATGCCCCATTGATTTTCTTATTGTCTAACATGTATAACTGTATGAAATGTTTATTCCCTTACTAGGTTTTATAGCTCACCCCTTTCTTATGTTTTTCCCTAGGCTATCCCATGTAGTTTTAAAAATCCATGTAATTTTAGAAGCATGTTAGTGAATTTTTCAATAAATTTGCTGTATCCCATGTTATAAATGTTATGATATGTTCTTAATTACAAATGAAAATATAATTATTGTTTGTTTGGGTTTTATTAATTGTAATTTTATATAATAAATCATGTATTAATGTGAAATAAATAGTTAGGTTGTTATATCATTAGTTCGCTATACATAGACGAAATAATCAAAAATTGAATGCTGATTGTGTCACAAAAATGTTTTTCATAGACAAGGAACTCTTCATCACTCACCTATTTATAATGTGGATCAAGAATTAAGGATTCTAGAATGTATAATTTCTGTTCATTTCATATCACAACCAGAAGTTGTGTAAACCACTGGTAGAAGTTACTTCCAGTTATGATATTATCTTTCTCTAATATTGATCATAGGGATAGTGTGGATGATGAACTTGTAATTTTATTCTATAATTAAAAAGATAATATTTTTAGTTCCAAGCTTGATTACAAAATATTTGAGATATAATAAATTAATGTTTTGTATTTATTTATTAAATCTCACACTATTTTATCATGTCTCAATCTCCCTCACCATTTAAATCATAATTTCTAGCTGCTTTAACATTATAGTGGAAGGGATCCCCATTAATTTGATTAATGATATATAATTTGGCCATAAAAACCATAATAAAGTAATTAGGTAAGTGGTCATTCGAACTATGGAGTTGAATCTCCATGATCCATTGAGATAATTCCCCTATCCCAAAATCTTGACTTGGATTTCCCCAACACATGCCTCCAAATTTTCATTGAAGAGTATCTGGTTGTTAGACTCAATACAATTTCAGTTAAGTCAACACCAAACTCTCATGATAACTCCTTGATAAAATTAAGTGACCAAAAATTGTCCATGCACTACACTTAGTTCTATGGTTTCATTCCTAATCAAGTAATGGAAGGATTAGTATGGATTAATATTGAATTGAGGGATTTTAATTTATTATGAATAATTTTTATCTTGTTTTATCATTTATAAGTCTTATTAATATTAAGTGGATGTTAATTACTTAATTAACCATGTCGGAAAAAACATTTATGCATAATTAATTAATTTAATTTATTTTTTTAAACGTTAATTAATTTATTTATGTGATTGGGACAATGCATACATAAAATATATAACTGTATTGATAGAAACAAATAAATAATTAACTAACGAGTTTATGATTTTTATCTAAAAATTTATTTATTGAGATCATATTAAATAAACCTTTAACTTAGGGGAAACAACTCATATTTCTAGTATTGACATGAGTTACAACATTCCAACTATTAACCAGTGTATCACCTAAGTCGGAATCATTATGGTTCCATCTTGAACCACATCCACTATCCTTGGGATGAACCATTAATTAGAAATATTTATTACTCACACATAGGTGAGGGGAACCAATGGATTGGTAAAAGGGATTAAATAAATATCCTTAGACACATTGATCATACATAATAATGGAGAGATGGATGAATCACATTCCATCATTTAATTTAATATTAAATAATTGAAAAGTCATTAAGTAAATTAAATTAAAACATCCAACTCATACAAAGGTCTTGGTCATGATAATGAATGGTCATACATGCAATGAATATGCAAATGTAAATCAAAATAATTAATTTCTTTATTCTTTATTTTATCATTTCTGATAAGCATTATTGTATTAATTAATTAAAAAATTAATTAATTCTCTTTCATCTTAATGTTCATATGATATTATTTAGAGATACCCATCATTAATGAAATTAATGGAAAATAAATGATATAACTAATAATTACATATTAATAACAATAAATTAATTGAGAATTTAAAATTATTTAACAACATTATTACATTTTCAAACACACAACATTATTCTAATTAATAAAATAATTTTTTAATGATAATGTTTTCAAATTTAATGTAATTTTAATTTTTCCTTTAATGGGAGACTATACAGTGTATACATCCATCTATACTCCATATAACTCAATTTAATTATATCCTAGTCACAATCCTTGGGCTTTGTAATTTTAATTCGACTGGACTACACTGTATGTACATTCCAGCTACACACCAAGTATCCGCTTGATGTGTTCTAGGTTGGCCCGGTCGACACATGGTGTGAAATAAAATAAGCATGTGTAATTAATTGCATGGTGTATCTAGATACAATGCTCATGGGTATATGGAGTGTGCACTGGCTGAACGTCGTGTAACCTAGTTTTACTAGTGAAAGATTTGGAACATCCCAATGGAATATCCAGTCATTCTTCCTTTATTATTAAATCTTTAAGAAAATGATACACTGAACGAAAATGATTAATATGTTGGTAAAATGTTAATTCAAAGCATATTAAAGAACATATAACAAGAAATAAAAATCTAACTAAAATTTAACATTGATCAAATATCAATTAAATAAATGTAAATTAAAATATGATTTCTCTAATACCCCATTATGGTTCCTAATATAGTGGAAGCATGAATAGGTGGGAGATTTATTAAAATTTCTTTTAATAATCATTTCCCAAAACCATGAAAAATGATCTTTCAAGTCGAAATTATAATTAATTTATTTAATATTTGATGAAATAAATACCTGGGCTTAGGAAATTTCTTTGTTGTTGAATGTTGATCATCTAAAATGATCCTTTCAGATTACATTCACTGTGTTGTGAGAATCCAAGGATAGAATCACTATAGCGGTGATCCACATGTGATCCTATGATCTCCAAGCAATACCACTCGATCTCAGGGTGCTAGCACATCGATTAAAATGTCTTACATTGTTTGTTCTTGATCTCCCATTCTTTGGTCTTGAAGAAATATCTCTTTTACATATCATTCTTGAGAGGGAGATAGAAGGAGGAGTTGATAGAGAATTCATTTTACACAACAATTGTCTATTATCAATTTTTGGATGTTCTAAAAAAGAGACGTAACCATTTATTTATAGTGTTAGGATTTATGTTAAAATATTATTGAATTTTATACTAATCATTTAATAACATTTATTAACTTTAATAAACCCCATGACACATAATAATTATTATATTATTTTTATTTTGTTGTGTGTGCCATCTTGAGAAATAATAAATATTATGTAATGGTCTTGTTAATTAATATTTATCACCACACTCAGTCTTGGTCTATTTGATCACTTATAGAATTTCTTGAACAACCACATAAATATTTTATTCATAAATAACTATTTTATTCTCAATCTAGTGAATAAATATTAATTAAAACATTCAATAAATAAAATAAATATTTTATTTACAAGACGATAAATTATTATTTATATAATTTATGCGATCAATATAACTTTAATAAAATTATTCTTCTGAGTTGAGAATAATATTTATTCCATTAATTAAAATAAAATAGAGTTTAATATAGTTCAATGAAAACACTTAGCCTGTGACCCTCTACGATTATCTCTCGTTAGAATTAGGTGGGCTTTCATAAAGTCCATGATTATAGTCTAGAAATGGGTCAAGAAACCTATGTGAAAGAAATTAATGTCTCAAAATTAAAAACCACATAAAAATGATTATTGTGACATGTAATACCTTTTTAAAAATATCTCATCATGTATCTTTCACATCCGTGTCACAACCTATATGCTCGATATTTATTTCTTTGACTGGCTGAAAACACACGTTGTTACACTAATGATATTGAATTTAATACGGGAGTTCAGTTCCAATAAATTGTTCAAGATATCAAATTATATAAATATGGAAGGTAAAAATCCATCCTCAACATATTCATTAATGACTTTTCACTCATGATGCACCCAACGTATCGAACTTCACCATGAACATTTATCATCATGGTTTATAAAATACACAAAAATATATGAGTTGTAACATATATTAAAAATTATATTAATGTATAAGGACCACAACACAATATTGTAGATATGAATATCCAATCACATGAAAACATGAGGGGTTGTTATCGTAATCTCCCATCTTAGAGATTATGAAGGGAGAACTTCATAAAAGAATCCTCATCTGCTCATGAGTACTCACACCCGATAGTCTATGTACTATGTTTCCCATCATAGTATGTTATCTAAATGAAGAATAGTATTTAATAATATCATCATATTATATCCGGATTCCCATCATAGCAAGGAAGTTCTATAACCTTATCAGTGCAACATATACATTTGGACGTTATTACATTTGAGTCATGTAGAACAACGAACAATAAATAATATGTAGTTTTATTAATACTCAATACATTGAATATACATGTAATAAATGTACAAAAAATTTGGCCTAGGACACCAACTCCAACACCTTAGCTGTTTTTCCAAGTTAAAAATTTATTATTTCCTACAGACTGGGACCTAGAAAATAGACATCTAATTGGATTTATATGGCCCAGGTGATATGGAATTCAACTCAATAACATATTTATATGATGTCCAGATATTACATAGAATCATTCATTATAGTGATTAGAGGTGGTTATGGGTCATCCTAGGGTTAGGAAATGTATCCCCCTATAGAGATGTAGCTTTCTCAAACACATTTTATACACTGTATAATGTAAGTATTATTTATCGGGATTATAGAAGTAAGGATTGACTTAATTATACACAGATTAAGTGGAAAAAAATCTATCTCAATTCCTTATTTAAAACATTTCTAGTCAATTGGGATATCATACCCAAGTATTGACAATTGTTTCACTTTATTTCAATTTATACCAGTTGTGTCTCTTCTAGGCTTAGCATATTGCATGCACTTGAACTTATGATAATAGATTATAGGTTTATCATTCATGGTTCCCTAATGAGATTTATTTCTCACCCCTATATATGTTCCTCACTATTTGTGAAGACATTATGTATTATTTAAATATTATCATGGATATATGAAGGATAGGGTGAGTCTTATGGTTGTATGATCACGTAGATATGCTATTGTGATTTTTTATGATCGGGCTGGAGCAGATCATCTATGTTATAGAGACTAGAGATGTGGTTTGGTTCAGAGTTAGTAGTTGATCCATGAACTTTAATTTCAGTTTCATTTATTTAATAGTTTATATGACATTTTCCTAGTGGACCTTAAATAGTGTTTTTATGACATTTCTATTTAGGTTTTTACTGTATTTCATCATTTATTACATCCTTGTTTATATTTATTACTTTTTCACTTTAATTGTTTACTTCTCTGATTGATGTATAATAATAATTTTTGTTTCTTATACTCTAATATTATGATATATTATCCCCGTAAACACAACCTAGGACCTCTCTTCTGTTCCTAAACCTTTGATATTTGTGGGGGTTCACTTGAGGCCATGTTGCAAACTGACATGGGGCACCATTTTAGTGGAAATTTTAATGGGATATCACAAATTGGTATCAGCGCTATATCATTCATATATTTTTGTAACTATTTGGGATACATAATAAAACAATATTATGATTATGTCTTAGCCTGTGATGGATATCATACTGGTAAATCGAGAACACTTGTTCCGGTAAGATGTCTCAGTTTCCAGGTATATGGGATTTCTTTTCTAGATATGCGATGTCATAATTCTTTATGAATTTGAAGTTGAGTAATTCCCATTTGGGGTATATTTTATGATTTATTATGTATTTATTGATCTTTTACCATTAGTCAGATGAAAATTATTGATTTTGACTCTTGTACATTAATTTCAAGAGGCATCTCATGCATTATATTTGGCACGTATGGTCTACATGATATAGGATTGTTAGTGTGTGATTCTTTCTGATGATAGACAAACGTTTTTCAAAGTGTAAAAAACAACCTAAAGGGTGTTTTAATATAATAGTTGTTGGTGTTATTTAGCTAAACTAGGAAAACATGTACATATATTTACTTCTGAAGGAAGGGTATGTGGATCTACGATGAGATGTTTGATGGTGAGGCTGATGATTCAGTCCTCATGCATGGGAGGTTTAGTGACCGTAATAGGCTAACATGGAATATGAAACCCATGTGTTGGACCCCTTGTAAGATTTTTTAACCAAGTTTCGTTTATTTAATGTTCTAGTAAAACCTATAATGTGTTTTACTCTATATATTAGAATTAAATTTTACTTAACCAAACAATGTGTGTCATACAACACAGATCATTGAGATAGTGTAATGTGTGTAGCATTGAACCTTTTAGGTCAATGTTTGTAGTCTATTCCTTTTTAGTATCCCCGTTGTGGGTGTATCCTTTTCATGATTGGTAAATAAATATTTTTAATAACCTAAATTGTGTTTTACCATCTTGATTTCGAAGATATTTTATATAGTTGACTATCATTCATCGTTATCTAGTCACATCCTCCCATGGGATACTAATTAGTACACACGATTTCATACTGAATGAAGAAATCAAGGGGGTATTACCATACGATAATTCCCATAGAGTGTGATTAAATTATCATTTCAATTTTCATATCATGATAGTCTAGGGGCAGTCATTTATGAGGATGATCGATAAGGATGATGGTCTGGTAGGTCGTTGCTTGGAAGTTGATTCCCTTATAACCCCTTCCTAAAGTTAGAAGTTACTAATGGATTGTAATAAAATTTGTTTAAATTCTCAACATAAAGGGTTTTTTACTGTATAAATTTAAATTTATAACCTGTATAATGGAGACCATGTTGATAGGATTGGTCCCTATTAGGACAATGTTATCCTTACCTCCCTGAGAGAGGGTTGACAAGTGTGCTAGATTCCTTGAGTTGAAATGGGTGTGTGGATGATTCCCCAAGAGATGTGACCTTGGTGAGAATTCTATTCTATTTCCTAAGTTGTAGGACATAATTCCCCAATTAATATTCTTGATTAGTAAGGTTTGTTGAGAGACCTAGTGGCCCTTAGTTGTGACTCATACCTTTATAGGTTGATATTCAGTTTAATTGAGGGGGACCTATGAGAGGTGCTGGAATAGGTTTATATATTCCTTTTTAGATAGTGATATTGGTTGTACATTCATGATGAGACCAATGAATAGTATTTACTTTGGTTTTGCGATATATGAATGATGATGCCATTGGTTTTTGAGGAAGTTCCAAGGGTGCTTGTGTGTCGAGACTGGCATTCATGGGAAGGACTGTTTGAGTGACTGAACCTATTGACTAGTTGTTGAGAAATTGAAACTTTAATCATATAAAATGACACCATGTGAAAGGCAGTCATGGGGTAAATCATGGAATATGTGAGGTTATAGATTTTTAAGAGGAGTTCCAAGGGATATTATGGCTTTTTAAGGAATAAATTACATGTAGCACAATCAACTTTTCCTTAATAATGTATGATTCATGGAACTATGATTCAGGTGATAAGGGTACATGTTGGATGCATGTGTTACAATTTAAATCATTAATTTTTTGAGTAGTCATGTGCGAGATGATAACTTTTTTTAAATAAGTTCTTGGATGCCTATAGACTAAGAGCATTGGGTAAGATTAAAAGATGTTCCCCTGTAATGAGGGATATATTTGGAATGAAATGGGTTACATGAAGTGGTTGAACCATGGATATACCTGAACACACATTTTAGGGATACATGGTTTCAAGGGTTGGTTAAAGGTATGTATAACTTGGTTTTCTATGAGCATGGATTGAGGAGAGTAATGCATGAATATTGATGGAATATTAGTTTACTCATAGTTTATAGAAAACCATACCCCATATCTTAACATCACCTTGAGGATTCTAAGAGTGCATCAACATTATGTTGATATTTTTAAATATCTATTTCTTCTTTAAAGAATGAAATCCTTGTAAGTTTTTCTCAAGGTGTGTTATGAGGAAAGATTGATGGTGGGGAGTGAACCATTATCCATTTTAGGGTGGTGACCCTCATTATATGTTAAAATTCAGTGTTTTCCAAAGATTATTTCTCAAGAAGAGGGAATATGTGATTTTTTGATGCTTCCATGCTATCACTATGGTATGAGTGGTTTTATCCACTCCATTAATTGCATTTAGTGATGAAAAAAGGTTGGAATTTATGTTTGGAGTTTATTTTTGAGGCGATGATTACTCTTACGGTGGGGAGTATCAGGTCAGTCGAGGTTGAATGCCTTACTTGTGGATATAGTTGTTAATTCTATCAGGTCTTTCATTGGATGGTGAAAATAGAATAGTTCTATAGATTCTTGGAAGGAGATCATGTCTACAGTTTGAACACCAAGTATTCTTGTGTACAAGAAGGTTTATGGTGGGAAGGTTGTAGAGACTGATTTTTTTGGGAATGGGAATGTTAGAAAAAAAATTGATTTTTTTTTATTTCAGTTTCTTGTAATGGTAAAAATGGTAATTTCCCCTAGATGATTTTGTTCCTAGAATCAGGTTTTTAACCAAGGATATAATTTTGGAGGAAATATGAGTCATTTGAATTTCCATGGATTAATTAATAATTAATAATTAATCAATTAAATATTAATTTATTCATAGGTGTTCCCTCAGATATATCTTTTGAATGAAGAATTGAATTGATATTCTATCTCTAAAGTTGAGTCTCGAAGGGGTGGGTTTTCCTTGTTGAGGTGTAAAATCATGTCAGGCATTGAGGTAAATCATGATACCCCTTTTCTATTTCATTTCTTTTTCTTGCTTTCCTTTTTGCTATTTAATTTCTTCTCCTACCCTTGGATTCCCAGGTTTTACCCTTTGGTCCTTCTATTTCTCTCAAATGAGGGTGGAAATGGAGTGTTATTGAGAGAGTGAGAAATATGGAAGAAGAGAGACGCCACTACAGAGCTTTGTAGGAGCTGAATCATCATGTATTTGTGGTGTAAGGAGAATACAGGAGAATCTTCAGTGGATTTTATCCAAAGGTAGGATATTTTAATGTGTATACCTCAAATCCTTGTGCATTTACCATTTTACGGATTTATATCCCTATTATAATTTCTAAATACCCCATGTGGGATGATCTATGTTTTATGTAGATAAAAATGGTGTTTTACTCTTTTCACATGCATTTCTCATTCAAGAACTCCAATCAAACAGTGTGTAGTTATGTAAAAAATACTGTGTGTTCTTTCTACTTAGGGAAGATGAGTCTTTTCAAGTACATTACATGTACTAGTAGTACACTCCACTTAAAGGTATATGGCCATTTAGCCGTGTCCATAGTCAAATGGAATTTTTGGAACTATATTCCGTGTATCGGGGGTATATGTAGGGTTGTCCTTCTAGGCCAGGTAGTTGAGTACATGGCCAGATAGATTGTATAGGGGAACTCAACCATGTAAAGTACATGAAAGAACCTCACGTGGGTCAGACTCCATGTAGAAGTACACAGCAAGGATAAAACACATGGCCATTCCATGTGAGATGCACAAGAAGGTACCCCATGTAGGGTACACATCAAGTACATGTTTTACACACTATGTCCTTAGGTTTGACATGCCAATTCAAGATAGAGTACATTCTTATGTGGGTATTTGAGAGTATATTTCATGTATTTTTGTATACATGTTGTGTACATTTCCCTTTCCACCCTTTGAGGGCCTTTTCATGTTTTGAAGCCCTAGAGTCATTATTGGAAACAAGAGTAATCCATTTTGAGAATTGTTCTACGTATATTGTGATGAAACAACCCATGGGGTTATTTGAGGACTCTAAATAGGTTTTTTTGAAGTGAGACATCTATGATGGAGAGGTACTTATTCGAGTAAATGGTTACTATTGTCTCTTGAGGGTGTCATTTTGAATGATACCCAATTGTGGTTCATATGAAATACATAGTGGAATAGGAGTGGGTTCACTAAGGAAATATTTAGAAGTATCTCAAAATAGTTCCTGGTTAGTGGGATTCAGACATGACATGATAAGATGATTTTTTTGCTGTTCGGACCAATCTAGTGTGAGGGCCATCTCCCTGGACTGATGCTTACATAAATTTTTATCATGAGGAATTTCCCCTAGTGAAAGGTTCTATTCAAACACAGGATTTCATTAGATATTGGAGATAAGGGTTGCAGGATGTTTTACCAGAAGATATGAGTTTTCCCCAAAGATCTCATGTAGGACGCACTCGTTTAATTACTCTTTCTGAAGATCATTTGTAGGATTCCTCCACCTAGTTTTTTGGAGGATGTTGTGTAGGGTTAGTCTACTAGATTTATACTTATAAGGATCCTAAGAGGGATTAATTTCATTACATGTTGATTTATAGAATCCCAATAGGATTTCCTTCTATTTTTTAGACCTAAAGGATCCCAAGTAGGATGGGTCTCCAATGTTTGACTCGAGGGACCCATTAGGTGCCCCAACGTTTGACAGACCATGAGCTTGTACGTTATGGGTTTTGGTAGAGATGGTTATATGCATCACCTTGAACAAATTCTATACCTAAAATCCAAATAGTATGTGGTGATAATGATGGATTTAGGTGTGAGACCACCGTCACTCTTCTATTCATGATTTCACATGATTAATATTGATTCTACTATAATTCTAATAGGTTCTTCTTAGTTTTTAGAAATATGAGTTTTATGTGAGGTGATTTATGACTGGGATTTCTAGGCATACATCCTGGGATTCAGATTATGATCCTTTTTGGTCAGTTGATAATTTTTTTGGGATTCCTAGATATACTTCCTAGGATAAAACTATTGATCCTACTTGTGTGACTATCAATTTATGGGGATACCCATAATTACTTATTGGGATCCAAATTTTGATCCTTAATATATTTAGATTAGTGAAAATAGAACTACAAAGATATGATGAGATACTCCTAAATAGTTATAATGATTTCCTTGAGAAAATCCTAGGATACTCCCAAGAGTCTGGTGGACACACCATTGTTTTACAACCCATACATGTATGTAGATGAGGCTGTTGATCTAGTTATTGAATGATTTCATGTTTTTATAAAATATCTAATGAATATTCTATATATATTTCCTAATTTTCATCCCCTTTAGGGATTATATGAGTGGAAATATCATGATTTCCTATGGGTTAGGACTTAGGACTTAGACATCAGACTGCATTTACATGAAATTAATGGTATGGAATCCATAATAGTTCTATATTTACATTATGTACTTATATTTCCTAGAATTTTTTTATTATTGTGAGTTTAGGTTGGTATATGTGATCCTAGAGATATGAATTTTTTCCAGAAACAGTGATTTATCTTTCTCAATGACATTTCCAATACTGGTCGAAGAAAGTATTTTCTATCGGGATTATAGACATAAGTATTGACTTAATTATACACATATTTAGTGTTACAAAATTCAGATCAATTCCTTATTCATAATATGTATAGATTATTGTGATCATAGACCCAGGTATCAACTGTGGTTTAAATTTATTTCACTTTATACCCATTGTGCCTCAGATAGGATGAGCATATTTCATGATGGTGCACTTATGAAAGCACATCATTTTCTCAAAGTGTGGGGTAGCCTATAGATATGTATTTTTCACACACTATACATGAACCTCAGTGTGTGTGAAAAAATTATTTATAATTTTAGATTGATAATAGATATATGATGGATAGTGAGAGTCCCACAGTTTTATTATTGAGTGGATCTGTTTGTGTAGATTTTTATGACCGGGATGGAGAATTGTGATAGTGTAATGGAGACCCGGTATATGGATCATGTCAGAGTTAGTAGTATATCCATATACTTTAATTTTGTTTCTCCTATATACTATGGTATATTTTATTGGTATAGTGGGAAATTAGTATTGTATGTATGGCATGGTCATTTGGGCATTTACAGTATTTCATCCATTATTATAGCCTTGTTTATATTTATTTGTTCCACACTCTAATTATTTATTGTTTTGTATGATTTCTAGTTATTTATGCTATTTCGATAAATTTGATATGATGGAAAAGTCTCCCTATATATAAAACTTATTCCATCCCTGGTAGTTGAAAACCTTTGATGTATAAGGAGGTGCACTTGAGTCCATGTGGTGAGTAGTCCCTAGGAAACCATTTAGTTTCATTTGAGATAGGATGTTTCAAAGGTCAAATACATGTTCATATAAATGACATAACCCAATGAAAATATGTATTATGAAAATAATAACTACCAATTTTATTTTATTATAATTTCACTAATAAGTTATTTAGGAAAACACTGAATAAGATATTATGGAAACATTAAATAACAAGAACTTATTTGTAACTCCCTGACCCCAGTTACCTAGAGTCGTTGCATTATTGTGTAACAATGGCATGATCAAAAAAGATGAAGTCTTGAAAGACCGATTAGTTTAGTAGCCTTGGAAACACTAGATACATTCATATGTCTTACATTACATCATAAAGTGAAAAATCACAATAACTTAGTCTCTATAGTCTACACTTCTATCCCCTTCAGACTATCCCTGTAGGTCAGTCATAAAATATTTCTTCACATCCTGGGAAAAATAAAACATTGAAAGGGGTGAGCTCAGATGCTCAGTAAGGATAAAAATATAGAGGAAGATTTCATAAATAAACATAAACATTTAAGGCAATGAATGACTAAAACAAAATCCTTTTAAACTTTAACATCAACATAATATAGAAAAAGTAAAATGAGATAATGCCATTTACTTATTCACATAGATATTCTACTGGTCGAATAATCACATGCAATATCAATAACCACATTCATAATGATGGAATGCATAATTCCAGACTATCATAACCACGTAACTAAGGCCTCGTTCCAACACAACAAATAATATTTTGTCAAGGCCTCGTGCAAAGAAAATAGTTTGTCTCATGAGACCTGACGATACAATTTTTTAGAAGATACTTACATTTAAAATTCCTCAAATATACTCCAGTGTTTTTCCAAAAACATTATACAAGATTCTGAAAACAAAATAACTAATTCTGAGACTGCTCGACTAATTACAGGCCAGGATGGGTCCACTCCCAATCCCTTCCTGTCTACCACACTCGAGTGTTGGGTTTTCGGAAAACATTTTTAATCTTGCGTTAAATACGTATACATTTGCACTGTATTTTCATATATTCGAGAGAAATATCTCTTTTTTTAAATCATTTAAAAATCACATAATTATAAAAAAAACCTTTTGAATAAACGTAAAATTCAAAGGGGTTTATACACCGTATAAAATAAAGTTGTGTATAAAACAAAATTTTCCTCAATGAAAGGATATTGAGACAAAGTACCTTACAAAGATCATTTTTTTAAATAAAATAGATCTATTATGTCTATTAACTATAAGAAAACATAAATAAAGTACAAATACAAGATAGGACATAATAATATCATGAGATAATTTGAAAGTAAGATATTAACCCAAAGAATGGAAATTGGGTTAAGATGTTCCCTTACCTCGTGTCTGACTTGACTCGACCGCTCTTTAACCTCATGAATAATAAACTAGAGTTAATATATACCTTCTTAAGAACCTTTTTCAAGTTCATTATTACTTATATATCACTTATTACCATGTTATGAACAATATGTAATTATTTAAGTTAATAATGGTCGTTTTGTCGATCTTAGGTACTTGAGTCAGAAATAAACTTCTTATAATTACACTTTGTTCATGTGGGAAAATATCCATTATATCCATAATTATATTCATGATTTAGATATCATATAAATTATATATATCCAGTATATACATTCATTTATAATATTACATAACATTTAGAGGTAAGAAATGAAATGCACCGTTCATGGAGACGGTAAGCCGTACGTACGCATGAACACTACTTTCATTTCTATTTCATATTTAATGGAATGAAGTTATAATTATATAAAGGTATAATATAATTACAGTATAATATAATTTATAATACCATTTACTCCATCCTTTATACCTCCCACATATGGCATTAACGATTCAAATAACTTTGAGTGGGCGGTAGTCCGCACTTCCTAAAATGAAAATTTCGCGTTTACCCATAATGGAAACCATAAAGGTATGCCATAAATTAAAAATACATAAGCTTAAGTAAAACACAAACATATTAAATATCATATATAAATATAGTGACATATTAATGGCCACCTTTGAAGGTGTTATATGAGTGTTGAACAATCATTGTTTCGTGAGGCTGAAATTCGCCATCCACAGAAACAGTATGTTCATTAACCATTAGATGTAGGTGTGCGTAAGTTTAGCTCGAATTCTTATTATAAAAACATCCTAGTATATTTAGTATACTGTTTTTGTTACAAAAAAAATGAATAAAAAGAGTTTATGGGGTTGGAGAAGGAAAATAAAACATAAGAACACAAGAGAAAACACTACCTTTAAAACGGGTAACTCTTTTTGATTTGAGATCAAAGGCTTCCTTGGGAAGACTTCTGCCCAAATAGAGGATTCTAGGAGTAAGAGAGGGATGTTTAGAGAGTATTTGGGTAGAGTTTGGCCGATCCAAATGGCTTGGAAGGTGTAAATAAGGTGGTAGTGGTGGGGGCCTTTTATAAGAGGAGAGGAGGGGCACTCTTGGAAAGTAATGAAATGTTACTTTATTATATAATGAGTTTCGGATTTTAAATGTCCCACACTTATATATTTAGAGGATATGGTGATAAGGGTTGTAAATTTAATCATACAATAGGCTTTTTACAAGTGTAATTCTTATATTTTACATTATCCTTCCATTTTATTAAAATCGTTAATTAATGAGGTAATCGATGCATCATCATGGTGTCATAAATAATTTACTTTATTTAATGTCTAAAAATTATAAAACAAATATCATGATGTAGGAAATATTTTTATCTTTCTAATTAATATTTATAGTCAAAAATATTACTTGTATAACCCCATTTAAAAATTCTTTTAGTAAAACAACTCATGTTTGTGACATTTTTATTTTATCATTAAATAAAAAGTTTTTAATGTCATTTTCCCACCAAAGTGGCTCCATGGCGTCCCCAAGTTGACCCATGGATTGTCTTGGTCGGACATGAATCATCCAATATGGTTAGGATAAGTGTAAAGGTAATTTCAAATTATTATGACATTATATTTACCATAAATTACACTAATTACCTTTAATCGCGATTAATTAAACTTAAAAGTTACTATTCACCAAAAAATTATTTTAATCCCATTGAACCACATTTTACTTCCTAATGACAACCATGTATGTCGGATATTTGAAAATCAAATCACAGGAGTGTTAATGTTTCATTTAAACAAAAAATCAGTTTTTTAACTACCACTTAGTGGTTTCACTATTCATCAAAAATTGAGGTTTTTCAGAACAATTCCAAAATTTCACCCTAAGATATAATTGATATTATGAATTCAAAAATGATGCATATTTTAAAAAATTCCAAACATATAAGTTTCATTAATTAATTTCATAATTAATTCCCGCTTTCACAACAAATAGCGCGTTTTTAAGAAACAATATATCAAAAGATTAACAATTGTTTATGTCCAATTTCAGAGTGAAATTAATTCTAATGACCACCATTGGATAAAATGGTAAAAATATATTCTAATTAAACTTTAAAAACACTAAATAGTATAATTTATCACTATAAATTATTTTTATTAAAAAATTTGTTTTTAAGTATTTTTCACTATTCATAAAAAATTGGAAGTTCTCAGAAAAATACCAAAAATTCAACATAGGATAATTTTGATATTCCGGATCCAAAAATGAAGTCCATTTTCAAAAATAAAATATATATAACTTCAAAAAGTGGGTATTATTATTCATAATGGCCATTTTGATTGGTCGCGGTGTGTTAGAATCTCGAACTTTCATACAATGAAAGCTATTGCATTATTGAAAGAGAAGCGTATCGTGGAAGCTCGGGGTGTTACATTCTCCCCTCCTTCAATAAATTGCGTCCTCACAATTTGAAATTTTTCTTTGAAAATAAAAGGTTGAAGATAGGAAATAACATTGTGGAAAACCCACATCAGAAATAAGGTTAATAAAAATATAACTTTAAAAGATAGAAAGATAAGTACAAAGGTCACCCGAGATATCCCATACTAGGATTCTATGAAAATATGGATATGGAGGAAAAAAACCATCAAGGTCTGATGGAGAGTTGTAGAAAACAAAATTAGAAGAAGGTTAACCACAAGAAAATCACAAAATTGTGATTAGTTAAACGGTCATTGAATCCCCAGTTGTAAAAGTTAACCGGCAGCGTTTTTGTTTTAAGTTACCTTTTATAAAGTTGAGGAATTTATTTAGAAGATTTACTAAGAATGTAAGGGAATATACATACTTGTCATGTAGACTTTCATTCTTTAATAAAATTTTACCACAAACCCATATTTCACTCTAAAGGGTAATATAACTCAAAAATATTCTATTTATCCTAATTGTATAAGGTTCCAAATATTAACACATACCATTTAGATTAGGAAAACTTTTTGTAATAACCAGGGACTTCCTATAGGCTAGTGGTAAGTAATAAAGGCCTGTCACACTACGGTTGTGGGTTCGATTCCTGTAGCTTTGTCCGACGCGACGGGTTATCCCCCGACCTGCAGGTTGTTCTTTTCCTAAAAATATAGTATGATAATATTCCAAAAGTAATCTTCAGAAATGTTTTAACCTTAAACAATACTATCAAAAGTTCAAATTAATCTATTCCAACCTTTATAGTTATACAAAATACCTCTACCCAGACTATCTCTAAAAGGTCTCTAAATTCCAAAATCAATTGTAACATCAGATTCCCCAAACAAAGTAAGGTTTCTCTTATTATCACATACTAAAAATATGATTACCTTAATCCTATTAAAACCTTAATGAAAACAACAAGTACTGCAGTGCAATCCTTATATATATCACATTATTCTTATAACCAGAATATAATCCTTGTTTCCAAAAGCACCAATACATTAATTATTCCACTTCAACTGTAGTAACAACATAAGATTGTCCTTGATCCCTTGGACTTTTCATAGGTATGGTTACCTGAAACTTAGGACATTCATTTTCATAATGCCCCATCTCCCTACAATTGTAGCATTCAACATTGATAGCCTCTTTCTTTCCCTTGCAATCATGAGCCTGGTGACCTTTTTCTCCACATTTATAACAAACTCCCATTCATTTTAGGCAAGTACCGGGGTGATTCTTCCCACAATTATCACATAATGGAAAATCCTTCTTTCCCTTTTTCCATTTATTTGTCTCTTGTTCCACCATTATCTTCTTCTCTTGATTTACTTTATTGTCATAAGATTTATATAATTCCTTTTCTATCTTGATAGCACACGAGACTATATCTTCGTACGACGAGAAATATTGTGAGACTAAGGCTCGAAGGAGAAATGGTTTTAACCCATCAAAGAAACGATCAATATTACTTCTTGGGTTATGTATATAATATGCTCCATGCCTTGCTAACCTTCTAAAGTTAGCCTCATACTTTGCAATATTCTCATCCTCCTTTTGTCTCAGACTCAGAAATTGCCTTTCCATATCTACTCGATGGTCACGAGGGAAGTATTTTTCTAAGAAAAGCTCTTTGAACTACCCCCATTCCATATTTGATACTTCATCATATTTTTTTGTGTTTTGAATCAGCGACCACCATTGATCGACATCTCCAGTGAGGCGGTAAACTGCCATGACAACCTTCACCCTTTCGCTACTCCCCAAGGCATGGAATATTTTTTATAAGGAGTTTATCCATTTCTCAGATACTAATGGATTTGTACCCCCATTAAATGTTGGAGGTTTTTGCCTCATGAAATGATCTAACATTGATCCTCCACGTTGCGGATCAGGGTGCTCCATACGAGTAAGGTTATTATTCATAACCTGAGTGATTTGTCCCAGTATGGTAATCAGTTGATCAGCACCAGTTGTATCTCCAGCTCCACAATAATTATCTTGAGTAGGAGGGAAATCCCTACACGGAGTGCGTGCATTGATATAGTTTCCATTCCTTCCACTAAGAGCCATTTCTTAACAATGGAATAAACTAGATTAGTTTATGAATCAAAATACATAATTCCATACTTGTAAAACACTTAACATTAATTGAACTATTTATGGATATAATCCATAATCATAAAAATGTTTTCTTTGAGGAAGTATATACTCATAACCCTTCATACTGGTTTGTAAAGAAAATGAGAATTACCCTAAGCATATCCCTCAGGAGTGTCATAACCAAGAGTGCAGAAAGGCCCGTTGTCATGCACCAGTTCCCGTTCGAGTCTAGCTCAAAGTGGTGTTTTCAGGTTTTACCCCTAGGTACATCTGTGCCAGAGTCGCCTCTACCTACTCGTATTCAGATAGGGATGTATTGCTCGGAAAACTCCTAAAATATCTATAATACCAAAATTATAGGAAGTTCTTCTATACTAATCCTCAAAATCTATCTTTGGGATATATGCTCTAATCAGAGTCTATCTAAATATAGCTTCCAAGGTTAGTACTAAATTGCCTCTGATACCAACTGTAACACCCAGACCCCAGTTACCTAGAGTCAGTGCATTATTGCGTAACATTGGCATGATCACAAAAGATCATGTATCGAAAGAATGATTAGTTTAGTAGCCTTGGAAACACTAGATACATTCATATGTATTACATTTCATCATAAAGTGAAAAATCACAATAACATAGTCTCCATAGTCCACACTTCTGTCCCCTTCAGACTATCCCTATAGGTCAGTCATAAAATATTTCTTCACATCCTGGGAAAAATAAAACATTGAAAGGGGTGATGCTCAGTAAGGATAACAATATAGCGGAAGATTTCATAAATAAACATAAACATTTAAGGCAATGAATAACTAAAACAAAATCCTTTTAAGCTTGATCTTCAACATAATATAGTAAATGTAAAAGGAGATAATGCCATTTACTTATTCAAATAGATATTCTACTGGTCAAAAAATCACATGCAATATCAATAACCACTCTCATAATGATAGAATGCATAATTCCAGACTTTCATAACCACGTAGCCAAGGCCTCGTGCCAAGACTACAAATAAGATTTTGTCAAGGCCTCGTTCTAAGACACTAGTTTGTCTCATGAGACCCGCTGATACTATTTTTAGAAGATACTTACGTTTAAAATTGCTCAAATATACTCCAGCGTTTTTCTGAAAACATTATGCAAGCTTCTGAAAACAAAATAACTAATTCTGAGACTGCTCGACTAATTACAGGCCATGATGGGTCCACTCCCAATCCCTTCCTGTCTACCACACTTGAGAGTCGGGTTTTCGGAAATTTTTTTTAAGATTGTGTTAAATACGTATACATTTGCACTGTATTTTCATATATTCGATAGAAATATCTATTTTTTTGAAATAATTTAAAAATCACATAATTATAAAAAAAACCTTTTGTATAAACGTAAAAGTCAAAGGGTTTTATACACCATATAAAATAATGTTGGGTATAAAACAAAATATGCCTCAATGAAAGGAGATTGAAACGATGTCCCTTACAAAGATCATTTTTTTTATATAAAATAGATCTATTATGTGTATTCACTATAAGTACACATAAATAAAGTACAAATACAATATAGTACATAATAATATCATGAGATAATTTGAATGTAGGAGATTAACCCAATGAATGGAAATTGGGTTAAGAAGTTCCCTTAACTTGTGTCCGACTTGACTCGACCACTCTTTATACTACTGAATAATAAAGTAGAGTTAATCTCTACCTTTTTAAGAACCTTTTTCAAGTTCATTATTCCTTTTATATCACTTATTTCCATGTTATGAACATTATGTAATTATTTAAGTTAAGAACGGTCGTTTTGTCGACCATAGGTACTTGAGTCAAAAATGAACTTCTTATAATTACACTTTGTTCATGTAGTAAAATATCCATTATATCCATAATTATATTCATGATTTATATATCATATACATCATATATATCCAGTATATACATTCATTTATAATATTACATAACATTTAGAGGTAAGAAATGAAATGCACCGTTCATGGAGATGGTAAGCCGTACGTACGCATGAACGCTACTTTCATTTCTATTTCATATTTAATGGAATGAAGTTATAATTATATAAAGGTATAATATAATTCCAGTATAATATAATGTATAATACCATTTACTCCATCCTTTATACCTCCCACATATGGCATTAATGATTCAAATCACTTTGAGGGGGCGGTAGTCCGCACTTCCTAAAATGATAATATCACGTTTACCCATAATGGAAACCATAAAGGTATGCCATAAATGAAAAATACAGAAGCTTATGTAAAACATAAACATATTATATATCATATATAAATATATTGACATCTTAATGTCCACCTTTTAAGGTGTTATATGAGTGTTGAACAATCATCGTTTCGTGAGGCAGAAATTCGCCATCCACAGAAACAGTATGTTTTTTAACCATTAGATGTAGGTGTGTGTAAGTGTAGCTCGAATCATTATTATAAAAACATCCTAGTATATTGAGGATACTGGTGTTGTTACAAATTAAATTAATAAAAAGAGTTTAGGGGGTTGGAGAAGCAAAATAAAACATAGGAACACAAGAGAAAACACTACCTTTAAAACGTGTAACTCTTTTTGATTTCAGCTCAAAGGCTTCATTGGGAAGACTTCTGCCCAAATTGAGGCTTCTAGGAGTAATATATGGAAGTTGAGAGAGTATTTGGGTAGAGTGTGGCCGAGCCAAATGGCTTGGAAGGTGTAAATAAGGTGGTAGTGGTGGGGGACTTTTATAAGAGGAGAGGAGGGGCACTCTTGGAAAGTAATGAAATGTTACTTTATTATATAATTAGTTTCAGATTTTAAAGGTCCTAAACTTATATATTTCGAGGATAAGGTGATGAGGGTTTGAAATCTACTCATCCAATAGGCTTTGGACCAGTTTAATTCTTAGATTTTACATTATCCTTCCATTTTATTAAAATCGTTAATTAATGAGGTAATCACTGCATCATCATGGTGTTATAAATAATTTACTTTATTTAATGTCTAAAAATTATAAAAAAAATATTATGATGTAGGAAATCGTTTTATATTTCTAATTAATATTTATAGTCAAAAATATGACTTGTATAACCCCATTTAAAAATTGTTTTAGTAAAACAACTCATGTTTGTGACATTTTTATTTTAACATTAAATAAAAAGTTTTTAATGTCATTTTCCCACCAAAGAGGATCCATGGGGTACCCAAGTTGACCCATGGATTTTCTTGGACTGACATGACTCATAAAATAGGGGTAGGACAAGTGTAAAGGTCATTTATTATTATTATAACCTTATATTTACCTTAAATTACACTAATTACCTTTAATCACGATTAATTAAACTTAAAAGTTACTATTCACCAAAAAATTATTTTAATCCCATTGAACCACATTTTACTTCTTAGTGACAACCATGTATGTCTGATTTTTGAAAATCAAATCACAAAAGTGGTAATGTTTCATTTAAACGAAAAATCAGTTTTTTAACTACCATTTAGTGGTTTCACTATTCATCAAAAATTGAAGTTTTTCAGAACAATGCCAAAATTTCACCCTAAGATATAACTGATATTCCGAATTCAAAAATGATTTCTATTTTAAAAAATTACAAACATATAAGTTTCATTAATTAATTTCATAATTAATTCCTGCTGTCACAACAAATAGCGTGTTTTTAAGAAACAATATATATCAAAACATTGACAATTGTTTATGTCCAATTTCAAAGTGAAATTAATTCTAATGACAAAAATTGGATAAAACGGTAAAAATATATTCTAATTACACTTTAAAACCACAAAATATTATAATTTATCACTATAATTTATTTTGATTAAAAAAGTTGTTTTTATGTATTTTTCACTGTTCATAAAAAATTGGAAGTTCTAAAAAAATACAAAAAATTTAAAATAGGATAATTTTGATATTCCGAATCCAAAAATGAAGTCCATTTTTAAAAATAAAATATATATAATTTCAAAAAGTGGGTATTACTATTCATAATGTCCATTTTTATTGGTCGCGGTGTGTTAGAATGTCGAACTTTCGTACAATGCAAGCTATTGCATTATTGAAAGAGAAGCGTATCGTGGAAGCTCAGGGTGTTACATTGTTTGATTTTCCAGAACAAGAATCACAATCACATAGAAGCGTAGACATGTCATGTGAACCTACCTAAATAATATGATGTATGGGCTTATGATTCATTCATCCATGGCCTAAGTGAATAACCAAAAAAATAAATCCAAAATATCATTCTTAGAAAGAAACAACTCCACTGTAACACTAAAAAACAAGAAAAAAAGGTCTTAAATCCATTATAACTTAGACATTATCTCATGTAGATGATTTATGGATTGAAACAATGAATGTATCATAATTTTCCATCAAATCCATTATTAATGCTTTCCAAATAGGAATCCATAAAACCAAAAAGGAAGAAACATCCGAACATGGATTTATCTTCCACACTAGGGAAAGGAATAATAAGATGGTTAAATATTCTCTATTGCATGAACATTTAAAGATCACATGAAGTCTCCACACATGGCACATAACCTGTGGAAGGTATTACATATCCCTCCTCGATGAGTACCCTTGTTCACCAGTGGCCGAGTAGTGACAACTGGATAAGCATCCCACAGGTTGAATAGTTTGTCATTGGAAAGTACATGAAAAACATTCATGAATACTTTTAAAATCAAGGTAAGTGATATTCCAAAGAAGAGATCCCCGATGGTCATAGAGATCACACTCAAAATCATCATTGGGAAGATTAAAATCCCTAGACGTTTTCCAAAACATCTCTAAAGATCTCTGGGATTTCATCACTAGGAATGAAGGATATATATAGGGGAAGGTGAGGGGGGGGGGGTCTGTGGTCGATGCAAGAAATGCAGCGCACCCCTGAAGACATGTGATGCACCCCGACCTGTCTGGTGATTCTCGTGAAACCCTTTCAGGTCATCTTCCACGCCACATGGAAGCCTCCACGAATGTCTGTTAAACTCTATGGAACCCTAAGGACAAACTCATGGTTTTGTACACAATATAATTGGAAAATAACATATAATTCATATTAATCACCCAATACACCACTTAAAAATTGAGTAAAATCATAGATATTACTCGAGAAAACTCACATAACTCCCAAATCTTGACGCATGAAACAAAGGGAATCAAAATGGAGGAGGCGAGTGATGTCCATGGTTTCTGAAAGACATGTGATACATGCCTTGAGTGACACACAATGCACCGTGAGTCCCTAACAACCTCTATGGCATATCTCGTGAGGTCCATCTAGCTTGTCATCCTTTCTATACAGAATGCCTTACACATGTTTGGGAAACATCGTGGCACTCTAAGGAAATATAGATAGATTTGTCCATAGAATATTCACGCACTAGAATGTGACCCTTATTGGTGATGTGACACATCTCCAAAAAATAGAGGAAAACCCTCAGTACCATACATACAATCTTGTGTGACTCCAGACCTTCGTCATATAAATTTAAGGAGATAATAAAAGGGAAGGCGAGTAAGGTTCACAGTCACTAAAGGTCATGCAATGCATCCAGTGATCACTTGATGTGGTCCTGTAAGACCCTGGGTCAATCCATCCAAGGACTTGTGAAGGAATTCCAATAGTATTTTTTTATCTCAAAGACCCTTGGACACATCAACATGAAAACATGGAAGTAATTCGAAGAATAAGTCCTCAATATTAAGAAATAATTTGATAAAGGATTGATGGATTTGCAGCCACTGAAAATTTGGCGACAACCTTGATGTGGTCCACCACAGAGACTCGTAAAACTATGTAACATCAGACCCCATGCCAACTCTAGCCTAGACTTGAAACAGATGTCCTGCACAAACCGGTGAGTACGCGGATAGACACGCCTATAAATTCCAGTCCAACTTGGAAAAATATTCGTCGATTTGTTGGTTGGTTGGTCGAATACTTAATGTTCGGAACCAGACCGCTACTATACACATCGACATTCAGACTTCGTCCTTTTTCACATATCCGATCACATGACCGATCAAATTTTCACTAGGTAATACACCAGTGGACTTCCGGAGCAGTCATGCACCAAATATAAATCCCACCATGTGATCTATAAAAGATCATGAGAAGGACATTTGGAGAGACATGTGAAGACCATATGACATGTCCTCTAAATCCTGCCTGACCCAAATAAACTAACACTAAACTGAACCAAGGCACTCATAATAAAAGGGAGAAAAGACTTGGATTCAAAGTGGAATAACCAATTGGAAGGCATGTTCACGGATCTCTATATTCTTCACATGTGTCAATCAGAAACACGTGATGGTACCATGTCACGCCACCCAGACTTCACAACATCCCTTCGACATGTCATTAGGGATATAAAAAATGCTCTGAACATGTCGGTACATGTCTCGTGGACCCTTAATAGGAACCACTTAGATCATATGAACCCTATGTGTTCAATCACCCCAGACCTTTGATATCCTTAGGATGCACCACCTGACTCTTATAATGGCTCCCAATCATGTCAGTTGAGTCTCGTCGACACATCCTGATAGGAAAATCCATCTCTCGCAGTGTACCCCCCAAGACATGTCGGCCTATTCTCACGATGTCTTCTTGAGGGGACATCCAAGACATGCGACACCCCTAGGACATGTCAGCATGGTCTCACGATGTCCCTTGAGGTGTCATCCAAGACACACAACACCTCTATGACCATGCCACCATGGCTCTCACAACACCCTCTACATGTGTCAAACCATGTCACGTGATGACCTCTAGGGTATGCCAATAGGGTCATGCGACACCTTCGAGATATGAAGGAACATTCATCAGGGTAGCCTGAATGTGTAAGCCCCAACATAAAGAGAACTAAGAAGAAACTAATTCTTTACATAACTGGGATATGTAGGATGCCTCCCTAAAGGCCAGAGCATCATATCAAATGCTCCAAAGATTTCCCCAATATGAATTTTCAATATCCATATTCCATGAGGCCAATAATGCACTCCCCTTGATTCTCACAATGAGGATGGATCACATGGGCTTAGGGGGATGCGGTGAACACCTCATTAGGAATCAAACACCCACTCACAAGGTAAGCCTTACTGTATATGTACTGATAAAAAATAAATACCAGAATTATGATTCCCACCATAACTAAGATATGTATGATGTCTCTTCAGACTCCAGATCAAATAATTTTCATTTCAATATCCCCCATATTAATCCTTACCACATGATGTTAAACCGCACAGATCAATCGAACTATGCGGGTTTTGATTCCTGGAATAACTAGGATACATAGGACACCTCATAATAGATTAGTCCCATCCTTGAAATACCAACCACCTCCATAAGAGAGATTGTATCTAGATACACTAGGTCATTTGGTTTCAGTATATAAGAAACCACTCATTACTGGAAAATAATAAAGAACCTCAGATACATACAAATGGATTCACAAAACAGATCCCAGTCAATTGCACGTAAAAGAGAGTTAACCCATTGCTAATTTTTATGGTAATGGTTCAAATATTGGGATTAGGAATAGATTCATGAAAATGTCTTAAATCTATAATAGTTTCATCGAGTAATTAGCAATTCCCCCCAAAATGATGCGATGAGTTCGACCTCCCATCCTCTCGACCAATGCGAGTCCCCAAGACTCACTAGGCCTAAAAATCGAGATGATTACCGGTCTTTGGAAATTAGGTCCATGCCAAACTATGGATAGGGTAACCATTGGTAGTTTTGGGAAAGAATTACAATTTTAACAAAATGAGTGAGATCCATTCCATGCCACAAAAATTGATGAAAAAAATGGTGAAGCTGACATGGATCTCTAAAATAACAAAATGACCTGGTTATAATCCATCGATCCATGTTTCATTCCCTTAATATGAGAACAACATTGGTAGGATTGATGTGAACATATAAGTCCACTTTTCATTGTAAAACATTTACAAACAATGCAGTAAGACCATCATAAACAAGGATTCTTATTAGTCCATACTTATGTTGACAAGTCCACATGAGCATAATGGTTGGAAAGAGAACACATGAAAATTGTGTTAACCATACATATCTGATTGAGAATTATTATACCTATGATATAAAACAAATTCATGGACTTGTTCCTTGTTGTCTACATGATTTTAAAATCTTGATATGACAGAATGTCTTTATGTTAAATCACTTGTTCTGGTACTTCATCCGCTGTCGCGAACCCTGTGGGTTTTAAAATAGTCCCTCCTACCAAACAGCTCCAGTAGCAGGTAGAAAAAATGATGATTCATGAGTACCACTAATATGGTAAAATCCTTATTATGGGAGCTACTCGTGAGATTCTACAATAATAGTCTTCGATGATTCGACATTGCTCGATGAAGGTTGCCACTAAACCAGTGGGCCCCATCGCAACAACCAATCGCTTTGAGGGACTATCCCCAGAGCATGACAAACACCACATTCCATAACCATTGAAGGTGGATCAAGAGTCCATATCAGAATCCCTTTAAGTTAAAGAACTATCATGGAGGTATCCTTCTAACCACAATAGCCAACATCATCGTACTGATACCTATCAGCTGCCTACTAAGGGTACCACCCAATAGACAGTCGTCCTGGACACCCATGATTGGTGTTCACCAAGGAATGGTTATCAGAGAAAGATGATGCTAGATACCCGAGAAAGGTCTATTATCCCCACTCATTCTGAGATCACCCACCAGAATACTCTAGCAGGGACCAGTTAGGAGGCTAATATCCATGCTCGCTCAAAACAAGTATGCAGGCATATTCCTGCAGCATACATGGGGGGGGGGGGCTCATACTCTTACCCATGTGCACAAAGACCATAGGTATATCCTGATGTCACATGGAGAGAATAAGTGGGCACACATACCCTCTTCAATAGAATATATCCATCAATAGGTTATGGAGATAGAAAACGCGCGGGCTTATATCCCCACACACACTTTGCTAAAATGTCATTGCATCTTAGAAATAGCTGAATAACTCCACCAACATATTTTTTAATTTTTGCAGATCAAGGGATAGGTACATACTCTTATATCTATAGCTAGGATTACTCAACACTTTGATCATCATGATCAAGTGGTTGTACCCGAGAAAGAATATATTCTTACTCACAGACGAGAGGATTATCGACATATCCCGATAAAGGGCAAGGCATCCAAACAGTCTCTTAATCCTATTCCAACCAAGGAAAAAAAGGGGAGAGAAACACATCCCTTGAGAAAGGGGCACATGGGTATTGAAGGATTCCTATAGCATAATCTGGAAGCCTAGGATCAGGCCCATATTGATGTTCAAGCTGAGACAAACCAGGTGAGAGCGACACAAGGCTTGGGAATGGCTCATATTACTTCTAGTGAATCTATTCAAAATGATCAAGTAAATAATAGAATCAAGGTTCATATTAATGATTACACCAATGAATGGTTGTTCCAACATCATTCCAAGGATATATAGAAGGAGGCTCATATTCATTCTCCCATTCTGGAGGTCTGTTGGCATATTCTGGTAGGGAATACACATTTAGACTAGGCGTATATTCCTAATCCAACTGAGGCCAACCAGGTGAGAGAGGAAAAAACCTTGGGGAAGGCTCATAATCCTTATAATAAAGAATAGAGACATATCCCAAAGTCACAATATCGAGACCATACCCTCGTCTTGACTGTGGCTCATCTAGTGAGAGGGGAACACACCTCGGGTTAGGATCATATCCCTATCGAAAATGAGGAAAATTATTGAAATATTCTAATAGATCCTTAGTGGTGGGATCATATCCCTATATCACCAGGAAGTTATATACAAATTCTAGTAATCACCATACTACAGGACCATATCCCTTAACAACCACAAAAGTCAGGGTGACATACTCCGACCATAACGTAGAACACTTCTTTTATTTCTAATATGCTCAATGCCAGTGTCCTTGAGGTTGTTCTAGAAATAATCTCAACACCAAAAGGGTCTGAAGACTCTTATATCGATGTGGATGTAGGATACATTCATTACCACAATAGTACTCCCCATGGTAATGTGGAGATGGATCAGATAGACTCTACTCCTAAAATCCACCATGGTCAACCTCCTCACATCGATATCTCCCATGGGAAAGGTAGTCCTCCCTTTGACCTGAAACCTCCATACAGATAGGTGAACCCAAAATAGATACCTTTGTATAGAGAGGTTCTCGAAACAATAGGTTCAACTATATAATGTTCCCCATCAGCATACAAAATCACTCCACTCCCTTCAGCAGGAGACCATCAGATCCATCTTCTATGGTCTGACTAGATGGAGGTGTGTAAGTCTGATGAAGAAGAGGCTTACATTGATATATGGAGAGAGTTATTTGGAAACAACCTCCCCATCATAATCTGGACCCTCGATATTTCCATCTGGAAGACCCCATATGATGTAGATAAGGAGTTCATTCTTTATCTATGATATAATATGTGGTCTACTCATTAGTGACTAAAGGATCAGTATCTCCCTTATCAAAGATATGAGCGTCACCTTCAGACCATCAGGATACTCTATTTCCAGCTCAACCTATCTGTTGTCTCCATGGATAGAGATCCAAAACCAAAAAATCCAAGTGAAAATTTATAACACGCTTACCACAATTACATCAGGACACTTCGGTAGATGATCTCCAAATCCAAATCAGGCATCCAAATATGAGGATGAGGACAATATAGAGCATTGCACTTCGCTGCTCCCCTGGAACAATAGATCCCCTCAAACATGAAATCCTACAATGTTATATCCTCTGACGAAGTCAGGGAAGTGAGAAGTTATCAGGCTAGTTGGTCACTGTAATATAATTCTTCCACTCCAACAATGCCTAGACATCACAGATGTGGTGAGAGTATACCAAAAAGACTTCAAACTGGGCCGCTCAAGATAATATGAGGATTTTCCAAACACTGATATCAAAGTTTCAATCACCTAGAAAACTACCTTCAAGGGACGATCCTATTCTTGGGCTTCCATCACACACAGTTCTCATTCAATAATAACTACGCCACATCCTACAGGCAATAGTAGCAGCTTCCATAGCGGTCTTCTAGGAACAGAATAAAACCCTAGTCTAGGAAATCATTTCCCACTACCTCTACCCCTCAGGTCGCCAGTTACAAAGAAAATTTTGGATATACTTGCTGTATTCACAAGATAACTTCATCCCACAGGGCTAGGGGAATTTATATCTCAATCGCAAACTTCAAATACATTATCCCATGAAAAGGGATGGGAGACATCAACAATGATTCTAGATCACATCAACCCCGATGAGATGGGGAAGACTACATATTTTTGTCTAATGAAATCCCCAGATAAACCCCAAACTATAGGGCTAGGGGAATTTTTATTATCATTGACACCACAGAGGGAATCAGTATTCTCTAGGTTGGGAGGAAGAGATGTATGGTCAGTGTCCCACCAGTTCTTCCTACCACAAGATTAACCTCTATTAGTTGGAGATCCTTTAGAAACCCTAACTAGAAATTCCCTCAAAGTCACCATTCAAAAAACAAAAGGAGAGGAGTGTATGATGAAAGCAATTAGGCCCTTCTAGGGTTGTAATCCAAAATTTCCCAATAAGGCCAGGGGTTCTAATATTGACCCTAATTAAAGACTTAAAAACAGACATTCCATGTGGAAAGCAATGGAACAACCTTCATTACTATATATTCCTAAGTTAACATCATCACTATTAACATTATGGGAATGGATCATGATCTAGATGCTAAGGGTTTCAATAGGGAAGATATAACCTAGGAGGAGGGTGATTTGGACACACCAAATGAGGGTGTGTGCACCCAGAATCAAAGAAGGATCTAGAATTTGGCACCACCAAATAATGAGATTCCACCTCCTTAGTGGAACATATCTAAAGTTAAAGGAAACAATGTGACCACACCTAGGATACAATCTTCATAAGAGAGATTTTCACAATATGAGTGTGAAATACGAGTTCTTTGGCAGTTCAATGATGAGATACTCATGGGACATATTCCAGTTGGGTATCATATCTAGCCAGTGGAAAATATTATCCCTCCCATGGTTGATCCACTAACTAGAGTAGCATCTGAATATCAGATTGGATACAGGTCTAGACAACCCATTCATATAAAAATGGAAATAGGGAACAATCAAGACATCCCCCACAATAGTGACAACCTATCCCGCACCAGGGAAATTCCTCAGTAATATTAAAAGTAGAGGATCGGATGGAGATGAAAGTGGAACCACATTACCGACCCCCACCCACTCTCCATATATAGGAAGTTACTCAAAAGTTAGTGCCTACAGAGTTTATCACTACCATTGAATCCACAGTTACTCAGATGGAATACATAGAAGGGAGACCCGTGCCAGTGCAACCGGAGAAGAATACATATCCCAAATGGGTAGATGATACCCCACCTCCACCTAAATTCAAAAATCCTACCTTTTCTGTCTTCAATGGTGCAAGAGATCTTGAGTAGCATATCACACACTTTGTGTCTCTATGTTGGATAATGATGGGCTCTCAAAATCAGAAAGAGGCAACCAATATAAGGTGTTACATTCTAAAATTGATAGGTCCATCCTTTTTCTAGTATAGCAGTCTAACTGCAGGATTGGTCACAGGATGGGAAGTCCTTCATTGTTATATCCTTTACCAATTTAGTTCAACACTGAGGAAGACGATGATCGTCAACCCAACAAACTGAAGGAATATATATAATGAGAGGGTGTCTAACTTCATCACCAGGTGGAAGGGAATTACCTATTCTTTAAGCACCCCTCTGTCACAGGAACAACTGTTGGAAATTTCTTCTAAAAACCTCAGGGATGATCTGCAGACACCCCTAATCCCATGAAATATCCAAGTGGGTTCTGAGAGTTTGCTGAAACTGCACAATATCTAGAAGAGGCTATTCAACAAAACCAATCCAAGTCTCATCCCATTTTCACAGCAAAAGGAATTTTTTTTGGAAGAGAGGAAGATACAACTATCTCTCTCAAGCCTGCAATAGTCTAAGCACCAAGGAAAGCCCCAAACTTCCCAACCCCTCCAGCTGACTGACAACAGCCACTGAATCACCCTCATCCAAAAGCACAAAGAAACCAAGTTCACCCATGATTTTAGGAATTAATGAACAAGGTGCACTCCTTCTAAAATGATTAAGTCCCAGGATACTTCTTGGTAGGCATAGTCAACAACCTGCTCAGGCTTCCACAACCCAAGAATCCCGGTGAGTTCCACCTCACCGACCATCCCGATTACTTCCAATTCCAAAGAAGGATATTTTATAATATCTAGAAATGTTTCATCTTTAAAGACGTCCATCATGACATGGTCGACTATATATAGGTGACATTAGATGATTCTCCAGAATAAGTGGCTTGATAACCATTTCCTAGTCATAGGAAGTGGAAGGATGAAAGAAAGTTCCTATTAAGAAAGCACAGAAGTTCAAAAAATGGATGAATCAGAAAACAGTTGATCAATCCCATGGATCCCTTAAGGAACAGTTGCAAAAACTGGAAATAGTTCCGCCTCTCAAACAGGAGAATTTTGATGTGCCCCCAAGGGTGGGCATGACCACCAAAAGTAGGAAGAAACAGAAGATGAAGAGTCATATTATTCTCCAAAGAAGACTTTAACTATAGCATATTTCTTCCATGAAACATTTTCAGCATAGGCAATGCCCCACCAAAAGGAATCCTCATCAGGTGATGAGCTCATATTCAGTTCTGTTAACTCCATAAAATTGAATAACCCTTATCCAATGATGAGTATGCCCCCAAATATGGTTTTCCCGCATATAATAGGGGAATGGGAGGCCACATGCACCAAAGATGAGGATACAGGGGACATCACAAATATGGATGGAGTTTGTACCCTAGTCATATCCCCACAGAAGACACATATGCATCTGACACTCATGGACAAGTGCTACAACATGCTCAAAGGATGAAGGGAGGTGCCTAAGAGCCCTCTAGTAGTCACCCGAAACTGATTATCTTGCATGACCGCTTAGTGGGGGTTCAACCTGATAAAACAAGCAACATGGATGGCTGATGAAACCTATGCCACTGGAGGTAGATACTCCCCCAACCTCTATGCATGTCCAAGGTCCATTGATCTTAGCTGCCCCAGCTCCTGAGCCACATGCCCAGGAGCAACCCCTTATTCGGAAACAATGACCTCTGGTGAAAAATTATAATGTTATGAAAAATATAGCTACATCCCTAGACATGATCTCAATCCTAGACGTGCTTCGTCTCTCAAAAGAAATCAGGGAGCCACTTGTTGAAGCCCTCCGAAAACCAAATGAATTTGAGACAGAAGTCATTGCAGCTGAGGTCTATCAAGAGGAGACCATGTCCTTAGGATGTCATGTCGCCATATCATTCACTGGTCAAGATCAAGAGTAGTCCATCTAAGGACACATCATAACCTTGTAAATCTCAGGAAAAATCAATAACACTAATGTATAAAGGGTGTTGATCTACAATGTAGGTGGGATCAATTTCATCCCAGATCAAACCCTACGACATTTGGGGTATGGAGAATGAGACTTATCCATTACAGAGATGACCATACAAGGGTATGAAAATCATGATAAAATTCACCCCATAAACATTAATCTGGATACCCATGTTGGGGAGCTCACATCTGATGCCGAGTTCATGGTTATTTAGAAATACACCACATATAATGTCTTTCTTGGAAGGACCTAACTCCATATGAACTTAGTGGTACCATCAAACATACATGAATGTTTGATATACGCCATCAATGTCACGTTCTTAATACTTCATGATGATAATTCCCACGTTGAGACTTGAAGGTCCATATATTCTAAAGCAGACTTATATGAGAAGGGAGTCAAGAAGCTGACGAAGGATGACATTATACATATTTTTACCTCCAATATTTTTGGGAGAACCCCTATAGATACATGGAGCATGCTCTATGAGGATTAAATGCTTCCCATAAACATGGTCAAAATAATAGACATTATACTAGAGGTCCAGGCCTATCCTATCCTCAAAAACTATCATCTTCACCATCTCTCAGCCATAAATCAGATGAAATTTCTTCTAATGACCTCCCTCACATAGATATCCATAGGGAGATCCCTGAACTTCCATCCTCATCTGAAATCATCCCTACAGACTCGGAAATAGAAGAAGATAAGGATGAACTCAGAAATTATAATCTAGAATTTGAGGAAGGTGTTTCCACCACCATAGAAGATATCTGACAGATAATCCCAGGGAAAGAGGAAGACCCACAACCTACCTCGATTAGAGCCACTATGAACCTTGAAAAGAAGGATATGTATATCACATTCCTAAAGAAACACCAATATGTGTTTTCCTGGAACTATATAAAAATGCCCGGATTGAATCCAGTTGTGGCTACACACCATATCAGACTACCTAGAGTGTATTGGGAATTCAAGAAGGAAGACAGATGAATGAACCCCTCTCATGCCACAAATGTGTAGGTATAAGTTGAAATGTTTATCAAAGCTAACTTTTTTCAGGAATTGAAATACCCAAAATGTATTTCAACATCATACCCATTATGAAAAAGAACCGGAAAATTAGGGTCTTCATTTACATTAGAGACCTTAATCGGCATTGCATGAAGGATGGATTCCCATTACTGATCACATAACTCTTGATCGATACAATTGTTGGCTTCCACGCCCTTTACCTTATGGATTGGTACTCAGAGTACAGTAAGATCAAAATGGCCCCTGAGGATGAAGAATCCGATGCTTTTAGGGTTCCATAGGGAATATTCTACTACCAGGTCATTCCCTTCGGATTAAGTAAAGTTAGCACCACATATCTATGATATATGAATCACATCTTTAAGCTATTATTGAGAAGGATAACTGACTATTACATCGATGACCTATTCATGAAATATTGATACCGATGTGATCACTTCACCGATCTACAAGAAATCATTGACATGTTGCGACAACATAGTGTAAATATGAATCCGCTAAAGATCACTTTAGGGGCAACATCCGGTAAATTATTTACTTTTTGGTTACACCACCATGGTGTTGGGGTAAACCTAGAGAAGACCCATGCCATCCTAGAAATTTCTTCCCCCAATAATGTGAAATAACTAAGAGGGATCTAAGGGATCCTCATCTACATTTGTATATTCTTAACAAAACTGTCTAGTAAATCCTTCCCCTTCATGAGGATAATGAATAAGGGGGTCACCTACCAATGGGACGATGAGTGTCAAAAAGATTTTGAAAATCTCATGATATATCTACTACAACCACTGGTTTTGATTCCTCTAGTGGATGAGAATCCACTCATCTTATATGTGGCCTCCATGGAATGCTCACTAGGTCCCCTCCTCACACATAAGAATGATGTAGGGAGTGAGAATATTCTTTACTACCTTCTCTAGACCATTTTGGGTACCGAGACCTGATTTTTTGATGTTGAAAAGAATTTCCTTTTACTCATATTCCTAGTGAAAAAGATGAGGCATTACTTGCATCACCATGAGGTCCACCTGTTCTCACATATCAACCTTCTCATGTAAATCCTTGGCTGCCCTACATGGATCGGGAACTTGGCTCGATGGTCGGTTATTCTATAGCAATACGACATCTAATTCATATCCTATAAGTCAATAAAATGGAATGATCATGATGAATTCCCATCATCACATCCCACTCTAGAAAATACACAGGAGGACATCGATCTCCTAAACGAAGAGTTCTTCTATGCCCACAACACTCCCCATAAATGGGAGATGTATTTTGATGGTGCATCCTAGAGTCCTATTGGAATAATAATGGGAAACCCAATGCTCAATTGAGTTGGTATAGGGGCTATATTTTACTCTCTAAGGAAAGTAGTTCTTCCCTACTCTTTATCACTCTCTGAAGGTTCCACTAGCAATGAGGCTCAATACCAAGCCCTCATCACTGGGTTGGAACTAGAATTAGAGCTGCACATAGCCTACCTGAACATCTACGCAGATTTAGAACTAGTAAGGAAGTCCATAAGTAGTAAATATGCCATCATGAAGGAAGAAATAGAACCCATCAAAGGATATGTGAATGTAATAATGGTGGATTTCCCCTTTGAGACCACATTTCATTATCCCCCAATCAAAGAATGCTTCAGCCGATGCACTGGATAATGCAAAAACTGTCCTGGAAGACCTAGATCAGGAAAAATAATCCTTCCACATTACACATCAATGTATGGTCTCATCGATCATCATATATGATATAGAAGATATCAATCAAGTCAGAACCTCCCTAGAAAATGATGAATGGGAGACCTCCTCAGGGTGGATGGGGCCCATAATCAGCTATCTTCGAGATAGAACTCTCCCGATGGATCGCAATGGAAGGGAATATATTCAGTACCGGGCAACAAACATCACCTTGCAGGATTGAACAAATGATCATAAAATCCCATACAATTGTGGCTTCGATATAATTCTCCTCAGGTTCATAGAAGAAGGAGAAATCATCGCTATCATGGAAGAAGTCCACATAGACTCTTTTGGTGCCCACTAATATGGAACTAGGATCTCCCAACAGATTAGAAGGTTGGGGTATTAATGTAATACCGTGATACAAGACTACGTGGAATTCACCAAAAAATTTCATTCATGACAGATTCATGGAAACTTCATCCAGCAACCTCCATAATTACTGCATATAGCCAAATATTCCTGGCCATTCACTATTTAGGGGATGGATGTCATGGGGTCATATCTCCCAACTACCAAAAATTAGTTCAAGTACATTCTTACTGCTACCAACTTCTTCTCCAAATAGGTTTAGGTGATATCCCTCAAGGAAGTCAGCAAAAATAATATCATCAACTTTGTAAAGTCCCATATTATAACCAGGTTTGGAGTCCCTCACTTGATATTGATAGAAAATGACACCAACTTCTATTTTTGGTAGTTAAAGAAGCTAAACCGGGAGTATAACATCAAATAAAATCACTCATCTCACTACCACACATCAGAAAATGGATATATAGAGGACATTAATAAGACCCAATTGAATAGACTCTAGAAGATTGTGAATAAGGATAAGATGTACTAGCTAGAAAAACTAATCCATGCTTTATGGTCATACTGAACCACCATGCATACTGCAATACAAGAAATGTCATACTTGTTAGTGTACAAGATCGATGTAGTGCTACCCATAGAGTTCCATATTCCCCCACTCCAAATAGTACTTTTTGGGAAACTCTCAGATGATGAACATGCGTAAAAACATATGGATGAGTTGGAGTGGCTATATTATAAGAGGTTGTGTACATTGCTCAACCTTGAGGTCCCCTAGAACCGGATTACATGAGAATTCAATAAAAAGGTTAGAATCCATTCGTTCTTCCAAAGAGAAATGGTGCAAGATCTCAGAACCCCAATGACATTGGGAAATAATCCCATGAAGCTGGAACACAAGTTGTAGGGACCTTACATCATACATAAGGTCTATCATAATGGATCCTATTCGCTGGCCACCATGGATGGGAAGTGTTTCACAGCACCTGGAAATGTGAGATTTCTCAAGAAATGATTTTCATAATCTACATCAATATGGAATCCATGTTGGTTTAAGTCCCATACTCATCCCCGTCTCATGATGTTAAACCACATGGAATGTCTCACACATGATAAAAAACTGTGCAGGAACATCCTCACCACATGATGTTAAACTACACGGTCCCTCTAGAAATATGTACAACTTGATTATATTTTTCAATAAGATATGTAGGGAAAATTTTATCCTATATCATGTACCATAAACCATTCAATATAAAATACTCATATCATATCCTCCATGCCTCTGAATAGTGGAAGGGTCCCTTGTCAATCCTTGTTTCTCTCAACGAGGATAGCTCACGCGAGCATAGGAATTCTGGTAAGGGTTTCCTTACTCAAAATAGGGAATGCAATCTCGGGGTGAGATCATTATAATCCTAAATACAAGGATGTAATGGGTATGTAACGAGTCTTCTCCACATTATGTTAGGCTTTTTGTCCAATGTCCCCTAAAAGACATGAAACTCTACATTCATGTAGACCTCATCCGAGAGGAGTTCCATTATAGGTGTCCGTCTCTTACCATGACATCACCCCAAGAACTATGTATGGATTTATTGTTGTCATCACATGATATATAGAGATGCCCAAACCCCAACTTATGGGACCAGAAGTAGGTTTATATTCCTTTTACATCAGGTGATCCAATGTCCTTATGACATGACATAAAACTGCATAGACCTATGACATCCATATCCACTCACATCAGGTGACCCACATGCTTTCCGCATGATGTCAAAATTCATGGAAATTCATCCTTTCCAAATGTTGTTTAATTTCTCGGTTCTTCTAGAACTATGTGTGGCTTGATTCCCACCCTTATGGCCTATGTAGGAACACTGGAGAATTTAATCCTTGGGTCCAGCACCAAGTACCACAAATACTACCTTCTTTTAGACCTCTTTTCTTGAACCCCTTGTATGGATGTATGGGATGGTGTATATCTCTTTGATCCTCATTAACTTCAAGATTTATTTATCACACCATTCACATCATGTTCAGAACCTTGTTCTCAAACCTTCATCCATACCACATGACGTTAAACTTCATGGATGTAATTCCTTTTGGCGTGATATTAAACATCATGGTCCTAAAGAAAAAAGTGTGGTTTGATTCATGTTGGCACAACATATGTAGTGATTCATAAACTTCCTCTCGTCATCCCAATCACAATATCCCCATTAAGTACCATCTTTCTGCCTTCATTTTTACCGAACGATGTTAAACAACATGGAAATACATCCAGACCATATGACGTTAAACTTCATGGAACTCTCAGAATTACATGTGGATCGATTATCATCATCATGATATACATAGTGATTCCCAAACATTTTGTCTTTGGTCCTATCCATGGGTATAACCTCATTTTCCCCATTGTCCTAAGTTCTCTCAGAGATATGTGTGGTGTGGTTGAGACCTCTTAGGTCTTCGTTCATGTTGGGTCACTTTATGGGACCACATTGTGTTTCTCTATTGGGGACTCCATCTTACGGTCTGATTCACATGAACTTAAACTATCCACATATGTACATAAGATGTGATATTTAACTATGACACATCGTCTTTACCACATGACATTAAACCGCATGGAAGTATGTCCTTACCGCATGACATTAAACTATATGGTCATTCAAGAACTATGCGTGGATTTATTCTCACTCCAATGAGATATGTAGTGATTCCCAAGTCTTTATCCTAGGGCCCAACCTCAATATTACCAACTTTCACATCGGTTCTCATATCCTTATCATATGACATTAAATTACACAAAGATGAATGTCCCCATAAATTGATGACGGGTACCCTTTGTCATTAATGTATGATGTTAAAATACATGGAATATTCCAAGAACTATGTGTGGATTGATTCTAATTCCAATAGGATATTTAGTGACACCCAAGTCCTCATCCTGGGGCCCAGTTTCAATATTACCACCTTTCACATCGGTTCTCACGTCCTTATCGCATGAAATTAAATTACATGGAAGAAACCACACCTCAGTATTTCAATCTTCATTGATGTTTTTCCTTATCGCATGTCATTAAAATTAATATAATTACATTCCCTCTATATGATGATAAACTATGTAGGTCATCATCCATCACCCCTTTTTATCAAAGGACCCCAAGAGCCTTACCCTAGACAAACAGAGAATAGAGTGCATCCATCATATTTTTAAGCACCTCAATCCATGTTCTAAATATCATGTATTAAGTGTCTTGGGTCATTGAAATCCATTAAATTCCCTTGAATAAGAAACAATGTCTCTCTACTTGGTAATGTTATTGATGCAAGGGATCAGACCCACCAACGAAAGGCATCTTGGCCCGGTGTAAAAGTATTTCTGATTCTTGTGAGCCTGAAGTCACCATGGTGGAACCCAACACCCCATTGTGTTATAGGTTATCCCTAAAATTATTTTACTGTAACATCAGACATGATCTGAGAACCTTGATCAAGGATTTATGACTCCTCTGCCGCCCTCTCAGAGGGACATTAGAGTACTATTAACCTTAGGTATCTTAATGAACCTCTCGTGTAACATCCCCATAGCAGGTCCAAGTGGCATGACATTAATCTTTTTACACCTTGGTCAAAGCTATATAACCTTAAACTATTGCACAAAAAGGTACAAATCACAAGCCCTTAAACTACCAATGAAAGAGACACAACACTTTTCAGGTTGAAAACCTATAAGGGGAAGCCTGAGAAAAAGTCCAGTCTCCGCCTGCTAAATTCTTTACCTTCAATGTTTATGAAAAAATTAGGGAACAAGTAAATAATTCATAAACCACATGTGGACTATTATGTAGCCATAGTAAAATCCAAGCTATTCTCTCTAGACCCCCTGGTCTAAGAAAAAATTAGGTTAATGATTCGTTACACCTCTTCATCGTGAGAATATGTTGGATAGATGGTGGAACATCTTTAAGCGTGCTCAAAACCTTCTAGGATCTTACATTTTCCATATATCACACTTCATGATCTAAAGCATCTTAGGTCATCGCAATTATTTCATTTCCTCTGAAGAGAGAAAGATATCTATCCTCTTGATCATACTATTGATAGAAGGGATTAGACCCAACAACCCGAAACATCTTGGCCTAGTGTAAAGGGAGTTCTGAATCTGGTGAGCATGACTTCATCATGGTGGAACCCAAAACCCATTTTTAATAGGTTCCCTTAGGGGTGACTTTTCCATAACTTCTTCACGACCTAAGTGCATTGGACAATGATTTATAGTCTCCATACTAGACTATCCAATCAGATCTGATATCCTCAATGTTGCATCACCATGTTTTGTACCCATTCTTAGAGCTGGAATTCAACCCTTCATTCTTGAACCTTTTGATGGCTCAGACCCAGTGATTAAAAATTACAAGGCATAGGGCTCGAGTTGTTCAATTATGAGTAAGTTTAGCTAGGGATCCATAACCCTTTCTGGATAGCCTTTCTTTCATACCCAACTTCATCATCTTGATGTTTTAGCCTTCAAAAATATTTCATATCCCATGTAAAGGAAAAGATATCTCTCTGCTTGGCTATGATATTGATGCAAGGGGTCAGACCCACCGACCAAAAAAACATGGGCCCAATATAAAGGGCCTCCTAATCCTTGTGAGACTCAACGACACCATGGTGGAACCGGAAACCCCCATAGTGTCGAGGAATATACCTAAAATTCCAACACCATTCCGTATCATTCAGCACAAGCTTCTGGGTTGTGATTTACATTACCCACATCCCAACTATCCAAGCGGTCCTAGCTTCCCTAGTATTTCTCCCTCTACCATATTTACCCCATGAATCATACATATCCCTTGGAAAGGAGTGTAGATTAGCCTTTCCTGGCCATGATATTGATTCATAATGGATTTAACACACCAAATAAATTGATCTCCTCCTTTCGTGAAAGGATCTCCGATCCCCATGAGCCCCACTAGTGACATGGAAAAAATCTGTACCCTATAGTGTTTTGAGTCATTTCTGGTATTCTAACCCCATATTCCATAATAGAATGAGAGAAAAGACCATAAACTAATGAAAAATATGTTCTGGGATAAATACCTAAAACTACAACATGCAGGAGGAAGCTGGTGGAATGAAAAGTCTTCCAATTCCCCCCTATATATAGGCGGTTCATGGAATACCAAAGGTCGCATGAGAACATGAGTTTTAAAAACCACCATGGACTCTAGAGGGAATTTATTTTCCCTCAGGACTGAGTCCTTGTCCCCTTGGACATCTCTCATGAGTGGGGGTATTTATTGACATCCTCCATATAGTCATCATCAAAACCATAAAGGAAGAAACATCTGAATGTGGATATTATCTTCCACACTAGATAAAGGAAGAAGTGAATGGTTAAAGAATCATTATTGCATGACCATTTCAAGATCATTTTAAGTCTCCTAGTATGGAGCCTAACCCAGGAAAAGTCATACAAATCCCTCCTTGATGAGAAACATTGTTCACCAGTGGTCAAGCACTGATAACTGGAAAAGCATCACCCTGGACATGCAGTTTTTCATTGGAAATTACCTGAAAAATTGTCCAAAATCCTTTGAAAATAAAGGGAAGTGACATTCCAAGGAAGATCCCATGTTGTTCATAGAGATCACGTGCCATGTCATAATTAGGAATAAAAAAATACCTAGGTGATGTGAAAATCATCTCACAAGATCTCTGAGCCTTCATCATAAAGAACGAAGGAGATAAATAGGGGAATTAGAGAGGGGTGTGCGTTCACTAGAAGACATTAATAATGCCCATGAAGACATGTGATGCACCACATATTGTCTGGTGTGTCTCGTTAACCCCCATTAGATCATCAGCTTCACCACATGGAAGCCTCCATGTGGGTTCGAAAAACTCCATGACACCCTAAGGAATGATGCATTGTTTTTTCCATAATATACATGCACACTATCATATGATCCATTCTAATCACGTAATAAACCACTGGAAAATAAATTAAAAATCATAGATATTACTCGAGAAAACTCCCAAACCCCCCAACTATTGTCATATAAAAAAAAAAGGAATCAAAATGGAAGTAGAGAGTGGTGTCCGCAGTCGCTGAAAGACATACGATGCACACCCCAAGTGACACACAATGCACCGTGAGTCCCTGAAGACCTATCTAGTGCATATCGTGAGGTCCCTCGAGCTTTTTTATCCTCACTTCATGGAAGTCCTTCTTCATTTCTAGGAAACTTCACTGCGCTCTATGAAAAAAACAAATATAATTGTCCATGGAATGATCACGAACCACCATGTGACCCGTATTGGTCATGAGATGCATCTCCAAAAAATAGGAAAAATAATCTTAGTACCATATGTAAAATATATCATGAATCCCAACCTTCAACACATAAAAAAAGGAGATAGGAAAGGAGAATGAGATAAGGGTTCTCGGTCACTGAAGGACATGATATGTGCCTAGTGTACCCTCGGCATGGTCCCACATGACCCCGAGACAAGCTATCCAAGGACTCATGAATGCCTTTTGACAGTCATTTGGATATCGTGAAGACCCTTGGAAACATCTAAATCAGATAATGGAAATCCTATAAATTGAATGTCCTCAATAGTTATCAATAGTCAAATAAAGGTATGATTGACTTGTAGTAAAAAAAATCAGGCAGCACCCTTGATGTAGTACACTGTAGAGACTCATGAAACCACATATTGCTAGACCACAAATTTACTCCATCCTAGACTCATACTGGATTCCCCAAAAAACAAGCAAGTACTAGGATGGCTATGCCTATAAATTTTATAGACCTACTCAGAAAAAGGATGGTTGGTTCATTGGATTGTTGATCGAACATTAGATGTTTGAACTAGATCGCCGCTATACATGTTAGTGTTCAGACTCTGGTCATTTACACATCTATGATCATATGAATTTACAAACTTAATCCAGGTAATAAACCGGGGGACCGCCGGAGTAGTCATGCTTTAGAGGTAAATCCCTCCGCGTTATTAGTAAAAGATCACGTGAAAGAATCCTGGCGAGACATGCGAAGACCATATTCCATGTCTTCCAGATCATGAGAGACCCAAATAAACTAAAAATGAACTGAACCATGGAACTCAAAATACAAGGGGAAAAACCAATATTCAAAGTGGAAGACCCAAGAAGAAGACATGATCATGGACCTACACATGTTTCACAGGTGTCAATTAGGAACAAGTGACGATACCAAGTTCCAACACCCGAACTTCATGACATTCCATGGAAATTTCATATAGGATATACAGAATGCTCTGAATGTGTCAAAACAAGTCTCTCAGACCCTTTACCGGCACCACTTGGATCCAAAAAACTCTATGGGTTCATCAATATGAACTTGTGATGTCCATAGGATGCACTGCCTAACTCATATTACAGCGCCCACTCATGTCAGCCGAGTCCCATCGAAAAATCTGGACAGGATAATCTAGATCTCACGACATACCCGTCAAACATGTTGGTATAGTCCCACAATATCTTCCTAAGGTGTCATCCAAGACCTGAGACACCCCCCCAGATGTGTTGAACTGGTCTCGCATTGTCCCCTAAGCTATAATCGAAGACACATGACACCCCTCAGACCACGCCACCATGGCTCTCACGACACCCTCCACATGAGTCGAGCCCGGTCATGTGATGACATCCTAGGTATACCCACAGGGTCACACGACACCTTTTAGATAAGAAGTCCCATTCATCAGGGAAGCCTCAATGTGTAAGCCCCAACATAAAGAGAAGTATGAGGACTCTGATTTCCATTACAACTGGGATAAGCAGGACACCTCTCTAAAGGCCCGAGCTCCATATCAAACACTCCAAGGACTACCTCAACACAGAGATCCCATATCCATATGCCATGAGCGTGATCATGAAATCTCCCTTATTTCTCACAATGATCATAGATCACATGGGATTAGGGGGATACAAACAACACCTCATTAGGAACAGAACACCAATTCACTAGGGTCATATCAATGTATAAGTCTTGATACAAAATAAACATGAGAATTATGATTCCCACCATAACTGGGATACATAGGACATCTCTTTAGACTCGAGCCTAAATATTTGGTATTTTGACATCCCCCATATTAGTCCTTACAGCATGATGTTAAACTGTATGGATCAAATGAACTACATGGGTTTTGATTCCTATAATAACCAGGATACATAGGACACATCATAATGGATCAATCCCATCCTCATAATACCAAATTCCTCCACGAGATGGAGAAAAGCCCGAAACATTGGGTCATATGGTTTCAACATATAAGCAACCCGTCATAATGGGAAATTATTAAGAACCTAAGATACATGCAGATGGATTCACAAAAGAGATCCCAGTATGTTTCACATAAAAGAGAGTTAACCCATAGCCATTTTATTAGGGTAACCAGTCCCACATCGTGATTAGGAAGAGATTAACGAACATGTCTTAAATTTACGAGAGATTCCAAGAGTGGGTAACAATTCCCCCCAAAAGGGTGTGATGAGCCCGACCTCCCATCCTCTCAACCAATGTGAGTCCCCAAGAGTCACTAGGACTAAAAACCTAGATGAACGCTGACATTTGGAATGCAGGACCACTCTAAGCTATGGATAGGGGAAGCATTGGGAGTTTCAAGGAAAAGTAAAATTGGTAATGCAACACACCAGATCCATTCCATGCCACACCACCCAAAGAAACACCTATATCCTTTCTACCATATACCCAATTGTAAGATAAATAAATCAAATATATGATTCTACATTGTAACTTTCCAACCCAAATCACTCTACAATAATCATATTGGAGATCCACATTACCTTAAGTATACAGCCTAGTATATCATTGGTTACCAACTAGTAGAAAGGTTCTAAGGTGGAGAGACTATTCCATGGGGAGACTATTCCCTCAAATAAAAATTGTGATAAAATAGTGGAGATATCACAAAATTAGTCATCCAAATACACAAAAGAATAAAAAAACATCACAACCAAATCCATCGAGAAATAAATAACAAACTATATTATATAACAAAATGAACCATAAAAAATATCAAAAAATTCAGGAAGACATAAAAAAGATCTAATATGGGAAAAAATATACATCTTGGACCAAAATAAAAAAAATTAAACAATCAATATTGGGTCTTGATTCCAAACCCAATCCCATATCTTTGCTCTATCAATGCTCTCCAACTTCACCATTAAACACTGAACCACTTCCCCACCTATGCCTACAATCATGAGGTCTACTAGGGTACCAATGTGCCAAGGCCTCCAAAAGTATGTATGAGTATAACATAGTAGGTCACCACTAATGGATTCCCTAATGTAACAAATATATAAAGTTCATGTAAATGTTGATATACAAAAAATTAATAAATAAAAAACTACATGAAAATTATCTACCAGGACCATTGATACTATCCAAATCACTTGGGTGTGACCATACCTAATTTGGATAATGTTGGAATGTCACTGAACATGTCACATAACTAAACCAATTTTTAGAAAACCACTTTCTCTGAGTACTATCATATATCATTCTCATTGGGGGGGGGAAGCCCAACTCAATATGACTATATATAATGGAAGATAACCCACATTGAATTTCTTCATATATCATAATCATTAGGGGAATAATTCACACCGTAAATATCATTATATATCATAATCATTGAGAGGTATATCCCCCAACCTAGATACCACCATATATTATAATCCACATAGGTAATAAACCCCACCTTAGATATCACCATATATTATAATCATTAGGGAGAATAACAACCACTGAACATCACCATATATCATAATCATCAGGGGAATGACACCCTTATTAGATATGATGAAATATCATAATAATTAGGGGGAATAGAACCCACCCCAAATATTAACACATAAAAAAATCATTGAGGAAATAATTCCCACTCTAAATATCACCATATATCATAATCATTGTAGGGATACACAACATGCATATATATCAATATATATAATTATATATCATAATCAATGGGGAGATTAGAGACCCACATAGATATCACCATATATCATAATGAATAAGGGATAATATTGATAGCTATATACATATATCATAAGCATCAGGGGGGAACTTTCACAAATATTAATATATATCATACTAATTGGGGAATAAGAGAATCACCCAAATGTCACCATATATTATAAAAACATGGGATGAAATATGACATAAAATGATATATATTACCTGTACTAGGATCTCATACACACAACCATTTCCATCACTACAATTATACAAGGATACCACTATGTTAACACCGTTTTTATAATTATATTTAATGTCAACATCTAATTGAGGTACCCACTAGGCCCCCTACATAATGTCATGTTATGAAAACCATATAGGGTTCCTTTATCATTTTTGAACTCTAGGGTCAATGATTGTATATCAAAGGTAATAACAACCCTAAACATAGTTATGATCAAATCATGGAAAAATATTCCGCACATATAGTAAGATTCAAGCACAATATATAACGGATGAAATATCAACCCTATCACATCCAAGTCATTCTGGGTTAGTCCCGACACACCTAATTTACATGTGAATCCTCTCCCTGGAATACCCTTAACCTAACCATTAATGATCCATAAAACTCCACTACATGTGAGAACTAAATGAAATTATTCCGAGGTACCCAATGTTCATTCATTGAATTTATACCCTTATAGCGTTTAAAAATCACATTGCATATATTTATGGTTAATCCTAGGACCATTGGTGATCAAGGAATCATGATATGGATTGAAGGGGAAAACACGACCCAAGACACTTCCATTATACTCAAAGGGAGTGGGGGAAAATATTCACTTAAAATTCATGGTTGAATATAAATAAGTTTTGAGACCATATATCACATTAAAATAATATAATAAATAACCACATGATTATGTTTAGGGACCACCTATATAACTGAAGTTATTCCCCTATAATAAAAGGTCAACCACCATTATTAATTAAGCTCAACCAACCATCAAAAATCAATATATGGCCCCAAATCCCTTAATACCATTTAATAAATTTTAAATATATTATAATAAATTTACACATTAAACCTATATTAATTTCATTATCAATACAAATGGAATAGTCAAAGGATAACTCACTCGGAGATCCCCCACCAGTTAAAACTTGAGAAATGGGGTGGGAACTACCCTAGTATCCACCCAGACACCTAGCATACAAAAATATCAATTTATTTTTTCAAATCACCAAGAAATTTAATCAAAACCGATAGAAATAGAAAAATAAATCAAGTTAGTGGTATAACTCAATGAAACATAGTGAAATAATCCTTCTAAAATCTCCTTTATCCAAATTATTAAAAAAACACTATATTTGGATATTTCCAAAATTTCAAAGTGAAATTTTTACTCGAACCCTAGCCCATAGACACTGAGTTTAGTGGATAAAAAAAGATGGGAATAACCAAATAAACAGATGAAAATAAAACCTTAAAAAGGCTAAACCACCTCTAATCACCACAGATCATGGTGTTTGAAAGGGAGAAGAAAAAAGGGAGAGGAGCTTGATCTCCGCTTGTTTATTTATCCTGAAAATGAATAATTTCAACAAGGGTTTCCTATTTCAATAGTCTAAAATATCATTCTACCTTAGGTTAAAAGTAATTATACATCATTGTCATTATTTCGTGACCCATATGGAACAAAATATAATGACTATAACAGATAATACTCATAGTGTGACCTATCATGTCATTGTATGGAACAACTTCCCTAGATAGAACAAAAAACTAGACCACATTTACAATGGTCACATTACAGCATAACCCTGATCTTTATGGTGAAACCAACCAATTAAAGAAGAATGATAATATTTTAACCTAAGGACCCTCCACAGTGTAGCCCACACACTACGATATAATATTTAACAATGATAAACCTTCTTACTATATCCATCATCCTCACAAAATCCAATCCTTCACACTCCTTTTTTAGAAAATATAAAACTCTAAAATATTTAGTAACCCTTACATATTATCAGCTCACATATAAGTAACCTTTATATATTTTGGGATAAAAATTGTGAAAACATTTACAAATAAATAAGGTTACCCTTATATATCAAGGAATTTATGAATTTTACAGACCATTACACATCAGATTAACCCTTACGTATAAGCTAGATGAACCATTATGTACTGATAAATTGAAAAAATTTATAACTCTTATAAATAACATAGTAACCCGTATGTGTCATCCAAACCTACCCTTGTGTAAGGACCTTTAAAATTTTCTTACTCTCACAAATCATAGGGTGAATCTTACACATCATTGTGTAACATAATAATTTTGAAAAATTCTTAATATTCATTGTCTTGAAAACCCTTATATACTTTATTTATTGTATATAAATCCTTATATTTTACATTTAGCATAGGGAAAATCATAGGTATTTCCTTTTATGCATGGAAACCCATATGTATTATTACCATTTACATAAAAAAACCCTTATATATATTCTTTTTTGTAGGAAAATGTTATGTATCCAAACTGTTTCATATCCCACACTATAAACTCTAACAATTTAAATGTCACAAACAAAATACGACGTGACACAAAACCCACTGGTTTTGGAATGACATTCCAATTGTAATAAAAATTCTAGAAAGGATATACTAACCATGCTCCTACACTCACCCAAGAACATGAGAAACCTCATGGGCACTGATCACATCCAAATACATCTTCAAGATAAGTTCCAAAAATCTAAATCCCATTCTGAAAACCAATTCACTAAATATCGCCTCATCTGATACTAAATATTAAAATTTCCCTGGATTTTGACCAACCCATAATGATTATGGTTTTTATATTCAAATAAATTAACGATTATGTGGGTATGATTAATTCTATGTGATTACTTTCTATACTATGTTAATTATTCTCCTTATATAGAAAACCCCTTGAGAAAGTAGAGGAAATTTCATTTATATATAGAATTGTGATAACTGTTAATATCGGTAAACATTATATTCTATAAGATTTTTAAATGGAAGTTAAAGTTGTATCTAATTAATCCTTCTAAACCATACCCTTTTATTGAATTTTACTCTTTCAACATGTATGAAGTTATATTCTGCAAGGTACTTTTTATTTTAATCGTTTTGGGGTTTCTCATGAATACCCCTTACTATTGTTGAATTTATTATTATGTATATATGTTATATTATCTATTCTTATATAGTTGATTTTTTAATCTGACATGTATATTACACTTTTGAATTAAGTTATTCTTACATAGTTCCTAGGTATTGAGTTTATTTTCACATGGTTACTTGATACTCTTACGTGGTTTTACCCTTGTCAGATTAACTTGATAATTTTAATTTTCGTAACTCACTTATTTTTTTTACAATCATAAAGGAGGATAAATATTATGTGTATTATTTTAGATAAATGGAAAACAAATAAGTGGGATGTGATTTCCAAATGGGTATCTTTTAGTAAGTTGTTTAAAAAATCCCAAAAAAGTACTTCCCTCTATTCATTTTCAAAAGAGGAGTATGTTTTATGGAAGAACATGGATTTATCTAAATTAATTATTAAACCTATATTACCTTTTTATTTTACTATTATTATCCAAAATTTGAATACTATTAAGACATTTTATAAAAATTACTCCTTCTAGATCTATTATTTTGATAAATAACAACACACCAAATAAGTTACTTGTACACGAAGTCTTGTATGTTATATTTTTTCCTTGTTATAATTCTTGAGTCACATATTCTATATGTACAAATACTAAACCATTAAATTTTAGATCATTTTGAAGTCACATTTATGTATTAATGGAAGGGAAATCACGTTTGAGATTTCTATGTTTTTTGGAGGTGATAGTTGTGAAAATAGATTCGACATTTTATTTTTGTGAATTTATTATTCTCAATGCATTTTAATAAGAGACATTGGATTTAGTGAATAAATGTTATCTCTTGAAAAAGTGATATATTTCAAGATCTATTTAGTACCTCAATTATTTGAGAGCTTTTTATTGTTCAGTGCGATCTTATAGATTTAGTTTATGTGTGGTTTCATTATAAAAGCTATAAGTTTACTATTTATATCATTTAATTTTGATTTATTTTTTAATTAGATGTTTAGGGGTTATGAATTATTTCATCTGAATTCATACTTTGAAAAATTTATAGGGATATGGAATTGGATATTTTTGATCATCTGATCAAAGAGGAATTGTTGGGTAAGATATTTATACTCATAATGTTTGTCGAATAATTCCAAGAACATGACTTGTGGTTCTGATAATTTAAATCAAATAAGTTCCCTAGTTTTAGAATTTATATCCTTTGGGTCTGGGAATTGATTCTTCTACTACTTTGGATTAAAATTGAATAGTTTCATTTATTGGAATTGTGATATCCTTTAATAATTTCTTATTAGGAGTATATTAATTATAATCATGAGATCCACTTCTTTGTTAAATTTAGTGTTTTTTCTATTTTTTGATATATGGTAAATTGATACTATACGAATAGTTTAATTTATAGTGTACCTTTGTCTATTTTTAATCTATTATTTTATAACTTATGACTTTTTAAATTTATTTTTTGTAGAGTGGGATAAATTTTCTAGTTTTTTTAAAACATTAATTCACACCCCCATTGAAGTTGCCTTTTTAAACACCAATATTTTATTACATGATTTTATTTTTAGGGTTTTATATTTTAGAGTAATAAAAAGATCAAGATAAAGAATAAATATAAATAAGGATGAGGTTTATAAATGTTTTAGATATGTCAAAAATATTATTTTAATAAATAAACTCATATGTTTTCTTATCTTAAGGATTAGAATGAGAAAGAAAATTTATGTTTGGTTTATAATTATATAAATTAACATGATTTCTATTTAAAAACATGAATTATGTTTTAAATGAAAATAAAAATTAAATGATAAGGATATACCTTATCAATCATTTCCTCTGGAGTTATGAGTCACATTTTATATGTAAATCGATTGTTTCCCCATCAAACTGAAGAAATTAAAATTCAATAATCTAGGATTAAACTAAGTAGATATATTTTATTAGGGAAGAGATAATTTTTAAATTATTTAATAGTAAATTATTTATTTGGATCCTATATTTACTAGGATACATTCTATTGTTTCTTTTCTAAACAAAACCAAAACATTTAAATGATAAGTTACAATGTTTCCATAAAGGAACACGAATAAAAATAGCATTACATGGAGATTTGGAATTTAAAAATTAGTTCTCATTGAATTAAAAAACATGATAATTTCAATATTTTAGTGAAATTATTTTTCTTAAAATACACTTTTCACTTGAAATTATTTTAATACTTTTATTATCACAAACTATTTCCAATAATTTAACGTTTACTAAGGTTATTATTAATTGTGGAAAAATTATATCAATAAAAGAATCTTGATTTTATATCATTATGTCAAAATGGTGAATCTTCCATAACTTATACCTCATTTTTATTTTTATGAATAAGATTTATCTTAACTTATTCTATACTTAACACGTTACTTGTTTTACTATTGAAATGATCTTATTATTTTTTATTCCATAAATATTTACTTTTTTGGATTGAAATTAGAGATCCTTATATTGTTATTTATGCCTTTACATATGATTTAGGAATAATTTTATTAATATTCCTCAAAGTGGTGATTTTTTTTGTTATTTATTTCATCTTTTGATTGTTGATATCATGTATAAATTATAGTTTATTCAAGATTTTATGACATTTTTATACTAGAAATTTAGCTTTTAATGGTGTAACATCACTAAAATTTGCGAAATATAGTATATTATTGTTATATAATATGTAAGCAGGTAACCTGATACAACTATTATAGGGTGTGTAAAAATAAATAATTCCCTCAGTTTAACTTTAGAATTAGTGGAAGACAATGGTTTCCACATAGATAGGTTTTCTCAAAATCAATTTTCAATTATGAAAACAATTGTTTGAAATATTTGGCTCGAAAAAAATAATAAATGTCGAAAATAGATTGAAAAAAAGATAAAATAGTGATTTGGTTAGAGTTGGATTTCCAATTATAATGTTGTCATTGTCCTAAATTTCTTGGATAGTATTTTTAGTAACTGATGAATGTGTGTATCCACAACCATTTCACCTCTCACAATTAGTTGAATGGTTTTGGTTATAATTAACATAATAAAAATATTTTCTCAGTCCACCCTCTTTCATATGTGTTTATGTGATATAGTAAAATCACACCTAGATTACCCAGGAAATACCCAAAAAGTTTTTGTGCCTCTTAAGGAATCTAAGAGTATCAAATCCCCTTCCACACGTTCTATGAATCTCCTAAAATGACACCCACTAATTAATAATATTCTACTATATATAGACTGAAACTAAGTAGAGGGAAATGATGATTTGTTGACTTAGGAAATGAAAAATAAGTCGAATTAAATCAATCACAAACACATTTGAAATTAAAAATTTCGATTGAATATAAAAACCTATTAAAAAGAAAGAGTTTTTATTCATTGATGTGGGAAGAATCAAGAATTAAAAAAGTAAATCCTTTCAACCCATGATCAAAAATATAATTATCCTTCCATTTGAAGTGTAGAAGAGTTTAATTTAGATGTAGATGATATTATAAAACTAAGGAAAGAAGAAAAAATTAAAAACAATAGTAACAATAGTGGAGGTTCTTTATGAGTTTCATGCATAAACTCTCCATAGTCTAGATGAAGTTCCTCTTCCTTCAAAATTTTGATCCTTTTATAGACACGAGGTTTCATTATTCCTAAAATTTTTAACCCTGTCATGATTATATATTCCTTGAAAACATATAGAATTATTTCCATGATCTGGATTTAAATATTTTACATATTATGATACATGGGGATGCCCCTAATTGGTCACATGCATACAGAAGTGTCACCCCAAAGCTTTAGATTGAAGTGTCAGAGAGTCCCCTAAAAAAATATTATGACTATCCTTAAAATATTTTCACAAATTAATTTCACATGCATAGTTGAAAAATGAAACACACACATGCTAAAATGACATATAAGTGGGTGTAAATCACATATACCAAGACTGAAAAAAACATAAATAGGTTCAAATCATACATACATATTGGCCAATGACACATACATAGGTGAATATAAACTCATAAAAAGAAAATTATTCACACATACATAGAGGTTATGACTCAAAAAATTGGAAATAATATATAAAAAGGTGAAAAATGACACATACACTGAGATTAAAAGAATCATATGCACCCACACATTTACCATTTATTTATGCTTCATAGGGAAGATGAATCCAAAACAATCATTCAAGCACCAACACTTTATTCATTATTTTTATTATCAAGAAAGATATCCAATGTAAGAATACATTATTCAAGTCATTAATAATATAATGATAAATTATAATTTGTATCAATCTATTCTAATTACTTAAAAAACAAAATAATTAAATTAAATTACTATTTTTTATATTTTAAACAATATTCATATAATAAAATGATTTAATAATTTTATTCCAAAAAATATGATAAATCAATGAATAAATAATAATGAGGGAATACAATTAATTGAATTACTATAAAATATCATGTAATTTGGGACTATTTAAATTCCCAAACACTTAGTCTCTAGACTCCTAAATCATTGGTATTTAAAAATATTACCTCGGAAAAATTTAAACACTATCCAACATGGGTTACTTTTTCCCCACTATGGTTCTCCAAATTCTCATGATTACTTAATGGAATTGATTTCATTTTCGTTGATTGAATAGATTCAATTAATTTATACTTATTTTATCATATTATTATATCTCATACCTACCTTTCCTGAAATATTTTACTAACCACTCAAACATGAATTTCAAGAAAAGTTATCCTCATTCCAATTTCAGGAAAGGTTCACCATAGGATTGATTAATTTTTCCATCTCTACCTAATGATTCATTTTTTTCATATAATGAGGTATTTTCTTGTTTTTTCTATGTCTTATGGTGGATGGTTTCTATTGAGAAAATACCTAAGAATATTAGATTGTCTGTATCCATGTTCAAACATAATGAAATTTTTTTGGTTTAATTAATTAGTGGATATATTCCACTATTACATTCCCATTAACATATATATTCACCATATAATTATTAAATAATAGTCCTCATACTTTTAATTTTATATGTCAAATCATCTTTCACCTATATTTCCTTTAGAATGATTCAATTTCATTTACTTTGGTTCTAATATTGAAGGTATGGAGGGAGTTTAGATTTTTTTATTATGGGGTTAAAATATAAATTTCTCTAGATTAGGAATTATTTAAATTAATTTTTATGTGTTCCAAGTCCTTTCTTTCACTAACTTCAATAATTCTTTCCAAACATATTCTACTAGACAACACTTGTATAATAGATTTCTTCTTCCCAAAAAATTCAATTGTTATCCCCAATCCTCTTATGATTATTATGTATTCTGACTTAGAGTAATTCAATAGAAATTATATATTTATTCCCTATCTAAACTATATTTATTTTTTCAACATGAATTTATATTTATAACTTTTTTTTCAAATCTTTTTTTGGGAATGAGAGGTAAATTTTGAGTTCAAGATAGTGTAAACTTTCATGACCAACTTATAATGATATCTAGTACATCTCCATATCCTCCCTAGGATGATATTTCTAATAAAATAGTAGAAGATTTTTTTTTCATATATCACTTCATATCAATAATATTAGGAAAAACAACTTATTCTAGAGCACATTACTCCTTCCCTCACCCATGAATTAATCCTAGATCATGCATCATATTATAGAACAAGGTCAATAGGGATTTTTTTTCAAGTAATGTGGCCATATAAAATATTTATTGATAGATTATAATGAATAAAAGGTAAAATGACCAGGTAGTCTTGAAAATGGATTTATTTTAAAAAAAAGGCATTAAAAATAAAATTAATGCCTCAACAATTTATAGCACAATGTTCTGATTAATATAAGGTCCTGACTAGATGACCTAGAAAATTTTGGTTATTAAAACATTATATGATTATCTCAAGAAAAATATAATTATAATAAGATGTAAAATAGGTTCATAATCCTGTCAGGTAGGTGATTAAATAGTAGGAAAATATTTCATGGCATGATATTCAAAAATCATTGGGATTTTTATGAATTTTACCATCATAGAATTTGAATAAAATATCATTTGATCATTCAATTAAGGTAAATTTTTTTGAAAAATATGCTTCTCATTATTGGTATGGATTCAAATTTTATAATGGAATTCAGATTTTTCCCAAAAGGTTTTAAAAAAATGAAAAATGAATAACAAGCACACAATATTTTTTGAAAAACACACAATAATTTGTAAAATACTAAACTAAAAATCATAAATTGATAAGGCCTCAACCCCCAAACATAAATGATGTAATCTCCTTAATTAATTATAACTGATTTAACATATAACAATTTTTTATATGGAATCATAATAATCAAATAAATTCCAAGGAGATGTATGACATGATGGTTTGTAGTGATAAATATGTAACAAGGGTGTGATATCCTCCACTGGTTATTATTAAATGTTTCAGTGGAATTTCTTCTGTCCATTCCCATTAAAATTATTAAAATATTATTCTCATTCTTTTAGAACAAAATAAACACCAAAATTATACACACGAGTGACTATAAATGGAACTTACTAATTAGAATGAAGTTTATATGGCATCATCTTGAGTTTTTATTTGAAAAGAAGAACTTGGTTTCCTAGAAATTAGTATTTTTGTTGAATTAATTTTTTATAAAACACTATAGTCCTTTATTTTTATACTTATCAGATCAAAAAAGTAATATCTTCTAATTTCATAAAAATCTTAATGATTTAGTTTTCTATTATTTCAAAATATTTCCACGACCATATTCACTTATCGCACATCTCAATATGCCTTGTGTTCCATATCTATAGGCAGGTGAGAACTATTACCATTAATAAACCTATATTGGATAATTCCTATGGGTGGTTTTCAAGATTTAATGTAGTCCCATAATGTTTCTTATAACCTATCTCTATAGTCTTTTCAGTTTGGTTTAGTAGTTTACTCCAAAATACATTTGATCTCTTTATTAGAAACCTCAACATGACCATTTTTATGGGTGGTAGGGTATTAATATAATATTATAGAATCCATAATTCCCTATAAATTCTTCCATACTTATATTGTATTTTTTACCCTTTATCACAGATGATGTATCTTAGAACTCAAAACCTACATAATATTTTAGTAAAAAAAACAGACAACATGAGAATTATTAAATTTGGTGGCCTTAGATTCCAAACATTTTAGAAAATAATCAATTGATAAAATAATTTAATATATTTCAACATACATGGGAAATGGTCCCCTAAAATCTATTACCCATACTTAAAAAGTTCAAAAATACAGATTGGTTGTGGGGAATTTCTTGTATTTTTTATGCGTTTCCAGTGAATTAAAAATTGTAACATTTTCAAAAAAATTCCAGATCATATTTAATCAAGGCATGAAAATAAACTTATGACACTAAAACATTCCAAATAGTCCTTTTAGGTCCAAGGTTTCATTTATAAGATAATATATGATATAATTTAAAACAAATATTGAATTATAATATCAGGTAATATTTTTATTGTCAATTGATCATGGTATATTTTTCAAAGAAAATTATCTTTCCCAAAGTAAAAGTTTTATTTTGATTTATATCTTTGATGTTTTTAGGGAATCAAGTAATATGGGAATTGATATGTTACCAAATAGTAGATCATATAAGAATAACAATTTACCTTTCCTTCAATCATGTAAAGCTGATCTCCTTGAATTTGGTCATTCACTAGTTCTTGCTTTGGAATATCAATTTTTATAATACATGGTAGCCTAGATAGGTGACCTACCACCTAGTTCTCAGTCCCTTTCAAATTTTTTATTTCGTTGATTAACATTTGGATTAAAATAATCCCTATGACTTTCCTAGTTTTTTCTTCAACATTGTAAATCAAGTATCTAAGGGCATGATGATATGAATATATGATAAATTTAATTTCCAGAAAATAATATTTGAATTTATAAAAATGAATGATAGCATCAAGTAATTCTTTTCTAGGGTTGTGTAGTTGATTTGGGAAGAATATATGGTTCTTGATTCATATCCAATTACATTAGTTATACCTTAAATTATTAAGCATATGAATTCCCAAACATTATGATTGGAAAAATCATAGAGAAGCTAAAAGGGGGTACCAAAATAAGTAGGTTTCATCCATGATGGATTTATGAATTTTCTCTTCAAGTCATAAAAATATTTCTTAAATTCATCAAAAAAATAAAATCAGCTTCTTTCAAAACTTACTTGGAAAGGGGAAGAAATATATTACTAACATATTCTATGAATATCTTAAAAAATCATGTGTGTAAAATAACATATATAACATGTTTCACTAAATTTGTGAAAGGAAAATGATTTATCACTTCAATTTTATATTTGAAAGTTGTACCACCACTCTAGTGGGATTAAAATATCCTATATTAAAATATGTAAAAACAAAGTGAGGTATAAAATTAATGGATGCACCTAAATGGATTTTTTTAATATAAATTAATTTAAAATAAATATATATCTAAATAATTCTAGGTTTGTTTGAAAAATAACGTGGAAAGGTGACAGAGGCACTTCCAAATTTCCTACTAATTAAAAGGAGGCATAACCGATGATTACTTTTCCTCTCAATTACATAGATCAATAACTTGGAAAAGATTCCATGGGTGATGCCATATTTTTTCTAAAGTAAAGTGAAAAGCGGCTTCCATGACGGTTACTTTCATGTAAATAAAGGAGAAAAGAAAAAGCACCCTTGTGGCCTTTCCCTGAAGTGCCTATAAATGTGGACACACCCCCTCCCCACTCCAAATTTATATCATATATCTATGTTAAAATCTTTCTATCTATACAATAAGCCCAGTGGTTCTTCCTTTGTGTGTGGTGGTTTTCTGTGGCCTAAATGGAGTACCAAATTTTCTGAAGCATCATTTAGAGTTATTTTTTTTATTTAAAATTTATTTATTTACTTAATTGATTTGGTTTTAGTTAGTTCTAAATATGTTTTTTATTTACTAGAATTTTTAGTTAGACATAGTTTATAATTAATACTTATTATTAGTAATGATTAAGTATAAACTAACTAATGAATTACTTTGGATTATTGAATGATTACATAATGATATTAACTAATAATAATTCACTAATGAATACTATATGACTAATTAATGAATAATATTTGACCAACTAATAAGTAATCCATAATTAATTAAGGATTAAGTAATGTTTAACTAATGATTATCTAATAAATAAATGATGATTAAATATTTTTTAAATAATGATTAACTAATTATTAAAGAATTATTAATTAATGATTAACTACTTATTAATGAATGATTAAAGAATGATTAAAATGATTAACTAATTATTAAATAATAAATAAATATTGATTAACTAATGATTAAAGAATGATTATATAATAATTAAATAAGGATAAACTAATGATTAAATAATGATTAAATAATGATTATGGATTTATTAAGTAATGATTAAGGAATGATTAAATAATGATTAAATACTTATTTAAGATTTATTAAAATGTGATTAATTAATGATTAAATATTGAATGATAATTGATTAATGTATTAATAAGACTGATTAAAGAATGATTTACTCATGAGGAAATAATGATTAATTAATTATTAATGATTGATTAATAAATGATTAAGGAATGATTAAGTAATGATTAAATATTTATTAACTAATGATTAAAGAAGGATTAAATAAAAATTAACTAATGATTATGTAATGATTATGTAATTATTAAATAATGATTAACTAATGATTAATGAATGAAGGAATAATGATTGAATAATGATTGACTATTGATTAAATTATTATTCCCTATTGATTAAGGAATGATTGAATAATTATTAATGAATGATTCACTAATGATTAAATAATGACTAAATAATGGACAAATAATGATTGGAGAATGATTAAGTAATGATTAAGTAATGATTAAATATTTATTAACCAATGATTAAATATTGATTAACTAATGATTAATTGTATTAACTTAATGATTAAATAATTCTTAACGAATGAATTAAGAATGTTTAAATAATTATTTACTCATGATTAAAGAATGACTAACTAATTCTTAATGAATGATTGAAGAATGATTAACTAATGAAAAATGATTGAATAAGTAACGATCAAATAATAATTAATTAAGGATTAATGAATTTTTAACTAATGACTAAATAATGATTAACTAATTACTAATGAATGTTCAACTAATGATTATAAAATTATTAAATAATGATTAAAAGAGTGATTTACTAATGAATAAATAATTAATACCTAATTCAAAATGACTGATTAAATAATTCTTAACTAATGATTAAATAATGTTTAATTAATGACTAAATAATTATTAAAGATTGATTTACTAATGAATAATGAATGATATAATTATAATTAAATAATGATTAAAGAATGTTTAAATAATGATTAAAGAATGATTACCTAATGATTAAATGATGATTATCTAATGATTAAATAATGTTTAACTAATTATTAATGAATGTTTAAATAATAAGTAAATATTGATTTAATAATAATTAACTAATGATTATGTATTGATAAATGAATTTTGAAATAATGATAAAATAAGGATTAAAGAATAATTAACAAATGATTAAAGTATGGTTAACTAATTATTAAATAACATTGAACTAATAATTAAAGAATGAATAAATAATGCTTAACTAATGATTAAAGAATGATTAATGAATAATTAATATATGATTATCTAATGATTAACTAATGATTAAAGAATTTTTATCTAATGAGTAATGAATGATGACTTAATGATTAAATAATTTTTAAAGAATAATTAATGAATGCATAAAAAATGATTAAGGAATAATTAATATAGGATTATCTATTTCCTAACTATAGATTAGATAATAATTAACTGTTGAATAACATATGATTAACTAATTAATAAATAAAAATTCACAAATAATTACTTAATGATTAACTATTAATTAAAAAACAATTTGATATAAAGTAATTATTTGATATCTATTAAAGTAATAATGTTTAAATAGTGATTAATGAATGGTTAATTCATAATTAGTATATGATTAATTAATGATTAAATATTGATTAACTAATAATTAAAAAATTATTACATGTTGATTAACTTTTTATTAATATATAATTAAAAAATGATGACAGATGACTAACTAGATGAAAAAGGGGCCAAACTACACACATGATTTTTCATTCCCATGATTTATATGATTCATACCTCATTTGACATCTAGGTTTTTTACTTTCAATGGATATGTTTTTGATTAATCACATTCTATTTAAAAACCTTTGAATAAACCTTTAGGTAAATTTAAAATTTAATTATAAAAAATTAGTGTAATATTTTAGGATATAAGAGGATGTAATAAAATTTTTGTTTCATATTGATTATATAGTTATCTAAGAAATAAAATCCCTATCTAGATACTATAAGTGGATGTGGCTCCGGCATAGATGTACCTAGGGTTAAAAAATAAAAACAATTCATTGATCTAGACTCAATTGGGAACTGGTGCTCAAAAAAGAGCCTCGTTAAACACTTGGATTGAAAATCCTAGGATATATTCTTTAGATTATTCATAAATAATAGTGGTTGGAACATTGGGGTATTAATGGAAGCAATTCAATGTCAATGTGAAAACTTCCAGGCATTACAGTTTCAATGCACACACATCATCACAAAATGCGCCTCTATGATCATATCATGGGATGAATATATAGATCTGATGTACTAGATGAATTTCATTCCTAACTATAATGATGCATCATGGATTCCTATTAAGGAGTTTTTATATTTCCTAATGCATGAAGACCATCTGATATTGACATCTAACATCAACATGTTTCATCGATTAGGGAGACTGAAGTCCAGTAGGATATAGAATGAGATGTACTTGACTCAATAATAAGTGAAACATTTGAATGAAACATATTTGATCAGGAAGATATTAATATGAAATGATTCCCTAACATTACTTGATCGAGTTCAAAATCTTAGCCATAATGATGTATTTTCTCCAATGCGATATTTTCATATTATTAATTAAATGGTGTTAATATAAAATCCATCATTTTTTATGATTTTCTAACATTTACGAATACATTTACTATCAAAGAATAATAATCCTTCCATATTAACATTATAAGGAATATGAAAAGTACTTTTCATATGACATAAAAGAATAATTGAACAATCCATGGCTAAACTATAAAGTAATCATGTGAGAAAATAATCATGAAATATACCATCATTTTATAAATCATACATAAATTAAAAAGCACACCATTTTGTGATCTAAATTTTTAGTTAAATTAAAACTAAGTTTTAGTTGGATTATAAAAAAAATTATGACTTCATTATGAAAAGGTTTATTAGAAAATAATTCACATAATGTATTGTAAACTGAGGTATAAAATAAGAGAAAGAATCAAAATATTTATTTATCCATAATAAAATGAGAATTGTGATCATATAAAGTGAAATGGACAAGAACAGGACCATTAAATAACAAATGGATTATATATAAAAGACATGAAATTCCTTGAAAAATTTCAATAGAATATATATTTGATGAGAAGGGGATGACTTTAGATGTGGGGTAAAACTCACCTTATTTTCAGTGGTTTATTAATAACATCTTTCAAAGGGATGTACTTAGCTTTTTAATATTCAAAAGTTGTTGGACCTCTAATGAAATATTTACCATATAGGGAGGACTTTAATTATATGGAAGAAATATTTTGAAAATTAAAAAGATATTTAAATCCCTTTGGAAGATGTTATTAAGCTCCCACTTTAAAATATGCTAGAATTTACTTCACATCTAAAGTCAAGATTTTCTCCCCAAAATCCATTCTACTGAAACATTTCATGGTATTTATTATCTATTGCAATGAATTACTATTTTCTTAAATAATATTTTTCACTCCCATTTCAATTTATATGATCATAATCTTAATGTCATAAAGGATAAATAAATTTATTTTATGTTTTATCTTCTTTTTACCTCACTTTACATAAACATTCTATGACTTATTTCCAAATAAACTTTTAGTTTCTAAAAAAAGTTTATATATAAAAATATATAAAACATTATCTTACAAAACAACCATTAAAAGGTAAAAATATATTCAAAACCACATTATAAATATTATTTTATAAACATGAAGACATTAAATTTTCTTTTTTCAAGAACAAAAAAATGGGAATAGATATGTTATGTCATACATTCTACTGTTCATAACATTGTTATGACCATAAAGTTATTTTTACATTTTAAACATAATAATTATTGAATTTTTTACATAGAAATGGATGATACCATGATACTCACTCAGAATTATAGGAATGTTTCACACAATGTTCTTGAGGGTTGTGAGTTTCGATAGATCATGGTGCATAGAGAACACCATTATCATCACATTATATCCCCCAAATTCCATTATACCATACCTACTCCATGTTGGATTCTATGGAATTTCTGTATCTGATTTTAAATTTTTTGATCATAACTACATTGGCGAACTCACCAAGATATGGATAACTGAGACACACACATTCCACATTCCATAGGGAGATATGGTCATCACCCTAAGGATGTGGAATTTCTGCTCGGTCTTCCTATCTAGGGGGATGATATCATCAGACCCACATATAGAGATTGTCCTGATCCTATAGAATGATTGATATGAATTAACATTTTGGGAAATGATGATGTTATTGATTGAAGGTTGATATCTATGATGTGTCTTGAGATGAACCATTCACAATTACCCACTGAAACTAATGAGAATAATATCATGTGCCACACACATAAATTATCTTGTGACTCATTGGTAGGACACTATGAAAAAATCAATTTGATATACATGTTCACATGATGTATCTTGGGCTACATGAGAATATTGATCAGGTCAGGAGATACAACTAGGGATATTCATTATTAGATTACACTTAAATAGAATTATACATGACATACAGATCATATCACACAAATCTTGGGGGTGCTTCATCCTTATTTAGATATGGGAATGGGGTAACATCCCTCCCCTCTCCCATGTTCTTGCTAGTCTAGACCATGATATAGACGTGAAACATGACGTTCGACATAGAATCTGGTATGATCGCTCAACTTTTTTTTATGATTATTCTATGAGTTATTAAATTTAATTTATAATTATTTTTTATTTTCTATGATTTATTTTACAGGTGGAGTCAAGAACACAACCTTGTCAGGATTCCATGTAAAAAATTGTGTGCATATCATCTCATGTTAGACAATATAGTACCCACCTATGTATTTATATACACTCATTCCTTGACTAATCAATTTGACAATTGTTTTTGTAATTTTTTTAAAAAATGTCACATGTCATTTCAGATTGCATTTCTACCATATTTGGTACTATTTAACTAGCTTCTCACATACTGCAGTAATGAGATTCACAATTAAATGGATGTAGTGCCTCTCATGTACATTCACAATGTTGAGTGGAACAGTCCTGATAGATTCATGGGATAGTTTAGATTGGTTCAGTGAATTCCCTTTCGACTAAGACAGTTAGAATTGATTCATTCTATGAAGCTAACAGAAAGGAAGGATTTTTACAAGTGATGATATAATCTAGAGTATCTGGACCTCTAGTATAGACGAGCATCATTTCATATCAAGGGTATGTGTACTATGTGATTCCATCTAGTATAGTATCTTGAGTATGAACCATGGTAGATACTAACGTCTATACAATATCATAATTCATATGACATAGGGATCTTGGATATGGTAAGTTAATAAATTTCTAGTAGTTAGTTTATTTTTAATTTTTTTAATTTATATTGAATATCTTTATAGTATAATCGACCGCATAATATTATCCACATGTCTAATCCAAAGGAAGAGGAAGTTCTTATCTAGAAAGTGTACCATACTATAATTCATGGGATAGTGCCAATGTATCATGTTTTAAAAGATAGTATTTTTGATCATCCACCCCATAGAGATGAATTTACTACTCATGGAGTGGATGTTACTACTCAAGAACCTCCCCCTCCACCTGCTAATGTTGAGTATCCTTGATGATGATGAAGTAGACCATGTCATAATGCATGTGAGGCCTCACCTACTCCATAAGAAGAGGTCAACCCATTGGATGGCCAACCTTAGCCGATTGGGGATCTGTATCATAAGGAATTGGATCCATTTTTATATTCAGTATATCCATATTTTTCTTTTAGTACAACTGATATGAGATTCTATCAGGTTTCATTTCACTTGCCTCTACCTTTCGTGCCTAATTCTTCATAGGCTGTATGGTTTCTCGAGGCCTTGTGGGTAGGTCCTTCTACTCAAATAGTGAGATAAGGATCATGTTCACATTAAGACATCCAGTTTATACCTCCTCCTGAATAGTCACAACTAGAGAATCCAACATTTGAGGTTCCAATGACTGAGGAATATCCCTCTCCAACACATCATACTCCACCCCAACATAGAGGTCGATGATCTTGATATGTGAACCCCATTCACACACTAGATTGTGAGATGACACATCATCATAGATAGTAATTGTATATATTTATTTATATGTGTTTTATTGATTTAAATGATGTAAAATAACAATGTGTTATATCCACTATATTATTTTCTGTCTATTAAAATGATGAAATTATTTTTAGAATCATCAATTTTTACATGTTTAGTCATTGTTTCAATTTTAATTTATTTTTTAGTTACAATTTATATTTTATAATCCTTCAATGTTCACTAATTTAAACATATAAATGACTAGAAAATTTCATGTAGGTTACATTAAAATATTATAAAATATAAACTATAAAAAAATATAAATAAAACATAAAACATACCCTAAACATCTATTTTTATAAAATAAAAAAATTCATAAATATAATAAATAATTGAAAATGAATGGAATCTAAAAAATAATTATAACTAAAAACGTAATTGTTTAAAATAAAAATATATTGTTCCACTAAACTAATTTACATTTATTGTTTTTATGAAATGTTTGTTAATTTGAATTATTTTTTATATGTTCAGTAAGTGTGTTAAATTTCATTTATAGTGTATTTCTACTTTATTAATTTTAAACTTTCAAATCCACTAACTTTAAAAAATTTTATGTTTTATAGAGGTAACTTTGAAAGAATATAACGAATAAAATGTAAATACAATCTAAAAGTTATTTGAGAAACTAAGTCAACATAGAAGAACTAATTGAAAATAAACAAAAATCATAAATATAATAAGTACAAACAAATTTAAATATTAAAAAATTATTTTAAAAAAAATCTATATTATAAAAATTCACCTAAATCACATAAATTATTAGGAAAATTTATTGAAATTATTGTATTTGGGATAAATAATGTCCACGGATCTTGACTCTTTGTGGGTTTTTGTCAGGTAATCAAATCTAAGTAACTTGTTCCCAAGTATACCCTATAATTCCTATAAAGTATGTTATTTCTTTTAAATATATATTAGAAACATGGAAGACTTGGGAGTTTTCTTGAGATATTTTGAAAGGGGTATTGTTATATTAACTTTCTAGAAGGATTCTATAAATAATATTTAATTTTATTCATATTGGATATTCATTTATTGGATCATACTCTATGGGAAATGAAGTATAAGGTCTTTCTTTTAAATTTAATACATTTTTAATGGGATCTATTATTTCTTTCATATTTATCTATCAATCTATTTTTTTATTTATTCACTCATTCTCAAGATTTATTTTTAAAATTCCTCAAATAAAATTCAAATTTGTTTTCATCAGTTTCTTTTGGATTTTTTTATATTAGTGGGTGGTTAGTGGAGGAATTTACTCAAAATTTATTTTGGTCACCATGCTAACATCTCCTTTGGGGTTAGTGACTGAATAGGATGATAAATTACCTGGGTTATAAGAAAAACATCCCTTTGTATACCAATTTGATTTCTCAACCCCATCACTTTATCCCTTATCTATTACACATTGGTTCCTAACCACTATAATATTGTGGATTGAATAGTATTTGGGGGATGCTTAAAGGGTTTATTTTAATGTAAATTGGGGGATAATAGACTTTTTGGTTATAATGTTCTTCATATGATTTATGGAAAGGTGGTGGGTTATGTAATTTGTGGTTTTACTTTGGGAAATGTTTTTTTAAACAAGATTTAAAAATATTGATTGGTATAGATTCTTTTGGGTTCCAAATCCATATTGGACATGGGATTTATATTTAAAAAAATTGAGAATGATGTTGGAATTTCTTTGGTTAAAATTACACTACATAACTTTCTGTACCATACACCTCAAAAATATAATCTGTGAAATGGTGAAGGGATGGAAAAAAATCATATACCTTGGATGGTTCTTACTTCACACTAGTTTATTTCAAATTAATCTACCTCAAAAGACTATTTATCTCTTCAAGTTCAAATTATAAAATAAAAGAAGTGTTAGAAGTTCATACCTCATTTACACCTCTTTTGAAAAACTATATTGAGTTTTAGAAATTATTCTCAATGGTCCTATTGGATTATTTTGGTTATTAGACTATCAAGAATCCTTCAGATGAATAATCTAACCATTTACTATCATTATACAATAATCCTTAATAAAATAACAGTTCAAATGTATTATATTCACTACTGGAAAATAACCTATACCAACGGTTTGTAACCGTTGGTATAGGTCCCCAAACCGTTGGTATAGGCTATCCCAACGGTTTGGAGGACCGTTGGAAAGTAAGCTGTGACAATAGGTATATACCAACTGTTTTGGGAAAACCATTGGTATAGGGTCTATAACAACGGTTCTAAAAATCATTGGTATAAGTAATTAGAAAATCTATACCAATGGTTCTCAAAACCGTTGGTATATGTATTTCAAAAAAGAAACATCCGGTGGGATTTGATCCTAGGACCTCTAGTTTATAACGGAATGACTTAACCACTAACCTAACATGAATTTTGTTAACATAATGTCATAAATATATATATGTATTGTTATAATTATTTTAAATTTTGATTTATATAATGTTCTCCGTAGGTAGATTCCAAAAAAAAGAAAGACCTTTCCCAACGGTTTGCAAACCGTTGTGAAAGGTCTTGCTTTTTTTGGGTATTTTGGCTGAAGGTTGAATTGTGGTCACCCTTTCCAAACGGTTTGGGCAAACCGTTGGGATAGGCTACCCTTTCCCAACGGTTTGGCCAAACCGTTGGGAATGGTGGTCCAGAATTCAGCCTTCCCCAATGGTTTGGCCAAAACGTTGGGATAGGCTAACCTTTCCCAACAGTTTGGCCAAACCGTTTGGAAAGCGTACCTATACCAACGGTTTTTACAAACCGTTGGTATAGAAGCATTGGGAAAAATCATTTTTCCAGTAGTGATTATATAAATTTATGGGGGAAACTAGAACATATATTTTTAAAACACTCCCAATAATTGTTGATAATCTTTATAGTAGCTTGTATGATGGAATAAAACTCTTTTATGATCAATATAATTTTAGAGGCAGGGAATAATCTCTAAATAATGTATCATTCAAAGTCAATCCATTCAGGAAATTAAAACCATTTTAGGTTGTACTACAATTAATTGTCTTATCCTTTAAGTAAATATAGGAATTTACACTTCTAGATTTGTTCTTCTACCATTACGTTGGGTTTGAGAGTTAAAAAATATATTGTGAACTCCTTGATATACTTTTTCTTGGGAACTTATCCTTAAAAACCACGAAATATAGCAATCAATTTCATTTCAATATTTTTTTAACTCAATGTCACTTTGAATAATAAAAATATAAAATTTTTGTTTGTTTATGAATCATGGTATACATATTTCTCTAAGGATTTGGTTGGGATTGGCTACCATAGTGGTGGGATCAAGGTTAACATCGGAATTCCCACCTGAGTCCTTCATGAAAATTTCCTAAAATTTAGTTTAGAAGTTTAATTTTCTAAGACCATCCAAAAAGGTTATATTAATTTGAGTATCTAAATGGTGAATATTTGTCATGCACTGGCAGCGAAAACCTGATAAGGAATAGGTGCTCCACAGTCATTTAGTTATACATGGTGAACTGATTCAAGAAAACACAAGAAAAATTTTCAAAATACACATGCAATCAGTTTTTTCTTGCACTGAGTCAGAAATCAGAAGTCATGGTCCTGGGGTATGGATATGTCAGCTGCCGCTCCAACACTGGATTCCCTAAACTGATAACCACACTCACTACATTAAATAGTATTACCATTAAAAAGAAGATCAGAGTCCAATGTTCTATCGTAGAACAGACTCCTATGATACCAATTTGTCATGACCTGTCCCCCGGGGCCCATGTCATGAATACCCAAAGACCTCCTACCATAGGCCAGGGGATGACGACTAGCACTAAAAGGTGTATTACTTAAAACCGGGAAGGCATTGACTTTATATACTATAAACACATGTAACCAAGAACACAAAAAGATATGAACACAAGTAAACTGTATAGAAAAAATAGTGTGTACAGTAAGAAAAAGGGTCCAGAATACAAGATCAACTGGAAATTACAAGAGAACTAGAAAGTACAAGTAAACTGAACAGCTCCTATGAACACCAGCCAAGGATCCTACCTAAAGGGTAGGTACAACTCTCGTATGATCGTCTCCCCATTACACCTCGTCTAATGGCCACATCCGAGATACCTCCAGTCATATTACCCTCGTCCTCAGTCAGCGTTGTCCATTTTTGCACCAAACACAACAAGGTGCGGGCGTAGCCCGTACAGGGGTGAGTATAACAATACTCAGTAGGGACCCTGGGACCCTCGATGGTCTCCCAAAACCCAAAATGGATAACCATCTAGCATGAAAACATCTGACAACCCTACTTAGGTATATTCCCATACATATACCTATGTTATCAAGTATACCAATCTCATTCCAGAGGAAATTCAAGGCCCAAATCCTTAGACAAATTACAACAGTTTCACGAAGGAAATAATACCACAAAGGTAACACCACAAAGGTAAGTACCACAAAGGTAACACCACATAGAAGAATACCACAAAGGTATCACCACGAAGGTAAGTACCCCAAAGGTAACACCACAAAGGTAAGTACCACAAAGGTAACACCACATAGAAGAATACCAAAAAGGTATCACCACGAAGGTAAGTACCACAAAGTTATGCCACATAGAAGATTACCACAAAGGTAAAGATTTATCTCACACTAGGTATAACTTAGGCACAATAGTAGAGATTTTTAAATGTAACTACTAAATCTTATTACTCTATTAAGAGGCAGACCCATGAATTATCCCAAATTGCAGACCCACACCAGATCCTAGTACACCGTCAGCCCCACACAGGATCCTTGTTCAAAGATAGTACATCGTCAGACCCAGATAGGATCCTATTACATCATCAGTACATTTTCAAAACCACACATGATCAAAGTAAATCATTATTACGTTGTCAAACCCACACAAGATCCTAGTACATACTTAGTACATCGTCATAACCACACATGATCCATGTACATCATCAAACCGACACTGGATCCTAGTATACCGTCAGTACATCTTTAGTCCCACATAGGATCCTAGTACATCGTCAGTACATTGTTATACCCACACATGATCCTAGTACATCGTCAGTACATCGTCAAAATAGGACATGATCCTGGTACATCGTCAGTACATCGTCAAACCCACACAGGATCCTAGTACATCATCAGCACATCGTCAGACCCACACAGGATCCTAGTACATCATTAGTACATCGTCATACCCACACAGGATACTAGTACATCATCATACCCACACAGGATCCTTGTATATCGTTAGTACGTTGTCAGACCCACACATGATCCTAGTACATCGTCAGTACATCGTCATACCCACACATGAACCTAGTACATCGTCATTACATCATCAGACCCACATAGGATCTTAGTACACCATCAGTACATTGTCAGACCCACATAGGATCCTAGTACATCTTCATATCCAACTATAGGGTACCCACACTATGCTTTCTTGTCTCTAGGAGAGTCCTCTCCTAAAGCTACTGGTCAATACTCCAACTTCCATAATGTCCCATAAAGTAGTATCCCAAAGGACCGCCATGTAATAGGGGTCTCAACGCAACAGACGGTGCATCAATCAGATGCTCGGTCTTTAAGTTATTGGCCTTTTAGTACCGAGGCCCCAGTTGGATTCGTGTTCGATCCAACCTGGCCATACTTCAAACAACACTGGATAACCAAATATGTCAAACTGTTATGATTCGCATGAAAAAACACACAAGATGGACTACCCATTTGTCCAGAATGGATACCTGGTGAAAATGTTGCATTTCACCGCAACACGCATGAACCGAGCCTCATGGGTCTCGCGCCTTGACCACGACCTAAATATCCAAAATTGGTCTTAAAACAAATGTCTTAATTTCCAGTTCGCAACGTCACAGATGATTCATCACTCTGACACCGTAGGAGAGAGATATGTCAGTTACAAGAACTTTTAATAATAATAATAATAATAATAATAATATTGGGTGTTTCATGGACCCAAGCCATGAACCAAAATTTAGTATCCAACATTAGACTTGAATCGACCGTATTAATGACAGGATCATGATGCCACTAATGGAAATTCAACCAGTCATTGCACATAATAGTTATGGCAGGTCGAAGATTTAATAATAATATTATATCTATTAACTCATGAGTGTTTTGGGTACCCGATCCAATAACCCAAAAAATACATCCATTATTGGACTCATAATTTCTATCTCAATGTCAGGGTCGTACTACCATTGATGGTTCGTGAAACCGAGGTCATACAAATAAGTTATGGATGAATAAGTGTTTTATCAAAAAAAAATAACAATATTTTATTATTATTATTAATTGATTATTTATTTATCCTTAATTCCAAACTCAAATTGAGTTTCACAGGGGTATACCTTTTGTTTAGGTGGATTCCACATGGTGCCTCCCCTTTTATCTTTATTATTTATTTCTATTTTAATTTTATTTCTTTAACATTTCTCTCTCTCCAATCACTTTCTTCTTCCACGATTTTTCACCCACGAATCTGAAAAACTACACCCCCTATCCGTCTTGCTCCCACACCACCTACACCCACCGCACCAGACGACCTCGCTCTGCCTCATCGATCCGCTGCCCGGACAGCCCGTGGCCAACTCGACTCTCTGCACAGACTACTTTCGCACCGCGTATCTCACCTGGAACTATGCCCCCAAATACACACCAGAATTGCACCTCCACCTTTCCCCTTTAGCATGCCACTACCTCTTCGTTATAAACCCAAAAAATATGTTAATCGTACATTCGTGATCCTCGGGTCGATACCTCTGTGTCCATATGTCGTGCTCAATAAAACATTGTGTTTTTAGTAGGCTTAATTATTAGCATGGAAGAATGCACGAAGAACGCATGAAGAACGAAGGGATAAGATCATAGTATTTGGGCGAATCGATGGCCGTTTTGTTTGGCCATCGTCGCTGATAATACAAAATATGAAGAATCAACAAAAGGATAATTATCATATTCAAAAATAAACCCCTACCTCATTTTCTCATTGGAGGTGGTGTGAGGAGGAAGATGATGTGCCGACGCTTCTTTAATGTTGGTTCTACATTCCTCGTTCGGAGGTCGTTCTTCGTTGGAGAAAGTTCTTCCTTCGAGAGTTCTCCAACAATTTGGTTTTCCAACAATTTTCTTCCCCCAACCCCATTATAGGTGAGGATCCCCTCACATTTAATCTTAGTTAATTAATTAATCAATTTATTGTTTTCTCATTAATTCAAGGTATGTCAAGAGTTACCTCTGATTAAGAGAGGATTTCATGTTCGGGTTGTCCCTAGCTCCAGAATTCAAATGGGTGGTTTCAAATAAATAAAATAAAAGTTGATTGTTTTATTTTATTATTATTTTTAACTATCCAATGAAAATCCGAAAAACTAACTTCCACCCTCGACCTACTATAGTCATGGTGAAGGTCTCGCTAAGAGAATATCAGCGCTGTGAGTTCAACGGTGTCCTTAGATTTCAATTCCGAGCACCAGTTCAAAAGTTACAAAAACCCGCTCGCATGTTTACTAAACGTACCTAAATATTTTTTTCATAAATTCATTTTAGGCACACCGGGCCTCGAAATCATGCGTCGTAAATTTTCACGGTCTCATAAATCTCCCATTTAATTAAAAAAAATTACATGGAAATTCTGGGTCTTTACATTCTCCCCACCTCAGGGATTTGCATCCCTAAAATCCACATTACAAAACTAGGAAAACAAGTCAGGGTACTGATCATGAATTTGAGCATCCCGCTCCCATGTGCTCTTCTGAAGGTTCTTGTGATACCAGTGAATGTGCACCATAGGTATCAACCGCCCACAAAGGACCTGCTACTATCGATCCTCAATCTCAACTTGAACCTCCGTAAAAGTTGCCCCATCGTCGACGTCCAACTCGCTGTGGTCAATGATTTGTGAAGGGTCGTGCACGTATCTCCTCAGCTGGGATATGTGGAAGACGTCGTGCACACGATGCAACTAAGGGGGAAGTGCTAGGAGGTAAGCCACCTCGCTAACTCTGCTGAGGATATGGAAGGGTTTGATGAACCTTGGAGATAACTTTACACCCTGGACAAATCTCTGTAAACCTCATCGAGGTGAGACCCGTAGAAGGACATTGTCACCATCCTCAAACTCTAGAGGTCTCCATCTCCTATCGTCATAAGACTTCTGCCTATTCTGTGCAGTCTTCATCTACTCTTAGATGACCTGCACCCTCTCCGTGGTAGCTCGTACCATATCTGGTCCCATGAGTGCTGACTCCCTTGGGTCGGTCCAGCACAGAGGTGATCTTCAAGGTCTCCCATACAACGCCTCAAAAGGTTCCATCCAAATGGTGGAGTGATAGTTTTTGTTGTATGAAAAAACCACCAAAGGAAATTGATCCTCCCAGCTATGACCGAAGTCGAGGCTATAAGAACGCAACATTTACTCAAGGGTATGAATGGTCCGCTCAGTCTAGCCATTCGTTGAGGATGGAATGCAGTGTTCAAATGAAGTTGCGTCCTGAAAGCCTCCTGCAACCCCTTCCATTGCTGGTAAGTGAAACTTGCATAATGTTCAGAGACAAGCATCAAGGGTACTCCATGTAGCCACAAAATCTCCTGCACATAGAGGCATCACATGCTCTATACTAAACCCTTCTCTCTGATCAGTTGGAAGTGGGCCGACTTGGTGAGTCGGTCGATGATCACCCAGATAGAATCATGACCTCTGGATGTACATGGATGTCTTGTCATGAAGTCCATGGATATCCCATCCCACATCCACTCTGGGACCTCTAAAGGTTGAACCGAGCCTGCTGGTACCTGATGCTCCACCTTCATTTGCTAAAATGTGAGGCACCGAGAGACAAACACTGTTATTGATTTGTTCATTCTCAGCCACCATTTCCATCTTCGGAGGTCCTGATACATCTTATCTACTCTTATATGTACCGCTAGAGGGGACGTGTGTAACTACCTCAACACTTCCTCCCAAAGAGACACTGGAACCATGGTACGTCCTTTGAAAAAGATGACATGCTCCCCACCTCCAGAAAATCCATCAGGTGCTAGTCCTATGGATATCTGATTACGTCGAGCCTCGTAGTCAGTGTCCCTGCATTGTGCCTCCCTATCTCGCTGAAGAAGTGGGGGAGTGACTGTAATAGACTGAAGAAAATCTGATCCATCTTGATCCACAAATGATATCTGCAAAGCGGATAGCTGCTCTGTCGCCTCACTCAACAGCTGTAGGCCAGACCTCCTGTTGAGTGCATCTGATACCATATTCCCCTTCCTAGGAGTATAGAATATCTCAAAGTCATAATCTTGAAGGTAATCTAGCCACTCCTATTGGGAACTGAAAACTCAAAACTTCTGCTGCCACGAGAGTAAGGATGGCCGACTAAAGGGTGATCGGCGACACCCTCCTATGCCTCAGTTATCATGTGCTGCCTGGGTTTTCTTTTTATCATACTAAGGAAAACATCATCCCAATGTTTTAGATAAACCACATCCCTTTTGTATAATACAGTCAATCTGAGTATGAATTGTGGATGTCCAGTCATACCCAAACTAATGTTGTAAGGCCTCGATGCTTCCACAAAGAGGTTCCAGCAGAAACTCTCGCCTCAAGGGTCATATCACACCATCGGTGTAAGTGTGATTATCGAGTCTCCTACCAATGGTATCTCTAGACGTGAGGGTTAAGTCAATAGTTTAACCGGAAACTCTAGGTCTTGGACAAGATTCTTGGAAGGAAGGAATGATTGGTACCTATGTCTATTGATACGATAGCTAGTAGTAGACCCAGAACGTGCCTCGAATCATTCCTAGAACCCTTGGGTTGCACTCTTGGACTGCATAAAACTACACTCTTCCCCTGTCCTCTATCTCCCTAATCCTGGTGGGGACCACAAGGGGGGGGGGGGGGTTGTAACATGTTGAAAAGTACACCACCTCATGCTGTTCTCCTAGCTCTGCTTCCACATCTGCTACCCTGCAGATTCATCTGTCCCTAATACTTCTTCTTACCGAAACTTTTTACATGCACAAGTCTATAAGACTAGCGCCAGTCTCCTGCTTTCCAACTGCTAACATTCACTAGCTGCATCCTCTTAGTCAAGGATTATTCAACCACAAATGTTCTCTCTAGCACCCTAACATATGTAGGAATTCATAGAGGAATAGTTCTAGCTCAGATATCCTTAAATACACCTCGCTCAGAGGTCCGAGCTCTGAAACACTATCCGTACTATATTCATCGAGTACCTGGGATAGTTGGTACTTGTCAATGAACACCCAACTACTGACAAGTCATCCAGTCCAAGATGGAGAAGCTCTAGAGAACTCTCAACCACCTCATCAAGGCATTCCTTAGCTGCATATGGGTCAGCCTCACCTCGAAACCTGAGGGGTATCTGATGCTGAAACACGTGTATGGAACTAAGCCTATATGTGTCCTCTACTGGTACCGCCGGTTGTAACTGCTAACCAACGAGCAATGATATAGCTGACACACTACCCAAAGGTAATATCTCGGGTAACTGTCCATGTACCGACACCTCATCACTATGCGGACCATCCTCAAGGTCACTCACTAAAAAAGTCTAGTAGCTAAGATCACCATCAGCTTTACTAGTGTCTCAACTAGGCGGAAAACTCTAGCATTTGCCTCTAGCCAGCCCTCAGCTATGTGCGAATCTGTCTCACCTCGAAACCTCAGAGGCCTCTACTGCTAGAACTCGTGCAACGTGCTATGTCAGTGTGTCCCATCTGCCAGTGCGAATGGTGGTTACTTCTGCCCAGTGGGTGGTGGTGCTGCTGGTACACCACCTGAAGGTTCCAATGCTGAAAGGGAGGCCCTACACCGAAGCCTCGTCTCTCAGTGGGCCATCGTTATGCACACTCTCAGGAATCCTAGCTGGCTGTCTATGTAGCGGAATCCTGATAAGAAATAGGTGCGCAACATTCATTTAGTTATACCTGCTCAGTTGACTCAAGAAAACACAAGAAAACATTTCAAAACACACGCGCAATGATTGTTTTTTTTCCACTGAGTCAGAAATCAGAATTCAGAGTCCTGGTGTATGGATACGTCAGATGCCGCACTAACAATGGATTCCCTAAACTGATAACGACACTAAATACACTTAACAATATTACCGTTAAAAAGAATATTAGAGTCCAATGTCATTTGGTAGAACCGACTACTCCAATACCAATTTGTTACGGCCCATCCCCCGGGACCCATGTCACGACTACCCCAAGCCCGCCTTCCATAGGCCCGGGGCTGGAGACTAGCACCGAAAGGCATATTACCTAAAACCGGAAATGAATTTCCTTTATATCCTATATACACATGCAACCAAGCACACATCAAGATACGAACACAAGTAAACTGTAAAGAAAAAAGAGTGTGTACAGTAAGAAAAAGGGTCCTGAATACAAGCCCAACTGGAAAGTACAAGTAAACTGAACAACTCCTGTGAACACCCGCCATGGATCCTACCCGAAGGGTAGGTAAAACTCTCATAAGATATTATCCCCGGTATGAATCATCTAATGTCCACATCCAAGCTACCTCCATTCCGGGTACCCTTGTCCTCAGTTAGCACTATCTATCTTCTGCACCAAAACAACAAGGTGCGGGCGTAGCCTGTGCATGGGTGAGTATAACGATACTCAGTAGGGACCTCGAGACCCTCGATGGTCTCACAAAACCCACAAAGGATAGCTACAAAGCATGAAAATATCTGAAAACCCTATATAGGTATATTCCCATACATATACCTAAGTTATCAAGTTTACCCATCTCATTCAAGAGGAAACTCAAGGCCCAAATCCTTAGCCAAAGTACAACAATTTCACAAAGGAAAGAATACGATGAATTTAACACCACAAAGGTAAGTACCACAAAGGTAACTCCACACAGAATAATAAAACATAGGATTCACCATGAAGGTATGTACCAGAAGGTAACACAAAAAAGGTAAGTACCACATAGGTAATGCCACACAGAACAATACCACAAAGGTATCGCCACGAAGGTAAGTACCACAAAGGTATGCCACACAGAATATTACCACAAAGGTAATGATTCAAGTCACACTTGGTATAACTTAGGCACAGTAGTAGAGATGATTAGATGTAACTAATGAATCATCTTACTCTGTTAAGAGGCAGACCCATGAAGGATCCCAAATTGCAGAGCGACACAGGATCCTAGTACACCGTCAGACCCACACAGAATCATAGTTCAAAGTTAGTACATTTTCATACACACACAGGATCCTAGTACATCATCAGTACATCGTCAGACCCACACATGATCCTAGTACATAGTCAGTAAATATTTAGTGACACATATGATCCTAGTACATCGTCAGTACATCTTCAGACCCACACAGGATCCTAGTACATTGTCACTACATCGTCAGACCCACACAGGATCCTAGTACATCATCAGTACATTGTCTGAACCACAAATGATCATAGTACGTTTTCAGTACATCATCAGACCCACAAAAGATCCCAGTACATAGTTAGTAGATCGTCAGACCCACACAGCATCCTAGTACATCATTAGTACATCTTCAGAACCACACATGATCCTAGTACATCGTCATTACATCGTTAGACCCACACATGATCCTAGTAAATCTTCAGTACATTGTTAGACCCACACAAGATCCTAGTACATTGTCTTCACATTTTCATACCCACAGAGGATCCTAGTACATCGTCAGTACGTCGTTTGACCCACACAGGATCCTAGTACATCGTTATTACTTCGTCAGACCCACACAGGATCCTAGTACATCGTCATTACGTCGTCAGACCCACATAGGATCCAAGTACATCATCAGAGCCAGCTACGAGGTACCTTCACTAATCTTTCTCATCTTTGGGGAGTCTGATCCTCATGCTACTGGTCGATACTCCAACTTCCCTAAAGTCCCACGAAGAAGTTTCCCAAAGGAACGCCATGTAATAGGGGTCTAAACACAACAAACAGTGCGTCAATTGGATGCATAGTATGTATGTTATTGGCCTTTTAGTCCAGAGGGCCCAGTTGGATTCGTGTTCGATCCAACCCGGCCGTACTTTATAGGGAACTGGATTTTCCAAATGAGTCACTCCGTTACGATTGACATGAAAAAAACACACGAGATGGACTACCAATTTTTCCAAAATGAATACCCGTTGAAAAAGTTTCATTTCACCGCAACACGTGCGAACCGAGCCTCATGGGTCCCACACATTGACCTCAAATTTAATATCCAAAATTGGTCTTGAAACATCTAACTTAATTTCAGGGTCACAACTTGACATGTGGTTCATCACTCTAAAACCGTATGAGAGAGATATGTCGGTAACAAGATCCTGTAATAATAATAATAATATTATTATTGGGTGTTTCATGGACCCGAGCAACGAACCAGAATTTAGTATCCAACATTAGACTTTAATCTACCATATTAATGATATAATAACATCACCACTAATGGCATGTCAATCGGACGTCGCACACAGGATTTTGTAAGGTCAAAGATTTAATAATAATATTGAATCTATTAATTCATGAGTATTTCGTGTACCCGATCAATAAACCCAAAAAAGATATCTAATATTGGACTCATTAATTCTGTCTCAAGGTCAAGTTCATACTTCCACTAATGGTTCATGAAACTGAGGCTGTACAGATAAGTTACAGACGAATAAGTGTTTTATCAACAAAAAATAACAATAACAATATTTTATTATTATTAATAATTGATTATTTATTTATCCTTTAATCCAAACTAAAATTGAGTTTCACAGGGGTATCCCTTTGGTTTAGGGGGATTCCACGTGGCACCCCCCTTTTATCTTTATTATTTATTACTATTTTAATTTTATTTCCTTAACATTTCTCTCTCTCCAATCACTTTCTTCTCCCACGACTTTTCACCCATGAATCGGAAAAACTGCACCCCTTGTCCACCTGGCCGCCACACCGCCAGAACCAGACGCAATGGACCGCCTCGCTCTGTCTCATCATTCCATTTCCTAGACAGCCCCTAGCCGACTAGACTCTGTACACAGATTTCCATCACACCACCTATCTCACCCAGAACTACACCCCAAAGACACGCTGGAATTGCACCTCTACCTTGCCCCTTTCGTGATCCACTGCATCTTCATTATAAAACCAAAAAAAATTTCAATATCATATTTGCGATCCTCGAGTCGAGACCTCCGCGTCCATATGTTGTGCTCAGCGAAACATTTTATTTTTAGTGCGCTTAATTATTGGTGTTGAAGAACGCACGAAGAACGTGCGAAGAATGAAGAGAAACGATCATAGTATCTGGGCGGATCGATGGCCATATTTTTCTAGACATCATTGCTGATAATCCAAAATATGAAGAATCAACAATAGGATAATTATAGTATTTCAAAATATCCCCCTACCTTGTTTGCTCATTGGAGGTGGCAGGAGGAGGAAGATGATGAGTCGACGCTTCTCAAACGTTGGTTCCTCGTTCCTTGTTCATAGGTCGTTCTTCGTTGGAGAAAGTTATTCCATTGAGAGTTCTCAACCAATTTGGTTTGGAAGCAATTTTCTTCCCCCAACCCCATGAGAGGTGAAGAGCCCGTCACATTTAATCTTACTTAATTAATTAATCAATCAATTGTTGGCTCAATAATTTGGGGAATCTCAAGAGTTACCTCTCATTAAGAGAGGATTTCATGTTTGGGTGGTCCCCACCACCATAATTCTAATGGGTGGTTTCAAATAAATAAAATAAAAGTTGATTGTTTTATTTTATTTTTATTTTAACTCTCCCATGAAAATCCGAAAAACTAACTTCCACCCTCGACCAACTATGGTCGAGGTGAAGGTCTCCTTAAGTGAATATCGGTACTGCGAGTTCTATGGTGTCCTCAGATTTCAATTATGAGCACCGGTTCAAAAGTTCCAAAAACCTTCTCGTACGTTTATTAAATGTACTCGAACAAAAGTTCAGAAATTAATTGTGGGCACACCGGGCCTTGGATTCACACTCCATCAATTTCGTGATCTCGAAATAATTCCATATGATTATAAAATATTTAAACAGAATTTTTGGGACATTACAATATTAGGGTTAGAATACCTATTCATGAAAATTTAATGTTAGATATTTGGAACTACCTCCCAAGTAACGTTGAGATGTGTTTGTACACACCTATCATGAGTTTTTGAAAATGAAATAATTTACTGGGTTTAAATATAGTATTAGTGGTAACCTAAGGTTTCCTCCTAGAGGGGAGTGATAAAAATCAATTTTTACTTAAGAAATATTTTTTTAATTGTTTGGTTTTAAAAAATTCTATAAATTTATTGAAAAAATATGATGAAATGGTGATTGGGGTAGGGTTGGATTAACAATTATGATGAAATCACAGTCCTCAATTTATTTGATTTTTTATTATCAACTAATGAATGAGCGGATCTATAACCATTTCAACTTTCAACCTTCATTGAATGGTTTTGGTGATAATTGAAACAGTAAAAACATTTAGTCAGTCTAACAACAATCCTATGAGTGTAAGTTATACAAAAAATCACTCCTATATTACTTCGGAAACAACCAGCCATGTCTTGTAGCTGTCTAGAAATCAAACAATAACTATTCACACATTCACATATGATATAAATTTCCTATAAATTCACCCAACACATCTAAATATTTCATCATATATAGCTTGGAATTAAGTATAGGGAGAAAAGAGATCATCAAAAAAGGAAATAAAAAATAAATTATCCCTCCATTTGAATGGTAGTAGGTATTCATAGAGATGAATAATCCATTACAAAACCCAGGAGGCAGATAAGATAAAATGAAAATAGTAGCAACAATAGTGTAGGTTATTGATGAGTTTTTCACATGAACACTCCACTATCGAGAAGAAGTCTTAATTCCTTCGACCGTGTCCTCATTTTTTTGATTTGAGGTTTCATTCTTCCTGGACTTTAGTTTATAGTCATGATCTATTCATTACTAAAAAACCATAACTTTCTTTCTTTGTCCTTGATTGAAATATTTTTCATATTACGATCCATCTAGCTAACTATGATTAATTTCATGAATGCTAATATTTCACTTTAATTACTTTTATTAAAGTGTAGGTGAGTCCCCCATATCCTTCTTGTGACCATAAATTGTCCATTTTCACAAATTCATGACACAAACAGAGTTTAAAAAGAACACATATTTACAAAAAATGACACAGATGTAGGATTAAATGTCACATGAATAGGTGAAAATCACACATACACAGAGGCCGATGAAAAATACATAAGTGAAGATTCAAACATATTTAGGGGAATATTCACTCATATAAAAAGTTAATGAATCATATATACATGGATATAACTTGTATGTAGGTAAAAATTAACATGTATACTTAGAAAAATTGACTCATACACACTAATTATTTTTTCATTTCCTCATGATTTCTCCTGGATGATGAATCCACAACATTATTATAAGAATAAATAATTTCCTCATCAACTATATTATCATGAAAGACACAAAATATCACACACCATGATACAAGTCCTAAAAAATTAAAATATAAACTATTATTAGTATCATACCATTCTCATTATTCCAAAAAAATAAACAATTACTAATTTTTCCATTTAAAACAAGATTTAAACAATCAAATGATTTGATAAATTATTTCATAAACTCATAAAAACTCAATGAATAAATAAATATAGGGGAATAAAATAAATTGAATTAAACAATACTATAAATTTTGGGACTTTCTTATAGCTTTCCAAAAAAGATATGTTTTCATTTCTAGTATGGATGTTTCCCTTAACTATTTTTCACGCATTTTAATATAGGAATTTTACATATTTAATTTTTTAGTATTATTTTGATGGGTGTTTCAAATTGAATAGAGTATAAAATATTCCATTTCTTACACTCACACACACATCTCTTGTTTCACATAGATATTAATATTCTATATGAACAGACATATATATATATATATAAATAATGGTATATATATAAATTTGTGCATAACACTTACAAATGAGAATTGAGTAGACACATTGTCTTAGATTTTTTTGATAGGTCCGATGAATCTAAACCATATATTGACACACCAAGTATAGGGATTATTTTTTATGATGGATATTTAGTAGTAATTATGTACTCATTATCACTATGTTCTGATTTATTCCTCTAAAACTATTTTTTTATACATATTTAAATCTTTAGAAATTTTCTTGCATGCACTTGTATCTTCAATATGTGAGTTAAGAGAACTGGTGGTTCCTATTGAGTATTTATACTCATTCCCTACATGTTCAATAGAGTCGAAATGTAAACTTAATTTCTTTATTTTATGGATAAAAGGTGTATGGATATTTTTTAGATTCCTCATTGATTAACTAAATAATAATTTGAATTTGGAAATTTAGAATCTCTGTTATATTAGAGAGAAATTCATTGTCTATAAGGAGAAGTGTGGGCATGCCACCTATTCTATATAGTAGTGTTACATCTTTTTAGTTGTACATGACATTTACTTGTGAGTATATTCGGTAGGATTTTTTAGATTTCATTCATATATAGAGTTCATTGTTTTTTATATTTTATTTTTTCATGGAAAAGTGTCTTGTATATTTGGCTTAGGAACATCCAACATGTGGTCAAGTCATAAAAAATACTAAAAATATATATTCCTGAATTTTTATTTTAATAAAAAGGGTAAATAATTTTACAATGATTGACTCAAAACATCAATACCAGTCACAATCCCCTATGGTTTGTGGGATTCCATTGGGACTGGTTAAAATCAAACTTATGTATTAATTATTTATTAAGGTTAGGGTCTCAAAAAGATTTATCATATCAGTTTTGGGTTTAATAGGATTTTTATCTTTATTAAACAATATCTAGTCCTTGTAAGACTTTATAAGTAATCTATAAAAGATCGATCACTCTCTTTATGGTGGAATCTCAAGATACCATGAGATGTTTGGGCACTAAGTAGTCCCATAAGTTCAAGTGAGGATTTGATCTTAGGTCTCAATTATGAAAAAGAGTAGTTCAAAAAGTGTATAAGTATCAATAAATAACCACTTCCTATGTCTATTCATGCATTATACAGTCTACTAGTACTTTAGGTCACATAATCGTATTAATACGATAAAACATATATATGAATGAACTCAAATAAATAAATAATAACTTTTAATGTAAATATATTTTTTTATATATACATTATTATTTCATATATTTTAAATTAAATTCAGTCACATATATAATGAGGTTGATATTAGTTATATATCTTTTTTTAGAAATCTATTATTAAAATACTTTTTCATCTATATTCATGAGAGTTTTAATAGTTTCCCATCTAGTGTTATATAATATGTAACACCTTGAGCCCAAAAGTCTGAAGTTGGTGCCTTACATTATTACATTATCATAGATACAATATTAAAACACCAAGGTACTTAACAGTTTAGTTGTTTTGGAAAATGATATTACATACATGATAACCATAATACATTGAGAAAAGAAAAAAACATGATACATAATAAAATGACATAAAAAACATCCTTTAAACTCATTAAAGGTTATATTCTTCAAAACATGGGGAAACGAAACATAATAATGGTGATATAAAATTATTATTGAGGGTATGTTATGTATAATAAATAATGAATTGATAAGAGTAAAACAACATGGTAAGGTAAATAACTGATCACACATGCCATTCAATTAACTAGATAAGGAATAATCTATATGAAAAGGTAAGAAAATGAAAGAAACTTACATTTAATCAATAAAATGATAATAAAATTCATCAATAGATATTTCAAATAAAAATATCATGCATATGTAGTATGTTAGTCTAAATGAGGGAAATGATTAATTATTGAATTCCATGTTTACTAAGTACATGGTACCTTTACCGTCAAGACCTTTCAGAAGATGGTTTATAATATCAAGTAAGTACCAATATAATTTGGCCAAATTATTCATCTCGTGAGACTAATAATACATCTAGGGTATATTTATATGTGCGCCATGCCCATGTCGTACCCATCCAAAGCATTCCTCGTATACCGAATAATCGATTTAATTAAAAAAACATATTATGTATCATAAAATATCCATATTGAATATATAATGTGGGTTATTCAATAATTCCCTAGCTTATAATAAGAATAAAAATGTGTTTTTGATGTTGGTGAATTTAAATACCATGGAAATACCATTAAAAACATTTTTGAGGAAAATAATCATTAAACATTCCAAAGTATCCTATACGAGAATAAATCATTTAGAATAATAATCCAATTGAAGGAATAACATTAAATGTATCTTAAAATATCATTATAATAAGGATATTCATGATATAACATGTTAAAGGGAAGTATATAAGCCATTCAAAATAAACTAGGTGCATAACATTACAATAAGCCTCAATAAAATGAAATTAAGAAGAAATCCCTTACTTTGTGTTTCCTTTTGGGTGAACGCCATTTAAAATCATTTATAATGGTTTTAATAATGTTATTAACTTATTATAGAACCATATTAATATTTATGATACCATATATGATCCTCTTATAATATCTTATTACCCATTATTTAGTAATCTTTCATTATTTTAACTATTTTGGGTGTTAATTTTCTAGTTTCTCGAGTAAGTTTTGACTTGTTATTAATTATTCGTAATACTTAAATAATTATCTAATAATACTCATAATTTAAACTATTATTTAATTATCATATATATTCATTATATATGTATATATAATAATCCATAATATTTGATGATAAGAAATGAAATACACCGTTCATGGAGAATGTAGGTCCTACATCGCATAAACACAACTTTCATTTCTTTTTTGTACTAAAATAATGAAAAATAAATGATATATATGTATATTATAATTATATTATCATACTTATTTCATATATTTTACATATTTTTATTTAAACCATCCTTTATACATTCTATGTATAGCGTGAACGAATCACATCACTTTGAGGAGGCAGCAATCAACATTTCCACAAATGATGTTTTTGTATTCCCATGAAATTGAACGAATAAATGATTTTTTTATATAATAATTATATAAGAAAAAATTTATTATAAATATCATATATAAATATATTTTCTATCATAATTCCCAACCATGAGATGTGGTAAAGTAAAAGAAAATGTTATCATTTTGTGAGGTGGTAGTTTACTGTATACACGAACGACAAGTTCGTTTCCCATTTTATGATCATGTGTGTACTTCTAGGTCAAAAATCATAATAGAAAAAATATTAATATATTTAGGATACATATTTTTTTATGTAATAATTTAATAATAATATTTTAATGGTTGGATAATGAAAATAAAATTATAGAACTCGGGGAAGGATGTTACGTCTTCTTTGGGTGACTCAATTTGGATTGTGTCAAAGAGATTCCTTAGATGGATTTAATCATGAAGGGAGGATTATAGGTTGAGGGGAGGGATTTTGGGAGCTTATTTTATTATAGTTTTGGTGATCCAATGGGATTCAGTGGTGTGTTGAAGTGTGAGGTATATGTTGCTTTTTGTAATGGAGGAGGAGTGACATTATTGTACATTTTTTAAAAGGTAATTCCAACCAAGTTATTCATATGCGAAGTATCTCCAATAATGGAAAACATTATATAAATGGGAGTATAATGTAGAAATATGTCCATAAAATGGATTTTTGAAATAGTTATTGGTCATTTTGTCCCTTAATATTATGGTTTAGACCCTTGTAAAGCAATTTTTTCTTTTAATCACTCTAATTAATTTCAATCACTTTCAGTAAATGTTTTTTTTGTCAAAAACTAAGTTAAAATTATTATAAATTAGTTATTATTATTAATAAAAATATTTAATAAATTTTTACATATTTCAATCATAGAATTGGTAGAAATTAATTTAAATTTAATCCTGCAGACGGAATAACAAAGCAAGGTTTTGAAGTAAAAACGTTCAAAATATTGCTATGTTTTTATATACACATTAAATGTGAAATTGATTAAAATTGCCTAAATTGGATAAATTTATTTAAAATTTATATAATTATGATCTTAATCCAATCTAAAAATTTAATTTAACCTTATAAATAAATTAGATGAAAAGAAGTTTGGAATTAAAATTCTGTATTTTTCATTATTCATAAAAACCTGAAACTTCACAGAAAAATACCAAAAATAAAATCTAACCTAATTGTAATGTTTCTATTGAAAAAATGAAGTTTATTTTTTTTAAATTCATAATATTTTCGATATTAATATTTAAATTAGGTGCGCTATTAAAAGGTGTTAAAATTTCCTTTATATAAATATATGTTTTTATGTCAAATATTGGTCTAGTTCTTATCTTATACTTATCAAATCAATTGGATGAATGCCAAAAAATGTTATTGAATATATAATCTATAAATTTTATTAATATCATTCAAAAATATTAATTAATTTTACAAATTAAGATAAATAAAAAGTCTCACATAAAAATAGTATTTTATAAAATCATTTCCATTGTATTCATTTTGTTTCCATATTAATTTATAATTGATAGGTAACTAATGAATTCAACTATATAATTTCATAATTTAGTAAATACTATTCATAACCATTAATTTAATTTCTATGTTATTTCTTATTTTATTAAATTATTTTTTTAATAATATATTATTGTTTGGTAAAACTCAGCCTTGCGCGTTACACAACCCATCGAGGAAAGGTAATATTTTGTGTAATGAAAACTAACCTTGGTGTTTGATGTAGATAAAGATAAATTTTTTTCGTAGAATAATATTATCTTGGTGTTTTGTATAAATAAATCTAGGAAAAAAATTAAATTTATTCTAAAATGAAAATATTATAATGTCTTGGGGTGTTACATTCTACCCACATTAAATATATCGCTTCCTCGCAATTCAAAATCGAGATCAGTAATCAAGGAATTGATATTTGAAAATAAAATATTGTTTAAAACCCACATTATGAATAGGGTTAAAATTTAATCCTCTCAATAAGATAAAAATGAAGGTACAATGGCCACGTAACTAGGTTCCATAGTAGAAGAACATATGCAGGAAATGGAAACACGGGTTCATAAGAAAAATATGACAATCATGTTCTAATGGATAGTGATAGAGAACAAGTTCATCTAAAATTATAGGACCATAAAGGCTTAAACCACTATTATAAAATTTTCATTTATATCATTCAAAATTATTATAATAAGACTATATTTTTGTTTCAATTCCATTTTTCCTATTTTTTAGGAATTATTCCACTCTATAAGAATATAAGTAAATATAAATTTCTATTTCTTAAACACAATCTTATCCTTTGGTTATAACTTGAACGATTAATACTTCATTTCTTAGAATAAGATGCATCATATGGTGGAATACTACATTAAAATCTAAGAACTGAAACAAAGAAAAACATAAACCATTTCACAAATGGCCAACTTTTATAAAAGATTATGATCCAAAAATTTAGAAGGAAGGCCAATATATTTTAAAAATGAACTTATCATTTGCATTTAATCAACATAATGCAACTCTAAATTGTCAAATTCCAAACATATGAATTCCTTTATAATGTCCTCTCTTGAAATATTGTAATATCTTAAATTACCATAAAAACATAGTGGAAACATGTATGATTACTTACTAATTAATTAAAACATATGTTCTTAGATATATTAATCAAAGATAAAATCATTATAAACTCCATCAGTGATGGCATAAATCACTTTTTCATGAAACCATTAATAAATTCCATGTTAGTTAGTACTATCTAATTATTTTAATCCAAATCAACAATCTCTTTATTAGAGAATCATATCTCAGTATTAGGATCATATTAAGGGTTATATTTACCTTAAACATGTGCTTTCAAAAGAGTTTAACATACTACAGATGCTCTTTTCTTAGTATCATTCAACATATGATCTCAAATCCTTATTGAAAATGTACTCCAGTACAATACTCATATATTTCATAATTCGTATTACCAATACATCATTGATAAAGCACTAAAATTACATAATTCTGGATTCCAAATATAAGAACATTAACCATTCCTCATCATCTATGGTAGTAACATAATCTTGAAAATGATCCATTAGAATTTTTGGGTATATTACATTGAGGTATGAGACATTTATTTGTGTAGTGTCCCAAATCCTTGTAGTGTAAGCATTGAAAAATTTAATTTTTTTTCTATCCCATACAATCATGAACATGGTGGAATTTTTTTCCACACTTATAAAAAACTCCCATTCCCTTCTAGAAAGTAGAAGGGAGTTTATTTACATAATTATCACATGTGAAAAAAATACTTCTTTTCCTTTTTCCCTTAATACATCTTTTGACCTACCATCCGGCTCTTTTCTTGCTTTCCATCAAATCTATAGTAAAAGGGGAATTATTTACCCATCTTTTTGTCACATTATACTATGTCCACATATGATGAGAATGCTTGGTATACTATTTAACTTTGAAATATTGGCCTAAAAATATAAAATATATGATCTTTCTTACTATTTGGATCATGTACATTGGTGAGGTTCACATTCCTTCTGCTAGGATCCATTTATAAAAGATGTATAAATTAGGTCATATCATTATAAAAAAATTTATATTCCCAAAACAATTAAAATACATAATATAAATTGAAAATTTTATTCGTTGATAATCTAATATTCATAAACGTGGTTTCTTTGGGAAAATTATTAATTTTCAATCCTTCTTAATGGTTTGTATAGAAAATGAAAATTATCCTAAGAGTATCCCTCGAGAGTTCCAAACCAGGTGCACAAAAAGGATCGTTTTTGTGTACCAAGTTACACCGAGTCATGCACGATGTACCTTATTAGAGTTGTTACCCCATGGAATGTGCACATGTAGTATCCAGACAGAGATGCATTTCTATGAATAACTACATAATCCCTACCTTATAAAAATTAAAGGATGTTTTTCTATACTTATACTAAAATTCTATATTAGGGTTATGCTCCCTAATATATGTTTTATAAATATAGCTACAATGTTTTCTTCTAAAACCTATCAGATACCAAATATTCCCCAACCCCATAAGCCAAGATTCAGTTCCTTACTTTATTACATTGGCATACATACATGATTAAAATTACTAGGGATCTACCAATTTATCATTTTTGGGAAACCATATGACATACATGATACCCATAATACCTTGTAAAAATAAAATAAAAACATGATACAAAATAAAATGATATAAACAACATCCTTGAAACTCATTCAAAGTAATCTTCTTCATAACCTGGGGAAGGAAAACATAATAAGTGTGAGATAAAATTCTCAGTAAGGGTATTTAAAGTGAAAGCAATAATGAATTGATAATAGTAAAACAACATGGTAATGTAACCAAATGATAACACATTATATTCAAATAACTGGATAAGGAATAATCAATATATAATGGTAATACCTAGAAATCATATTCCATTAAATGAACAAACTAATTTTGAAATGCATTTATAGATATGTCGAAGAAAAATCTCAAGGATAAATAGTATCTAAGTTTGAATGACGTAAATGCTTAATTATTGGATTCCATATTTCCTAAGTACATGGTACATTTACTATCAAAACCTTTCATAAGATAGTTTAGAATATCTGGTAAAAAACAATCTAATATGGCCAATAGATTTGTCTCATGAGACTATCGATGTAACGACCCATGTTTTCATAAATAAAAGTCACATTTTTATTTTATTAAATGTCATTTTATGTTATATGGTTATAGAAAACACATGAACTTATTTTGTTTTATCCAATTGGATTTAAATGATATTTAAGAATCATTACCATTGATAATATAGTCGTTGAATAATGATCACATGGTTAGTTAAAATATATGGTTTTAATAGATCCAATTGACACAGAAAAAAGAAGCGTTGGACTCATCTAGTTGGATCATAACCTATAAATCCCATTTATCGATGTTTTCATGGGAGAAAACATCAATGGATTTTTCCCATAACCAATAAAATATGAGATCCTACAAATTAAGAATTAGTGAAACCATTTATGGGGGAAGTTCAAGCTCATCGAGATTAGGACCAGAACCATGTTCGTCGAACCACCCCATGAATGTTCCACCATCACACACCTTACCCAATGGAAATTTTCTAGTGTGTTAATCGGATATGTTTCAAGACCCTATAAATAATATTATGTACATTATTTTTTAATTAATAATGAATATATTTCATCATCTTATTGTAACATTGTAAATGATTTTTATTTTGATATAATAAAACACAAATAGTATTTTTGGTTAATATTTAAATTCAATTAATGATTTTTTTTATGAATTAATAGATTTTTTAAATAAAAAATATTCTAATAAAATATTATTATTAAATAATTTTTATCAAATATAAATGATCATATAATTTTTATGAAGTTGAATGTAATTTTTATAATGGTAGGAAAGCTGTTATTATAAAAAACCGAACATTTATTAATAAATATAGATTTTATTTTAAAAGTGAAAATAAAAATATTTATAATTTTTTTTAAATAAAATTAATATTATATTTTGAATTGGAATTTTGGAATTATTCAACAGTGATTTTTTCATAATTTTTGGAGACATTTAAATTTTTATGTAAAAATTAAATACCGTATAAATATACTTTTTGCATTATGAAATAATAATGACAAAAAGTGATTTAATAAATAAATTAAATGTTATCCACGGCCAAATATATGTTTTAACTTGAAAATAATGTGATTATATGTTAATTTGATTAATTTTATAATCCTTTTTGAATCCTCCAAAACCATTAATATATTTTAATTTTTTAAAATCATTTCTTTAGGAGTATGACTCACATCTACATATGTAGGGGAATTATTTTTTTAATTTATTCCCTTTAACTTATAAAATAATTTTAACTACTCTAATATGGAATAAACCATGGTAAATAACCATGATAATGTTTCTGTTTTTGGTTATTTTATTATGTAGAGTCCAAAACATAGATAATAAAGGAATCCCCCTATTTTCATATATAAACCCACCCAAAATATCATTTATATATATTAAAACATATCATAACTTGTCCATACCCTGACGTTAACTTTCTAGAGTCTACCAATGGTATCCCAATCTCTCAAAAAGCCCCTTCAAAAAATCTGGAGACACACAGTCCAGAAAGGGGGCCTCCTATCCTCCTTTCAATTCAAGAAACTTGGGAATTTGTGTTATTAATTGAAACTTTTTATAGTTTCATTAATTTATAAACATCCATTTAATGTGAAATTTATTTTATTTTAATCACATATCATTTACTCACTCATTTTGACCTCTACCTAAGACGTTACTATGCTTAAATTCCGTAATGGATTTCTCTCTTGTCATTTCCATTCCAGAACTTCTATTATGTTATGTCTCTTAAATTTCATTTTATTATGTTGGGATATGTTCTTCCATATTCCATTTACTATCCATTTTATTTAAAAATAATTTGATAACCCTTTAACTCCCATTAATCCTCCCATGACCCTTTATGGACACCCCTTACCATGCCTGAATATAGTTAAAATTATTTTTTTGGTTAAGTTTATTCATTATGTTATACATATATTTCCAATTTATAAAGACGGGATATGTATTTTCTATGTCCCTATTGCTGAATTGTTCTTGTCTATATGATGAGAGACCCCTTTATCTCTCATCTACCAATTTTACTAAATCCTTAAAGGATGTCGCTATGCTAGAGAAATATAACCATGATTATCCATGCCAAAACAATTGTGTAGCGAATACCATACCCATTTCCTATCAAGGGTGTTTACATTTATGCAGATTTATTTTTTGATAGGGGACTTACATGTATATATTCCACACTCCTTAATCATGAAATAAAAATTTATTAAAAAATTATTAAATGACTCATGATCTTTGTGGTATATTTAAGCTTGAGAATGAAATGAATATGATGGGTGAGCCCAGAATTATATAGTGCTCCAATGAATTTGGTAATTATTACTATCAGGATATTTCCTTTTCGTATAAGAGTGAACCTGATTACATTATGGGACTTTGTTAACATGATGTCTTGGAAGTTAGCCTTGACTTATGTTTATAATGTAGTGTTTTAAGTAACTTCCCATGTTATGATTATCATGAAATATCATGTCTCATTGTTCATGTTTATGATTCATACCCTTTATATGCCCCATTGATATGCCTATTGTCTAAAATTTATCACCTTATGTTGTGATTATTCCCTTAATAGGATTTATAGATGACCTATTTCTTATGTTTTCCCTAGGTTATCTCGTTCAGTTTTAAAAATCCATGGAATTTTAGAAGCATGTTAAGGAGGCTTTCAATAATGTTATTTTATGACATGTTCAAGATGTTATGTTATGCACCTAATTCACAAATACTCTAGACTTCTCGATCGGTTGGGTTGAATTAAGTGTAATTTTATGTAATAAATCATATATCAAAGTGAAATAAAGAGTAGGGGTTTTATAGTTGTTATCAGAGAAAATGTATAATTATTTTTGGTATTAAAATGAAAAAATATAGTGAAATCTTTATGCGTAAGAATAAGTATAAGAAAACATCCCTAAATGTGGGTAAGTATATAGTAAGTGTTTTATCAAGAAAATACATCCCTATTTAGAAATAACAAGTGGACGTGGTTGTGGAAAAGATGTACCTAGGGGTAACAACTCGGACAAGGTGTGTTAGGACTGACTTGGGGTTTCCAAGTTCATGGAAACAAGCCTTACTGTGTTCTAGGTTTGACAGTCCTAGTGGATATGCTTTGGTAAATTCATAATCTCATTACAAGCCATTATTAAGGGAAAAAAATTCTTATATGAATATATGTTATTTAATAGATCATGTATAACAAAGATTGATACATAGAAATCAATATGTTAAGGAAATAAATGTAATTTATAAGATATCCATTTAATCTCATCAGATTTCACTTTATGTGTTTAATTATATAAAATAATCATCCCTAATTTTCCTTTTATTCCAGCCAATGGACCAAAATAGAAGGAATCAGGTAAACAATCCATGTTTTGGGAAATGTGATGTCTACCCAAATGAGATTAAAAAACTGATGGGACTATGAAACACAAACATTATCATGATATGATCTAATATGAATCATGTTTAGAATAAAATCCTACATCACAAGGGGCATCTGAATCCCAAAAAGTGATAGAAAACTACAATTGAGTGATTTATATGGAAAAGGAATTCAACTTTTAATGAATAATATGATCCCTTAATCGTAGAATAATGGATTTAATCCATTGAGAATATATTATCCATCATTTAATTTTCTGAACAAGATAAGGTTCTATTGGATTTTTATTATATAAATGGATATTTTTATTAGTGGTTAACATTAATTAATAATACGAATCTTGGGAAAGAGATCAAAGTGATGGAGTGGAATGAATTCCAAAAAATGTTTTTTGGTAGATACTTGCCTCACACTCTCCAACATAAAATGGAAAGGGATTTCCGATCCCTCAAGGAAAAAGATGGTGATTCTATCAGGGTGTATGGGAAAAAAATTCACAAGACTTGAATGATACAGCTTTGTATTTGTAGTTACCCCTAAATGTGAGGTTGACTATTTATTTGGTGGGTTAAAACTTATACTAAAAAAATCCATGGTGATCTGTGAGTTTTATAGCTATGTGGAAATTGTCTGACGTGCCCTCAAAGTTGAAATAGAGATTGAAAAATCACAAGGATGTCATGGGGATAAGAAGAGTAAAGTGTATTTTAATTCTGGTAGTCCAATGGGAGAACTAAATGGTGCAATGAAATTTCAATATCCAACATGCCACATGTGTGGGAATAAATACCCTAAAAATTTTCTAAGGGGAACGAAGAAATTATTAGGTGTTCAAAGGAAGGAAACCTAGCTAGGAATTACAAAGAAGAGAAACCCAATAATGATTCAGAGGAAAGGGATTCTCCGGTGATCCCTTAACACATTTTTTATTACTTCAACTATAAGGAACCAGGTCACTTTGAAAACCAATACACTAAAATAAGGGTTTTCAGAGACAATCGACAACCTCCATGGAAAAAAGGGTTATATTTTTCCATCACAACCACTGAAGTGGATCCCAAAAATGAAGTTGTGATAGGCATTCTAGTTATTAATTCTATAATACTGAACATATTTTTAGTTTTTTTGTTCTGAAAATTCGTTCATATCATGAAATATTAGTAGAACTATCTAAGAAACACCAAAAATCATGGAAGAGAGTTATCAGTTAACATGAGAAATGGGGGAATTATTTTATCCCACATATATAACTCCTCCCCTATAAATGTTTTTCGGATGAACTTACTAGTGAAGATTTTTATACATCCTTTGGTGGAATTTGATGCAATTCTGGGCATTGATCATCTTTCCCTATATAGAGCTAACATAAATTTTTTTGAGGAGGAAATCACTCTCTATATTGGGAATCAACCGCCGATTATGTACAAGTTCATAGATTATGATGAATCATATTTTGTACCATCATCATATGAATTTATATTATTTCCCTATGAATAAGTGTATCTATGTCAAATGATTGAGTCTAAGGAAAGAACCATCCTTGAAGTCATGCATATTGTGTGGGAATACAATAATGTGTTTCCTGAGGAATTATTTGGTCTTCCTCTTAATCGAGAGGTTGAATTTTGAATTGATCTTATACATAGATAATTTCCATTATAAAATAATCCTTATATAATTTATGTTGTGGAACACGAGGATCTAAAGAAACAATTATAAGAGAATCTGGATAAAGGGTTTATATTCCCAAGTGCTTTACCATGGGTTGCACCAGTCTTCTTCATTTAGAATAAGGATGGGTCAATGGACCTTTGCATTTATTATCATGATCTAAAAAAATATCACAATAAAGAACATATATCCTCTATCACAGATTGATTACTTGTTCTATAATGGTGAAAAATCATGCTTCCGGAATCAACACATTTAAATATTGTCTATTTTTAAAAAACATTTAAGTAGAAAATACAAATTTAATTTATACTTCCATGAAATTTTAATGGTCGAGGTTTTAGAGAATTATATACAAATATTACATTAAAAAAAACTGTAAAAAAAAACAAACAAATGACACCACTTGTGCTAACTCCATAATTGAAATGAACGGCTTTAGAAAACTCAACTGAACTTGTGAATAAATATTTAAAACAAGGGGTGATCATTTAATTGCACAGTAATGATTTTTCCAAAAATCCAGTAAAAAATATACCTTTTTAGAATAACTTTATAAAATATTTTAATAATTTGAAAATAATTATTCTTTAAATATTGTTAAAAATAATCCAGTGATTTTGGAAAAAATAATAAGCATGCTCATGAAAACAAAACACATGAGGCCACATGAAACATTTTAGGCTCTCTTGGGTTTACCCACTTTTCAAGGTATGGGTTAACTCCCCAATTACCTACCATATGAACAAAATTCGAGTGATATATTTCATAAAAACCTTTTCGGATTCCCCTATATATATATTTTCAATTGGATTTTTTGTTTTGAAAACATATACAATCATACAATTATATTTATATATAAATTTATAAATCTAAACCTTTATTGAAAATAATTTGTTAGACATGGAACATTCAAATATCTTGATACTTATACTTTCCATATTCACATGGAAGGTTAATCAACATCCAAATACTTAAAATTTCATTCATAATCTCATAAAAATCCATTTTTAAGGTAGTTCCAATAAATGTAAAATTTATTCAAACTGCATGCATACATGTGTATACATGTATATACATATTCATTTATCAATTCATTAATTTTCATGAAAAATCATTGATGTATGGCCATAATCATGATTTGTGTATGAAATATATATGACAAGATAAAATTTAGGATATTCTTAACCTATAAATAAACTTGATTAATCATAATTTATTTAAAATAGTTATAACATAAAAATTATACATATATATATATATTTATATACATGATTGAAAACTTTAAAAATTGAAACAATTTGATACTTATAAAATTTAAACTCAATGAATATTGAACAATGAAATAACTCACATTTATAATCTAATAATTAAGATCAAAATAAATATTTTAATGATTTCCCTCACCATATAATTTCTAATAGAAAATTATATAGATGGATAAAATACATACATACATATATATAGTTATATATATATATACCTTTTCGAAATAAAATAATTTTATCAATAGATATATACTATTATTAAACAAAAATTTAAAAATAATCTCTTATAAAAATACAAGTTCCACCAACATTATATGTGTTTCAAAATACTAATTCATGGATCAAGTATGATCAACTGAAAAATAAATAAAACTAATATATCTCTTACTAATTTTGAAAAAAAAATATTTAAATGGAATTGAAAAAATAACAATAATTTGAAAACAAATGAAAATAATTTCCCTTACCTCAAATAGAATAAGCACCACTACTAGAAGGGATTTGGACACACCAAAAATGCAACATACTATATAGAACTCAAAATAGAACTGATGTAGAGAGAATAAAAGGAGATATCTTATTTATAACTTGGATTAAATATTTTTAAAGTTGAAAAATAAATATTTCCATGAAATATTATTATACAGTTTTCGATATAAAAAATAAATTTACAGTAATGGGATCATTCAGAAAAAAATAGGAACAATAATTCTAATAGAATCAATTTTATAGTACAAGTACATGGATAGTGGGAATGACATATACATACCAAAAGAATGTTTTTCTATTTATATTCCAAAAGAAAACTGTCAAAAAACAAAGAGCTCACATATCATTGACAAAAATTAATTTAAAATTACTAAAACAATGACATCAAAGAAAATCCACACAATCATTGATCAATACAATTCAAAACATTGGTAGATAATTAAGAATTAAAACTACCGAGACATCATAATTGATCGAGGTAGAAAATTAAGAATAAAAAAAATAATTCCATGACCAGAACGATCCTAGATTCGACACATAGAAAGATAAACAAAGAACATACCTCAAAAAGATTTGAAAATGAAGGAAAGACCATAGTTGAACTCTAGACATGCCACACTAGTGGACTAATCCCTAATCAATCTTGGATATCCATCAAATGTTCTCAGAAACAGAACCCTAACCTCATACGGTGGTTGAACACCTTCCTCACTGACAACTGATCTCTTCCAACCTTGTTTGAATCCTCACCGCTACTTGACTCCCCCAAATCACTCTACTCAGCTCGAATCTCCCGATGTGAACCCTCACCATACCTCCCAAATGGGTTCAGCCCTATGCCCGGGGTCCCTAAATGAAGGGCTCAAAACCCTCAGTGTCCCCCTCTTGTTGTGTGACACCTACTCCACTCTGCCCCCTCCCTTAACCCCAATTCTATTTTTCTCTATATTTATTATATTTTTAATTATATATTTAACTCTATTAATATAATTTGAATTTATTTTAAAATTAACAGAATTTATAAATTCATAAATTTTAAAAAACATTGTAATTCACATATTTTATGTTCTATTAAAAATATTAACATTAAATTTAACATTGAAAATTTATTTATGTCAAATCACGTTAAAATTTAATAACGTTAATTAAAATAATTTCACATAAAAAATTTGAAATTTTAATATTAAAACGTATAATACTTGAATATATTAATTTATTTAATTTACTAAAATTATTATAAAATAATTAAAATATTATTTCTATCATTGAAAAATAAATAAATTGGATATGGAAAAAATATAATACATTCATTCAAAATATATTTTCAAAAGGTACTTTTAAATAGTTTTTCTTAAAATAATAGAATATATTCATGAAATCTATATTTTAATAATTATTTAATAAAAATACATCCTTTTAAGAATTAATTAATTTATGAAAATTATATTTTACTTTTTTTGGATGTGACATTCTCCCCTCTTAAAATAATTGAGCCTTCACAATTCTTTCCTCATAAATAAAATATTTATGAATTTTTATCCTCAGAAGTAAGAAAAACTAGGTCTTATAAACTTCTATAATATACATCTTAGACAAAAATATATAATCTCAAAAGTTTTCTATATAGTTTCTTTGGTACCAATTATAATGTCATGAACCAACGATTCGAGACTCAACACATATAAATTCTATATATATTTTTTAAACAATATAAATAAAAATACAAATAGAATTTACATTTCCATGAACTTTTACTGGTATTGGTTTTGGAGAATTAGATATAAATATTATACTCCAATAAACTATAATAAAATAAAATAAAACAAACAAAATATATTGTGTGCGCTAACTCCATAAGCGAAACGAACTCCTTCAGAAAACTCTATTTAACCTGTGAAAAATAATTTGAATCAATGGGTGAGAATTTAATTGCCCAGTAAGGAGTTTTAAAAAAGTAAAGTGAAAAATATAAAAATTTAGAATACCATTAAAAAAATTATAATAATTTGGAAATAATTAAATTTAAAAAATGCTTAAAATTGAACCAGTGAATTTTGAAAAAACAACAAGAAATCTTTTGAAAAAAAAAACACATGAGGTCACTTGAAATAGTAAGGGGTGTCTTAGACCTACCCACTTATTGAGAGACTAGTTCACCCCCCAATTACCAAACATATTTATAACATTCAAGCGTAATATTTCATAAAATATTTTTCAGCATGCCTTATATATATATATATGTTTTCCACTGGAGTTTTTGTTTTAAAAAAAATAAAAAATCATACGTATATATTTATATAAAAATTTATAAATATAAGCTTTCATTGAAAATTTTCTATTATACTTGGAACATCCAAATATATTGATACTTATACTCCACATATTGACATGGAAGGATTATTAATATACGTGTACTTAAAATTTCATTAATAATATCATAAAAATCCATTTTGAAGGTAGTTTTGATAATTGTAAAACTTATTCAAGGATTATGCATCTATGTGTATACATATATATAAGTATTCATATATTAATATATAAAGGATCATGAAAAATCATCGATGTATGGTCATAATAATGACTTCCGTATGATATGTATATGACCTGATAAAATTTATGATATTCTTGACTTCTAATAAAACATGGTTAATCATAATTTATTTAAAATAGTTATAAACTTGAAAATTATACATGTATACATATATATGTACTTACTCAAATAATTTAAAATCTAAAACTCTTAAATACATATAAATTTTAAAATATATAAATATAGAAAAATTAAATAATTCACTTTTATATTCTAATAATTAAGATCGAAATAAATAATTGAAATACTTACCTCACCATAGAATTTATAATAAAAAATTATACAGATAGATATAAATACATATATATATATATATACATATATATATATATACACCCTTATGAAATTACACAATTTTTTCATTAAATTTATACTCATATAAAACAATAACTTAAACACAATATCATAAAAAGATAAAAGTACCACAAAAATTATATGCGTTTCAAAATACTAATTCAAGGATCAGATATGATCAACTGAAAATAATAATAATAAAATCTCTCTTAATAATTTTTAACATGTAATATTTAAATGGCTATGACCTGAAAATAATAATTTTAAAGAAAATCAAAATAATTTCCCTTACTTAAAATTGAACTAGCACCAGTGATGGACAAGATTTGGACACACCAAAAATGAAGAAGATAACCCAAAACACAAAATAGAAATAAGGAAGATTGTGAAGAAGGAAACACACAGTTTAATACCTGGCATCATTATTTATACAATCTAAAAATTAATATTTCCATGAAAGCTGAGTTTATATTATTTGATAGAAAAAAACAAATTTACTATAATAGGATCATTTAGAGAAAAATTAGAACAATAATGCTGCCAAAAACAATTTGATAATACCAGTACAGGTAAAGTGAAAATGACATATAGAAACAATTCTTTTTCTTTTTGTTCATATTCGAAAAGAAAAATAGAAAACCACAAACAGATCATAGATCATTGAAAAAACTATAATTTAAAATGACTAAAACCATGACATTGGATAAAATCAGCACAATCGTTTATCGAGATATTTCAAAACATTGACTGATAATTTAGATTTACAACTATATGACATCAAAATAAATCAAGGTAGGAAATGAAGAATAAAAAAAATCCATGACCAAAACAATCCCAGATTGGAAACCCATAAAGAAAAACAAAGAACCTACCATTTAGAGATTTGAAAATAAAGGAAAGACTCTGGTCGAACTGTTGATATCTGACATCAATGGATGCAAACCTAACCGATCATGGATATTGATCAATGTCACTTAGAAATAGAACCCTAAACTCATATATTGATTTAACACCTTCCTCTCTATTGTCCAATATATTTCTTCCTGGTTCGAACCCTCACCACAACTCGATTCCCCAAAGCGCTCTTCTCATCTCAAATCTCCTAGACTAAACCCTCACCAATCCTCCCAAAGAGGTTCATCCCTCCACTTGAGGTCACAAAAATAAATACTAGAAACCCTCATGGTCCCTCTCTTGTTGTGTGACATTGAATCCCATCAGAACCCCTCCCTTAACCCTAATTTTCGTTTTCTCTATATTTATTAAATTTTTATTATTTATTTAATTCTTTTAATAGAAATTTAATTTATTTTAAAATTAACATAATTTATAAATTCATAAATTTCCTTAAATATCATAATTCATATTTTTATTCTATTATGCATGTTAACTTGACATAGTCATTCAAAATTTATTTATATCATATGAAATTAAAATTTTAATACCATTAATTAAAATAACGTCACTTAAAAAAATTTGACATTTTAATATTTCAACTTATAATACATGAAGATAATAATTTATTTAATTTACTCAAATTTTGATACAATAATTAACATATTATTTCTATCATCATAAAATATATAATTTGATTAAGCCTAAAATTAAATACATTCTTATTAATATAATTTCAAAATGTACTTTTATATAATTTTTCTTGAAATAATAGTATATATTCAACAAAAATATTTTTTCATAATTATTTAAGGAAAATAAACCCTTTTAATAATTAACGATTTTATGAAAATTATATTATAATTTCCTGGGATGTTACAAGTTTGATAAGCTATATGGCGCATAATGCATCTCCAAGGTGGATCTTTGGTCAGGATATTATCATGTAAGGGAAGAGAAGAAATATATCCCCAATACTTCTTTTCATATAAGGTTTGAGCACTATGAGTTTATAGTGATACCATTCAGACTCACTAATACTCCAAAAATCTTCATGTACTTTATGAATAGATTCTATAAATTTTACCTCAAAAAATTTGTGTTTGTCTTTATAGATGATATTCTAATTTACCTCAAAAGAAACGATGAGCATGAGGATCGTCTTAGAACAATGATGAAGAACCTACATAAGGATAAGATATATGCCAAGTGAAACAAATATGAGTTCTGGTTAAAGGAAGTATACTTTTTGAGGAATATCATCATAATGAATGGTATATCTATGGACCCTTCAAAGACAAATGAAATTTAAGGATAGCCGTGGACAACATCTGTGAAAGATATCCATTGTTTTCTTGGGTTAGATGGGTATTATCTTCAATTTTTGATAAATTTCATTCAATTTTCAAACCATGAAACCATGATAACTCAGAATGTATCCAGATTTTATTAGAATGATGAATGTGAAGAGAGAAAAAAGGAGTTGGAACGGAGGGTCATCATTGACCCTATGCTCACACTACCCTCAAGTGGAGAACATTTCAAATTATTTAGTGATGCTTCGAATAAGGTATTACACTATGTGTTAATTAGGTTTGAAAAATTCATATCCTATACTTCAAGGAAGTTGAAAGCTCACAATGATAAATACGCAACACATGATCTGGAGTTGGCTGTAGTGATCTTCACATTGAAAATATATTGGCATTATCTCTTTGGGGAGAAGTGTTAAAAATATACAGATCGCAAAAGCCACATGTATATATTGACACAGAAATAGATGACTATGCATCATCAAAGATGGTTAGAGATGATAAATGACTATGACTTCTCAATTCATTACTATCATGGGAAAATGAATAAAGTGACAGATGCACTATTTATAAAAGATTGAAAAACTTTATTATTTAAGAGAATTGAGAAGGATCTGATATTATTATAAATGAAGAGGATGGACATCAGAATCATAAAGAAAGTAACATCATCAATCCATTCAGAAATTATTGCTCAACCATCTCTTCTGGAAATGATAAAGGATATGAAAAGGGATAATGTGAGAATTCATAATAAAGTAAAAAAATATAAGAATATTGAAATCATTAGAGTTCAATATTGATGAATAAGGAATTGTGATATTTGGGTCAAGTCTATGTATTCCCTAAAATACTAAGCTAATGAAGGAACTATTGTATGATGCACATAGTCTGAATTTCTCCATTCACCTAGGATGAACAAAGATGTATCGAGATCTCTGAGAGCACTATTGGTGGTATAACCAAAAGAAATAGATAGCTAAAAATAAATCAATGCTCATGGTATTTTAGAAAGTGAAGTCTTAAAGTCATAATTCTAAGGGCTTGATGCAACCATTACCCAAATTAAAATAGGAATGGGAAAAAATCACCATGGACTTTGTCACTATACAGATGATGACATCCAATGGAAACAATGCTATTTGGGTTATTTTGGATTGTCTTACAAAGACTACACACTTCATTGCAATTCGAGAGGATTTATCATTGGCATAGATTTCATTGATATACATCAAAGAATTAGTGAGGATTCGTGGAGTAACACTATTAATTGTATCCAATTGGGATCCAATATTCACCTCTATGTTCCAAAAAATTCTCCAACATTCTCTAAACACAGAGCTAAACTTTAGTATGACATATCATCTTCAAACTAATGGTCAATATGAGTAAACTATCTAGATACTTGAGGGAATGTTCAGAGTATGATAAATTGACTTCAATGGGGGGTGATATCTATATATTACTCTTCTCTATTTCTCTTACAATGATAGATTTCACTCGAGCATCCAAATGTCTCCCTATGATTCACATTATGGGAGGAGGTGCAGAACTCTTACATTATGGTATAAAGTTGGGGAATGAAAACTTCTAGGTCCTAAAATGGTTGAGGAAATAGTGGAAAAGGATAATACCATTCAACACCACATCAAGTCTAATCAGAGTCAACATAAGAGCTGTGATGAAAACTTTCAATGAGACCATGTGTTTGATATTGGAGGCATGGTATTTCTCTACATATCTATATGGATTAAAGTTATGAGATTTAGGGAAAATGGTATGTTTAGGCGAAGATACTTCGATGGCCTACCGACTATCACTCCCACCGAACCTATCTCGAGTGCAAGATGTATTCCATGTATCCCTATTGAGAAAAAAAATACCAAAACCCTCTAATGTACTCAATCTAGAAGTGGTACTATTGGATAATGATATTTCTTATGAGGAGCAACTGGTGTTAATATTAGATCACAGAGAAGTTCTAAAAATAAGGACAATGCACCTTATCAAAGTGACGTGGAGAAACCACATGTTTGAAAAAGAAACATGGGAATTGGAAGAAATGATGAAATAGAGTCACCATCGTCTATTTTATTTTGAGAAAATAAAATTCCGGGGGAGACATTTCTTAAGGGGGAATATAGTAATAACCTAAAATTTTATAAATAAAACCCCCCTTTTGGTACAATTAAATGTTATATTATGTAATATAGTTATATAAATTACATTAAATTATTTTGTTTTATCCAATTTTATTTAAATTAACTTCATGTATCTTTACTATTGATAATATATCTATTGGACAATGATCACATGGATAGTATAAATATTGGGTTTTAACAAATCCAATTGACACAGACCAAAGAAGAGATCTCCTCAGCTAGTAGGACCATACCCAATAGAGACCATTTATCTAATTTTCCCAAGGAGATATAATCAATGGGATTTTCCTCTGATGAATCCTAATATGAGATCCAAAAAACTATAAATTAGAAAAACTGTTTATGGTATAAGTTTGGGATCATGACCCAAACCATGTTCATCGAACCTCCCTATAAAAGTCCCACCATCATGCACCATACCCGTTGGGTGTTTTCTAGGGTGTTAAGGGATATGTATTAAGACCCTAACAATATGAGTATTTAAATTAATTTTTATTGAATAATGATTTTATTTTTCATCCTATTAGTGCTACTTTGTAAATGATTTTTATTTTGATGCAATAAAACAAAAATAATATTTTTGGTTAATATTCAATTTTAAATAATGAATTCATTTTGATGAATTAATGGAATTTATAAATAAATAACATTTCAATAAAATATTTTTTTTAAATAATTTTTTTTCAAAAAAATAAATGATCATATAATTTTTATGAAGTCAAATGTAATTTTTATAATGGTTTGAAAACCATTATTGTCAAAAGAATAAACAGTTCTTAATAAATGTAAATGTTATTTTAAATTTTAAAATTCATATATTTATAAAATTATTTAGATAAAATTAAAATTAATTTTTTAATTAGAATGTTGAAATTATCCAACCGTGGATTTTTGATAATTTTCTGAGGTAGTTGAGTTTTTGGGTAAAAATTAAATAACGTACAAATATAATTTGTGTATTATGACATCATAATGACCCAGAAGTTATGTAATAAATACTATAATTGGTATCCAGGAACATATATTTTTTTTGAATTTAATATAATTCAATTTTATATTTATTTTATTAATTTTATAAAACCCTTATGAATCCTCCAAAACCACTAATATATTTTATGGTTTTGAAATCATTCCTTTAAGAGCATAAATGACCTCCACATAAGCAAGGGAATAATTTTAATATATTTGACCCTTGAACATATAAAATAATGGAAACCTCTCCCATTTGTTTGAAACTTTGGGAAAACCCATGAAAAGGTTTGTGGTTTTGATTATTTTATTATGTAGAGTCCAAACCAAAATAATAAAGAAATCGACATAATATCCTATATAAAACCATCAAATATCCCATTTCGCTTCCCTAAAACTCCTTGGAGATCGTCAATACTATTTCCATATCTCTTTAGAGTCCTACCAAGGTTCCCAAAGTCTCCAAAGAATCCCCTCTCATGTATTTTGAGTCACACTCTCATGTAAGAGACCTTGCTCTGCTCTTTTCAATTCAAGCACTTTCTTTAGAAGTATTATTCTTAATTGATTTTTTTTTATAATTTCATTTATTTATAAAAACCACCAGGCTATAAAATTAATTTTATTTTAATGAGATATTGTTTAGTATCTCTAATTTTTATCTTTACAAAATTTTGTACAATGATAATATTCAGTAAGGGATTTCTCTCAACTCGTTTCCATTAATGTAGTTATTTTTTATTATTCATTTTGAATTCCATTTCATTATGTTGGGATATCTACATCCATATTCCACCAAATTTAAATTTAATTTAAAAAGGATTATATCCCACTTTCACATTAATTAATCCTCCCATGATCCTTTATGTACAACCGCTTCCATGCTTAAATATAGTTAGGATTATTTTGTTTTTTCAAGTTTTATCATTACCTTATACATATATTTCCAATTTATAATGATGAGATATGTTTTTTTGTTCCTATTATTACCCATTGAATGTCTATGTGATGATATTCCGCTTTATCTTCCCTAAACCATTTTTTTGATCTTTATGTGACGTCATTATGCTGCTAAAATGTCACTATAATTTTCTACTCCAAAATAATTGTGTAGTGAATACCATACCCATTTCCTATCAAAGGAATTCACAATTATGCACATATACATTTTTATTGGGGACTTAAATGTATTTATTCCACACTCCTTTATCATCTAATATAAATTTATTAAAAAATGTTCAATGTTTTTGGATCTATGTGGAACACTTAACCTTGAGAATGAAATGAATTTAACGGGGGAACCAAGAATTAAATATCACTCATATGCATTGGGTAATGTTTTGTATCATGATATGTTATGTTGGGACATGAAGTGAACCAAATTACTTTATGGTAATTTTTACATCATGATATATTGGAATTTATCTTTGAACTATTTTTATGATTCAATGTTTTAATTTGTTTCCACAGTTCCCATGTTATAATTTTCATGCTGTATTATGACTCATTGTTTATGATTATGATTCATACTCTTTATAAGCCCAATTGACATGCCTATTGTCTAACATGTATCACCTTATTTCATATTTATTCCATTAGTGAGATTTATATATCATCCATTTATTTTGTTTTTCCTGATGTTATATCATTCAGTTTTGAAAATCCATGGAATTTTATAAGCATGTTAAGGAAGTTTTCAATAATGTTGTCGTATCTCATGTCCTTGATATTGTTCCCAATACCTAATTATAAAATAAACTATACTTATAAATATATTAGGTTGTATTAAGTGTAATTTTATGTAATAAATCAGGTATTAATGTGAAATAAATTGTAGGTTTGTTATAGATGATACATTGAGGGGATATCTATAACCGGGCCCCACCAGTGTCATACCTATCCAAAGCATTCATCATATACAGAATAAGCGGTTTATTTAATAAATAATATTACATATCATAAAATATACATATTGAATAAACAATACATATTTATCAATAATTACCCAATTTATTATAAGTATAAACTATATTTTTGTATGTTGAAGAATGGAAATTCCAATAAAGACCATTAAAACATTATTGAGGAAAGTAATCTTTAAAAATTCCAAACTGTCCCATACAGATTTAAAACATTTGGAATCATAATCCCCTAGAAGTAATGAAATTAAATAAAACATATAATATCATGAAAATAAGGATATTCATTACGTAACATGTCTAATGGTAGTATAAGAACCATTTAAAGGAAACTAGGTGAAAAACATTATAATATGCATTAGAGAAATGAAATTAAGACAAAATCCATTACCATGGTTTTCCTTTTGGGTGAACAGAATTTAACCTCATGTATAATGGTATTAATAAGGTTAATAAATTATTACATAACCATGTTAATATTTTTTATAACATATATGGTCCTCTTATAATATATTATTAACCATCTGTTAGAAATATTTCCTTATTTTCACTATTTTGGGTATTAATTTCCTAGTTTCTCAAGTATGTTTTGACTTGTTATTTGTTATTACTATTACTTAGATCATGTTTTAATAATCATCGGAATGTAAAACATGATTTAATTATCATATATATATATATTTATTATATATCTATTTATAATAATCCATTATATTTGGAGATAAGAAATGAATTACACCGTTCACGGAGACGGTATGACGTACGCATGCAGGAACACTACAATCATTTTTTTTCATATTAAAAGAATGAAAATTAAATAATAAATATTATAATTATAATTAAAATATCATATTTATGTTGTATATATCACATATGATTATTGAAACTATCATTTATACAATCCACGTATAGAGTGAACAAATCACATCGCTTTGAAGAGGTGGTAGCCACACTTACACAAAGATGTTATCATATTCCAAAAAAATTAAATGAATAATGGTATGTGTTATATAATAATTCCAGAAGTGTAAAGTAATTATAAATATAAAATATATCATATATAAAAATATATTTCAACATTATTCCATACCATAAATGTGGTAAAGGAAAAATGAATGACATCATTTCTTGGGGAGGTAGTTCACCATACACACAAACCGTAAATTCATTACCCATTTGATGGAAGTGTGTGCTTGTTTATGTTTTTTTATAATATCATTATATTTAGGATACTAAGGATATTATTTATTAATTTAATAATAATATTTTTCTGGGTATAGAATGAAAATAAATTAAAATATCTTGAGGAAGGATGTAACTTCCCTTTGGGGTAACTCCTTTTGGTTTTTAGAAAAGGGATTACTTAGATGGAATTATTCCCAAAGGGATGATTCTAGGTTTGTTAATGGTATTTTATGAGCATATTTGATCATATTTTGGGTGATTAATGAGGCCTGAGAGGAGTGAGTATGTGGGAGGGGTGAGTGTCATTTTATAGTGAAGGAGGGGCATTCTAGTAAATTTTTGAGAAGGGAATTCCACCCATATTTTTCCAATAAAAGTGGATCTAATTATGTAAAAAAAATTATCCAATGTATTATTGTGTATAAACTAGTAATTTCCCATGCATTTTCACAGTGATAAAACAAAATTCTTAGTTCATGCATTCTCACGAAGATATGGTTCAGTACTTTTATGAAGGAAATAAAATATTTTGGAAAAACAAAAGAAATTGGGAAAGTAGTTAACTATAAAATGAGTAGTAATTAGAATCCAGAATTAAGAGAAATAAATTATTGAAAAGAACAATAGTTTCATAAAAATTGTGAAATAAACGTATTTAATAATATCTGCATGATCCACTACAGAAATAAAATAAATGTTTGAATGATCTAAAAAAACATCCAATGCTCCAATTAAGAAGCTCATCCACTGCTCAAACAGAGTACAACATCCAGTTTTCAAAAACATGTATCATAAGTAAATCCCCATTTCACTTCACCATATTGAAAATAACTCCCTTAATAAAAGTTACAATGTTCATGTTAATGGGAGGAGACAAAAGTATTGGGGGAGACACGCATCATGAGCTTAGAGAAGGTTTTCCCAGAGGTAGCAGTAGAGAATATATTGGAGATATTGATGATGATTGAAAATCCAACATTTCAGCAGATGGTAATTCCATGCCCATGTAATATACTATGGAGTAAACATTTCAGCACCAACTGCATAATCTTAGATGGTACCCTATAATTAACGGTAGATTAATAAACAACTTCTGAAAAGAAAAAATACCTTATTTTGACCTAAAATAGACTACAGGTGCTATCGAGCATGTTGGTCTATATAGAAGATCAGAACAGCCTCACAGATGAACCCATGATGAGGAAGTGACAGAACATTCTGCCTCATCTACATCAGATTATACAAGACCCGAAAAATGAAGGATTATATCCATAAGGAGTGATATAATAGAGAGTACTGCATTCATGATAAGACTGAAAATAAAAATGGGATAATATAATTAATTAAACCAGAATTTTTAATGTACATATGGGTAAATGAAATAGTATAAATTAAATTGTATTAAGTTGGGAAGACCTGCGCCCCGGTGGCTACTTCTTACGACCGCCCACTCCCTACCAGCCAGACACCATGACCCCTCTCCCATATTCATGTGTACCATCTCCTGAAGAAAACCATCTAAATTAATGGTAAAAACGCAAATTTTAAAAAAATTTATCAGAAGTGATACTTAGTAAAAGTAAACTAATATGTGAGACATAATAAAATGACCAGCTACTTTAAAATATCATTGAATGTCTGTTGCATGATGTTTTCTTCCTCCAGAATCAATTTATAGTAAAATCTATCTCATTATATGTAGGATCAAAATCCTACAGTAATATTGACTATATGGAATATATTGAAAGCTTAAATTAGTTTTATAGATTATAACAATAAAAGTGTACAACAAACATGCACATAGGTAGAGAGCAGAAACAATAAAGATAATTTCATTATATCATTCTTCGAGATCACCGTAAGATCTTCCAGTTTTTCCCCACTATGGATGATGTATGTGGGGTATTTCGAATCCTCGTCATCTTCCTCATTTGACCCTGCAACAACCAACATCCATATAGAACACAACGCAAATCGATTGCAATTTGATATAGATGGATATAAAAACTTTTCAGCGTTGGTGAGCTTGGAATCAAGTCCTCTGGTGATTCTAGTTCTAGTTCAGCCCTCTTGGATAAAGTAAGATCTTGGTTTTCTTTGGCTCCTGGCTACAAATCTCTATTCATCAGGTATGGGTGGCTTCGACCCTTCAGATTTTCAATTACAATGACAACTGGTCCCATCCCAGAGTGCGATCTCGGTTGACATCAACGGAAAAGAATCTTCAATGATGGTACCTATTTTGGATATCAATCATATTCTTCAAATTAGAACTGTATCTTGGACACGACATGATCTTTGGGTTCGCCATCCTAAACATTGACCGCAGACTGATGATTGTTATGGAGGTAGAGGGGGATGACGGTGAAGGTGTGAAACCTAGGTCTAGAGGAAGGAACCGTGAGTAGTGGTAGATGATAGTAACAGCAAATCGTAGGAGAAGGAAGTGGAACTCCATAATGGGAGGGGTGGGGATAGGATCTATAGAGAGCGGTGATTCATGTATCATAACTTACACACTGCATAATATTTTATGTTGCATGTACATATAAAATATTGAAATAAATGCTCAATAAACTGGAATGTGTACAGTTCAAATAAAATACATATTCCAAACTAAAAAACTAACAATCAAAACAGTTTGAATAAAATAATGGTATACTCCAAAGATTCTCACTATTTGTAATAAAAAACAATCGTTATTTCTGTTATTCCAAAAAACAGACCCATAAATTAAAACAACTGAAACATATGGTTGACACATATTCACTGACTACTTCATTTTAAACATAGTCAGTGAATGCTTCATTTAATACTAACTCATAATTAAAAAAACAATTTTCTTAGTTATCACTTACATTAAAAAATGGAAACACATAACTTGATGATTTTTCATCATTATAAATGATGCAGTCAGGGAATGACGCACCTATGCAGCCCCCTACACAACACTGGATTCCTCTTCATCTAGCTTCTTCCATTCAAAAATGTTTTCATGTTGACATGCATATCCAGGAGTATGACCTCCCCTCCCCCCTGCCCAGTTCTTCCCCTCTCATTCCCTCCTCTCCTGCCCAGCCCCTCCCCTCCCCACCCCCTCCACCTAGCTCTTGACCTCCCCTCCCCCCTGCCCAGCATGTCCTCCCACCCCTTCCAAGCACCTCCCCCTCCCAACTCCTCCTCCCCACTGCCCATCCCCATCCCCCACCATCCCCTCCCCCCTGCCCAGCCCCACCCCCCACCATCCCCCTCCCCCCTACCCAGTTCCCCCCTATCATCTCCTGCCCTCCTACCCAGCACCTCCCCCATCCCCCTTCCCCTACCCAGATCTTCCCCTCCCCTCCCCCATGACTATCTTGTACTCCCACCCCTTCCAAGAACCCCCTCCCAACTCCTCCTCCCCACTACCCAGCCCCATCCCCCACCAGCCCCTCCCTCCTGCCCAGCCCCATCCCCCACCAGCCCCCTCCCCCCTGCCCAGTTCTTCCCCTCTAATCCTCTCCCCTCCTGCCCAGCCCTTCCCCTCCCCTCCCCCTAACCATCTTCAACCAAAATTGCTAAAAAATAAAGCGTTTAAATATATATGAGGATCATTTAAAAAAGTAACAATTCTGAATAATGCTATATTGGTAATGGTGTTTGATAATGAAATCAGAATCAAATAAACAATTGAAAATGGTGTTTGATAAAGAAATCAGCATCAATTAAATGACTGATAATTAAAAATATTTAAAAATGCCTATGAAAAAATAACCTTCTTGTGTTGGTACACTTCACCAATATTCATCGCATTCCTATTTAATACATCTTTCATAGATTTCTGTTTGATAAAGAAATCAGAATAAAATAAATTACTGATAATTACAAATATATAAAAATGCATATGAAAAAAATAACCTTCATGGGGTGGTAAACTTCACCAATATTCATCAAATTCCTATTTATTGCATCTCTCATAGATTTACCTATTGCTTATGAGAACCCGAATCCTGAAATAAAAAGAATCCACACAGAAGAAGTCGAACAAAGAAGACATGTAGCAAAATAGTGGGAAAAATACTGGTAATCAAACACATTTATAATTCTTCTTTATGTATTCACATGTACTATGAAAACAAATAGGAAAGATATACCCACTCCAAGTTTCCATGTAAGTCCAATATTAACATCCCTACACCTCATCTTGAACTATAGGAGAAAATAGTACATCATTATAGTAGCAATCCAAAACATATAGATTTATATAATAAAAAACAACCGAAACATTAAATTAAATAATCTCGAAAAAAAAAATAAAATAAATTAATATTGAAGAGAAGAAATATTGAATAAAACCAATAAAACATAAGACATAGAATAAATCCATAGAGAGACTGAATAATAATTTCCAAAACATTAAAGAAACCCACCGAAAGGATGAAATTTCCTCTGTAAAAAAAGATGGAATTTACAGAATAAAAGAATTTATATAATACCTGAAGATTGGTGTGTGTTTTTATATTAAAAAGGATGTCATTTCCTTTCTCCAAATGTGCAGCATCACCAAATTTCCTACGAAACAAAACAAATATATTAATATATATTCCAAATTTTAGGTTTAACGATGAATAAGTAAAACCCATATGTCCATATATATGTTATTTATCATGCCATACCCATGGATCATGTTTATAGAATCATTATATTTCACAGGGTGGATATTTACAGAATCATAAAAAATCAAGAAAATTCATTTGTACGCATATAGAGGCAGGAAAACAATATTGCTGTAGAACACATATAGAGGCAGTAAGAAAGGGTGCAATTGAAATCTGCTTCAAAAAATCCTAATCCCTACATGAAAAGAGGATAGAATATAGTAAATCTTTTTGAACACATATAAAACCAGTATTTCCCTATAGTAAAATCATATACCATGAAAATGTAGTTGAGAAGATAATCACCCCCAATATGAATCTTTAATAAATGGAGACATGCAATAGAATGTACTGGTACATATAAAACCCAAATGAATGATATATTAAGAAAAGGATGACTTATAAACATCAACAGTAACTTGAGTAAATATTCAAAGTTCAAAGCATACCAGTAGTGAATGAGTCATGGGGGGGGGGGGGGTACCCAACCATCGTTATACCATGGAATGAGGAAACAAGAGCAGTGAGCCATGTCAAAGGCCTTGGCAGGGTAGGGGATCATTGGGGAAGCCATGACACCAATCATGGCAGGGATAATGCCTTCCAAAGTGAGCAGGTCATGCACCTCATGAGTGTTACGGGGTGCATACGACATCTCCAGGATGTCTCTCTTTAACAGAAATGTGCACCAGCTTGTGATCTGAATTCAAAGAGGAAGAAGATGAGGGATCAAATAGAGTCTAAAATCATTCCAGTTAAACCAAACTATTGCATAATTTAAAGGAGTTTCCTTGTATTGAGTCGAATCAAAATATAATTGTAGAGTGAAGAATAGTTTACAGTGTTGGAAACTCTTTAAGGCCTTTTTATGACATAGTTTTTAAAGAATTTCATGTAAGGAAACTGAATATTACATTACTTATGTCAGTAGTAATTACAATGAAACAGTGAGTTCATTCATTGTTAGTGGCCAATAATATAATCCTTTAGCTGAAAAGAACCGATCCAACCTTAAAATAATGGTAAATTTTACCCATTTTTATGGCCTATAGAATTCCTCAAACATTAATTGTTGCAACCTTTCATGAATTCTAATTACCCAATCAACATTCTAAATTGAGAAAACTAAAAAATAAATTAGTCATATTGGGAAACGATACTGAAAAACAAATAAATTCGTGGTAGGGGATTCTAAGAAAAGGTAATTTCAAACAGAATTGCTCTTAATTAGAATGCATATTACATGTATATAGAGTTGTATTACATGTATTCATAATCAAAAGATTGGAAATATGGAAAAATACCAAAATACAGAAATTTTAATAGGAATAATTATCTTAAAGTGCAACATGAATAACTAAATTTCTATATGCATGTAGAATGAGAAAAAATATATTTATAACTAAATCATTAAAATGAAAATAGTAATGAAAAAAATGAATAAGTGAATTTAAATAATCATAAGTTAAATGTAATCATCATTATTAAAATGAAAATGAAAATAAATTAGAACTATACTTCAAGTGGTGATACACTTTACCCATTTACATGGACTCTCAAATTCCTCCAACTTTCATGGTTTCAACATTACATTCACATTACATCCCCCACCAACATGCTAAATCCAGAAAACAAAAAAAAATACTCAAATTGGGAAACCATAGTGATAAATAAATAAATCCAGAGGACATTCTCAAAAAAGGTAAGTTCAAACACAACTGTTCTGAATTATAATGCATATTACATGTAGTTAGAGACAGATAACATGTATTTAGAATGGCAAGATTCAAAACCTGGAACAATTGAAAAATACATAAATTATAATAGAAATAATTACCTTAAAATGCCGACTCATTATCAACAATTTTTAATGAATGCAATTAAACTGTAATAGTGACCATAATGCTCTAGAAATCGGTTTCGAGTGCTTCATGAGTCACGATGGAAACATGAATCACTAAATGTGTGTATGCATGCATGATACGAAACAATATATTTATAACTGAATCTGTAAAATGAAAATTATAGTGGAAAAATAAATAAACGCATTTAAATAATCATAAGTTGAATGGAATCATCGTTATTAAAATGAAAACAAAAATAAACCGGAATGAACCTTCATGTGGGGGAATAGTCCACCCATTTTGATGGCCTATTTGAATAATGAATCTCCCATTGTAATAGTAATGTAGGTCAAACCATGGACAAAAATAATAAGAACAATTTTAGAACATTCTCTTTTTAGGGTATCATGAAATCAAATATGTTGTGCTATGATCAGTTAAAAATGAAGCATTCAGGTTCATTCCACACAAGATGAGTTCAAGAGCATAAATTAAACCATATGTCGATGTGTTGCTTCACACCATCAATAGTAAAATGATATACATCGAGTTAAATTTCCATTAAACTTCTATGTTTCTGACTCCTACATTGAAAAAAAATTAAATATAAGTACTATAATGATAAATAGATGCTATTGTAGGCATATTAAAAAACATAATTTGGAAATCTTATAGAATCATAATGACATCCCAAAAAGAAAACATTATAACAAATTAATAGGGAAAAAGAAACATAGAATAATCAAAATTCCAAAGATACATGGTCCCCAAACTTGAATAGTGTAAATTGTGACCAGAAAACAGAAATCAATAGTACTCCAGTAACGTGAATTTTTGATTTACAGGTTTTAAAAAATCCTTGAATTTCTCATTGGATGCAATTTTTTTTAGAATATAGTTCAATCATACTGATGCTTATAATATATACGTTCACTATTATTATGGACGAATAATCATAAAATAAACAAAATTCCAAACATACATGGTCCCCCAACTTGAATAGTATTAATTATGACCAGAAAAAATAAATATATTATACTTTAGTAACATGAATTTTTGATATATAGGTTTTAAAAAATCCTTCAATTTCTTAATGGATGTAATTTTTTCAGAATAAAATTCAATCAAACTGATGCATATAATATATATGGACATTCTTAAAAACTTTTCCTACATTTGAATGCGATCATAGAAAAAAATATATGGAAAGTGGTCCTTCGTCCACCATGGTGATTTGGAAACTGAAAATAAATTTCAAATTGAAACATAAATACCATGTTTCAGACAACCAGGATCATTTATGTAAACACATTTCAACTCATACTATGTGCTTCTCTTTGTAATCTTTATCTGCAGCACACACACAAGCCTGGCTACAAGAATGATTAGGTATGCAATAAACCCTTCTTATAGATTTGAACATATACCTTACAGTCAGTCAAGTTTATGTTGTGTATAAGATTTCTACTTTTCAACCGATGTTATATTCCGAGATATGTCACCCAAAATTAGAATTTGGATTTAGAGACTCATCAGCCATGGAAAAGAATACATATTAATCGTCTAATAAAAACACCATAAAAAATCAAATTCATTGATACATGAAGATATTTGAAAGTTCTATATTCGATTGAAACTGGTTTTTACCTGGTCTTAAATGTTGCGTGCTCGAGGGAAATGGAACCTTAGGTGAAGAAGAAGGCATATTCGATGGAGCTGACGTCGGATGAACCGAAGTTGATGGAGCCGATGTCGGTGGAGCCGATCTCAGACGAGCCGAAGATGGAGTAGCCGAAGTCAGAGGAGTGGTAATTGGAGGAGCTATAGATGGAGGAGCCATAGTTGAAGGAGCCAAATTCAGAGGAGCCGAAGTTGGAGTCGCAGATCGAGAGGGGATTTGAGGATGCGAGGGTAGAGGGAGAGAGGAATCAGAGCCGAAGCCGAATCAAGCACAGGTAGAGTCGCGGCTCGTGAGGGGATTCGGGGATGGGAGGGGAGAGGGAAAATGGAATCGGGGAGGGGTGTGGAAACCCTAGGGAATGGAATGGAGAACTGAGGCGGATAATCAGTGAGGGGTGTGAATGGAAATGGAAAAGCCCGATGGAGGTCGGGATTGGTGGGGGTAAATCGGGGAGGAAATTATTTTTGGTGGCGTGGCTACCTGTGGAGGTGACACATAAGCTGGGAGGAACCCAGGTTTAGTATATATAGTGGATATGTCCATAAAATGTATTTTGGACAAGTTTAAAAGTAATTTTGGAACTTATGTTTAGGGGTTAGTCCCTTGTTAAGCTATTTTTCTCTTAATCACAGTAATTAATTTTAATCACTTTCACTAATATTTTTAGTAAACAATCTGATTAGTTAATTATAAAATATAAATTATTATGATTCCAAAGATTTTAACTATTTATAAAAATTGAAATCATAATTTTTTTGGAAATTAATTTAATTTTAATCTTGCAAACCAGACAACGATGTAGTTTTTTAAAGTAAAAACATTCAAAAGTTTTCTATGTTTATATATCTAATTTCCATGTGAAATTGATTAAAATGCCCTAATTTGATAAATATGTGTAAAATTAATCTAATTAACATTTAAATCCAATAAAAAATTTCAATTTAACCTTATGAATAAATTATATGAAAAGTAGTTTTGAATTATAATTCAAAAAAATTCACTATTTATAAAAAATCGAAACATCACCAAAAAATACCAAAAGTTCACCCAAATCTAATTTTGAAACATTTATTTCAAAAATTACATTTATTTTGAAATATTTAATTCATAAATTTTTGGAAATTCATATTTAAGGTATGTACGCCATTAAAAGGTCGTAAAATTGCCTTTATAAAAATATAGATTTTTTATGCGTGATATTTGGTTTGTTCTTATCTTACGCTTGTCAAACATATTGAATGAATGTAAGAGATATTTTATTGAATATATAATATTTATATTTAATTAATATGATTCACTAATAGTAACTTATTTATCATATTTAGATATATCTACTTTTACACATAAAAGTAGTCTTCTATAAAATTATTCACTTTATATTCATTTTGTTTGGATATTCCATTATAATTAATAGGTTACCAATGTTTTAAACTCTATATTTTCATTATTTAGTTAATAGTATTCATAAATATCTTTTTAATGACTATGATATATCTTATTATATTGGACAATAATATTTTTTATAATATATTATTGTTCGGTAAAACTTTATCTTACGTGTTATGCAAGCTGTTGAGGAAAGTGAGTTTGTTGTGTAACATAAGAAAACCTCAATGTTCCCTGTAGAGAAAGATAAAATTTCTCTTATGATTAACCTAAGTTTAACTTTTTTTTTTCATATAAATCAATCTAGGAACACCAATTAAATTTATTATAAAAAGAAATTTTTGTAATGTCATGGGGTGTTACACACTAGTGATTCTATCATTAGATTTTTTATTTATTATTATAATATAAAAATGGTTTTGATTTGTATTTTTAAAAATACTACAAGATAATTTATTATTATTTTATTATATATTTTTTATGGATATTTAATAATTAAGAAGGATGGTTGTTTCTTTTTTAATAGTGCATCATATAAACTATTATATCTCGAAATTTTATTTAATATATATATATATATATATATTCTAGGCATAATAAAATGTTTCCGTAAGTCATTTTTCATTACTAAAAAAATGTTGACAGATGTAGGTTCCCTATTAGTAATTTATAATTGGAATTGTTTTTAAATCTAGTTTTTGGGTCATGTCACTGGTTTTTATCTTACTCTATTTTCCTAATAAGTATGTTAATGTTCATGAGTGGTTACGTAAACAATTTGGGAATTTTTAATAGTAAAAAAATGGTTTTATAGAAAATTATATTTTAAATGGGATGTGGTTTTTTATGGTAGAATTGGTGAATTTTTTCTCAAAATTGATTTTGAAAGATGAGTTGGTTTTCTAAAAATTTAGTGTTTTGAAAATGGGTTTGTTAAGGGGTTTATGAAATCAGAATATAATTATTTCAATAAATATTTTTACAAGTGACAATTTTTGATAAGTTATAATTCAATGGTAAGGAATGCATAATATTTACTACGTGCCTTTTTTAGTAAGGAGCACTATAAAATCTGGGGTAGTTTTGAAGTTGGTATTTTGAAGAGTTTATGTATGTTAGTATGTATTTTGATATAGTAAATTTATGATATCATAGATTTTATTGATTTTAGTGATTATTCTTATGTGGTATGATGTTTGTTCTGGATATTTTATAGCCTGTTGGATATCAGTGTGGCTTATGGGTAATGGGATTTTATGGTATTTTTTGATTTAATTGAATTTGGGAGTTTTACATTATGAGTCCGGTAGAGGTATAAATAAATGTAATAATTAATTTTTTGATAACAAAGTGATTTAATAACATAGTAAATATTGGGTTAGCATCTCCTTGTAATTCTCAAGGATGAGAATTCATATATTGAGGAGATTTTAATGACACATGTACTTAGTGATTCAATTTAAAGATAAATTGAGGTTCTTGAATAAATTTAATGTGATGAAATCAACGGAATATTTGATGATTTTTTATGGAGTGGTTTTTTGTAATTTTTGGATTCATTATTTAATTCTAGAGTTTATGGATAAAATTATAGTTGCTTTTAAATGTGGGTTCAGGTCTAATTATTAGTTTTAAGGTTAGAATTTTCTATGAGGTGATGCCACCTTTAGTTTAGAACTGTATGTGACACTAGGTACTTGGTGGGGTGGCACAAGAGATTCATATTATCTTGGTCAGTGTTTTATATGGACAATTATTTTTGTCCCATTCATTGATATTTTAATACAAGTTGATTTTGGTATAGTTTGACCTAGGTATTTCTTAATTTTGAGATGGAATTTAAGAATGTTAGGTTGGAATCTATAATGGATTTTTGGTTTTAATTATATTGGGTGGATATTGTGAACTATTTCCCTAGGTTTTCTTTATGTTTTATCCTTATTTAATTAAGGTATGTATTTTTTTTTTGAAATTTTTTGATAATATAATTTTAATTGATGTTTAATTGTTTCTATTTGGTAGTCTTTATAATTGATAATGATCACTGATGGTTATGGTAAGTGGTATCACCCCTTCAGGTTAATTATCAATATATTTTTGGAACATTATTGTCACTTTTTTACAAATTAAGAATATTAATAATAATGAACATATATTTTATAAAATATCAATGAATGATTTGTAATTATATTTTCTTATAGCGTGTTATAGATTTTCAATGGGGATTATATATGAACCTATGTAATTGTTTTATTAAATTTTATAACACCATGATTTAAAACTATGTTAAAATATGTAATGTCCTTATTTTTATATGACTGTTTCGTTTTAACACATTACGTACACCCTGATTTGCATGTCTTGGTTATATATTCCATCTTTTTATTTTCTTCTATGAAGTTTATCACAAGATGATTTATAATTTTTCTATGAATTAGTTGTTTAAATTATATATTTATGCTTTCTACCTTATATAAAGTCAATTAGATATGTATTCTCATTCTCAAGTTTTAGATTCTAGGAAATAAAGGCATAGTATTATGATCTATAATTTTTTACAAGCCTTTACTTAGAGTGTTTCACATTTCCAAATGTTATAAAGATAAAAAAATATTTTAAATGAAACTAGGGAGGAGTGTTCTATAAGTTTTAGTCATTTACCCAACCTTTATTTTCCACAATTTACCGGAATAGTTTCTTATTTTAGGACTTGATCCATGGAATTAAAATTAGGATTGGTTCATAATTATGTCTCTTTATCATGAGTACTCATTAAAAAAATTAATTGACTTTTAATGGAAATTAAAAATAAAATGGTATGACTAAACCTCATAAATCATGTTTTCTCTAGTTTTGAATATCATTTCATTAGTAAATCATGTATTTTACCTTAAAAAAAAGGAATTAAAAATCACCAATATAATATTAACCATGGTTAAGAGGTTAAATTAGTGATGATATAATAGTTAGGTTATTCAAGTGGGAAGGAATGATTTTGCTCAAAAAATTTATTTGCTATATTCACCTATTTATTTTATAAAAAAAGTGAAAATCATTATAAGTGATATATCTAGTTTCTTATCTAGAGTATTATCCACATAAATAGTTTTACATGAATATTTAGTATTTCAAAATATAATTTCATTGAAACTATAACCTTGATAATTTCTTTCCTTAAAGGAAAATGTTTTTCTTAAAACATAACTTTCATCCTAAATTTTTTTCTTAAGTTTCATAAACAACCATTCATAATACATAAAACCTTTCCCAAGGTATGTTATAAAGACCAAAAACATATTTTGATGAAGGAATATTAATTTTAAAATGTTATTTTTAAAAGGCGGCTAATTCCACACCTTATGCCTCATTTGAGTTCATAAGAGTAAAAATGGTTATATAATATTCCATATTTAACAATTTACATGGTTTACCAAAAAATATTTTTTGTTATTAATAATTACATAATTAATAGCATATATGAATTTAAATTAGTAAGCCTTGTAGTGTTATTTATTCCTTTTCTTAGTCTTTTGGTAGATTATTATTAAAATGATATAAAGTTTTGTTTTTTTCATTATTTACCCCATGTTTGAATTATTTATACCATTTTTAGATTATTTTTTATTCCTTGTTTTATACTTTTTTTATATTATTACCTGTATTCTTACTTCTTTGACATCATATTCTTATGGAAAATGTTTTATATTTTTGTTATAGTCTACCTAAGAAATTACTCTGACTATAGTTGATTGGTTCTCTTTTCTTGTATGGGTGTTTTAATATGGATTCCTATAAGTATTGTTTGGTCCACATGGAATGGTTCCCACACAAAGATGGATGAGAGGTTAAAAAATATTATAGTAAACTAATTAATAAATATAATTTCTTTTCCCAAGTCTTTTACCATCACACATTCAATGAACCAACATTTTATCAAAGGAATTTCCATTTTTATAATTATTTTATAGATTATAAAATAGGTACATCACAAAGAGACCCTAATAAAAAAATTATTCTCAGAAATAAAGAATTAAATAAGTTATATTTATAAAAATTAAGGAACCTATACCGATGGAATAGTAATCATACCATTGGAATAGTAATATGACCATTAAGAATGGTAACCCTAACAATAGAATTTTAACCTCACCTATAAAATTATAAATAAAATTTATGAATTTCATAAATGATAATATGATATATTTCCATCATCTTATAAGTAAAGAAATGTTTTAAAAATGATAATTTATTTATTGGTATTTTTGTAAGTCTTAAATACTTATTTAAAATTATAGAATTAATATAATGATTTAAAAGAAAATATAATTTAATAAAATAGATTTATATATTAATATTTTTTTCTTTTATAGTTATACTATAATGTTTGGAGACCTTAATTAATTTTTCAATGTGTCATAATATCGATTATTATATTAATTTTGATATTTTTTGATTAAATGATTATTTTAATTTAAAAAATAAATTTATCATATTTACAAAAAAAATTCATAAAATGGGGTCCATTTTTGAAATCTAAATGTCAAAAATGATATGTTGATTTCTTGGTATTTTTCTTAAATTGCAGATTTTTTGGTGAATAATGAAATACTGTAATTTATGGTATTTATCAAACACATGAATTATTGAGTCATGGATGATGTTTGGATGAGGTAATCAACCATTATTTCGAACTCTCATGAAACCTTTAATGTATTTATTCAAAGAAATTAACACTATTGATAGTCTTGATCCAAAATAATAAACAAATGAATAAAATAATCAAGAATACCCCTCTCCTCCAACTATAAATACCTCCCCTTTCCACCCCTTCTCTTAACACCTTATTAACATTGAATATTTTCCAAATTTTGCCTTATTTCCTTACCAATTCTCTTCCCCACATCTATTATCTTTTAGTATAAACAAAATACAAAACTCAAGAGCCTTAAAAGAGGTTCTCAAGTAGATAATCTTCAAGAGGTAAAATCCTTCACCTTTCTATTTTAAATTATTTTGTCTTATAACTCATCCTTTACTCCATAATACAAATTTACATTATACATCCAGTTTCATATATATACTATAATTTTATTATGTCAATGTAATATCCATCATTGAATATATTATATTCTCTTATTATATTAAAAATGAAAACATTATCTATGAGGTGTCGATTCACTGCCTTCATGGACGATGATTTTTTGTTTTTTCATTATCACCTTAATAGAAGATCATAACACCATTATTATGGTTTAAATAATATTGAAATATTTATTTTATATATTTTTTCATGTTTTGGAACTAATATATATATATGTGTGAATAATATTAATTAATAAAACAAACTATTTCAAGATTATTGAAAAAAAACCAAAATAAACTAAAGGTTTATCATTAATGTTCTATTTAATGAATCATTCTCATTACAGAAAGAAAAATAGTACATGGGATTATTGAAAAAAGTTTAGGTGCGTCAATATCATATAATTATACTTATGGAGTTTTTATTCCCTATGATAATAACTCCAATAATTAAACTCAAGGTAAACGATCATAAAATCATTAAACAAATTCTCTTGGAGCAACAAAAAGAAAAATTATAACTCATCAAAATAACCATAAATGAACATTATAAAATTATATTAAAAAAATATATGTATAATAGGATCTTGAATAACTAATTTATTGATGTAATTTTATTATCCTAGTTATTAAGTTCAAGTTCTGAACATATTCTGACATATGTTAAGGGGTTATCTCTGAACCTCCATTTTTTTCCTTCTTTTAAATTATATTTACTTGTTCCAAAAATATGTATCCCAATAAATTCCACATTATACTATGGGTATGTACATGTTTTAAAATGTTCCCTTCTCAATTTATCCCAATAAGCAAGCCCGATTAAAGGGAACATTCTAATTTCTTACACATTTTCAGGTACAATACATAATCTATTTTAAGACACCATTATTTTTATAAAATCCCTCATTTCATCATAAAATACTATCTTAATTTTTTTCAGGTTTTATACAAAAAATATTCTGTTTTCCTCTTAAAAGTCTCTTCTATATTTTCCCTTAAACCGCACTAAAGTGGCTCATTTCTATAGTTTCTTAAACACTTTTATTTTCATTTTTTCACTTTCATTTGGACATAATTTATCATAATATATGCCTAATTGTTTTATTAATTTATAATTATTATTTAAATACATTCTTTATTGTACAAATTTATGATAAACACTTTGTTTACGCCATATGAAATGATTATGATACCCATTTCTTTCTTTGGGTAACCCTTATGTTTATCCCTTATATTTGATTTATCATGTGGAACACATGTTTATGAAAATTTTATGATGGGTGTTCCTATCTCTATATCAAATTACTTGTGTAATTTTTAGTCTCAATATAAATCATTTATGGGATTAGGGAGTAAACCTAATCCATTATGTTACTTTTTCCACTATGTGATATAGTCTTGGTAGTTTTCCTCGACTCATGTTCATACCATGTTATATGTTTATGAAAAATTCCTATATTTAAATGATCATATGATTCCATGTTCTATGAGATATTATTCCATAATATTATTCATGTCCCATTCCTTTTATGTTATCATTTTATTCCTTCTAACTCATGTGTTATTATTTATTACCATGTTTATTCCCTGACTGTGATTTTTTTTCATCCCCTTGTTTATGTATTCCCTAGGTTATTCTATGTACATATAATATCTCAAAGGAAGTTAGTACATAAATAAATAGATTAAATAAAATATGTTTTTATTTTTGTTTCATGTTTTATTATTATATAAATTGTTCTTCAAAGAAAATATACATTACGATCCATAGTTTTTATTTGATGGATAATTATGATTAAAATCATGTAATAATAACTATAAAAGGCTAGGGTTTCTATAGTTGGTATCATAACAAATTCTAGTTATTTTTGGGTATTAGGACTAAAAACATTATCGAGAACCCTACGGATAATTCTGTCACCTTGAATAACCTATATTAAAATGTAAAGAATCACATCTTTGGATATACATTTCATTCACAAGTTTATCCTTATATTTTAAATGATATTTTATATTATTAGTATCTAAGTATTTAATCCCCCTAATTGTACTTTATTTTTCTTATTTAATGGATCATAATAGTATATCCCGTCCAAACTATCAATGTGACAGTAAATGTGATGATTTCCCCAATGATATGGACAATTTGGGGGGAAAATGAGGTAAAACATTCATGAAAATACAAGAATAACTGGCTCATGTTATGAATAAAAAAATTAATCATGTGGAATTAACCCCTTCTCCTTAGAAATATATATTTTCATTCATATCCTTTTTGATTCAAAGGCCTCTTATCTTTAGTGGATATTCTGATCCCCTTATCATAGGATAATTTATTAATTCCATTGAAAATATATTCTTCATCCTTAAATTATTAGAAGAAGTGAAATTTGTGATTTTAGTCTATCTTTTTTATGGGTAAGTTGATCAATTTAGGAAACTGATCAAAAACAAAAAGTATATGGAGAGAATTATTTTTTGATTGGTAATCAATCAAGAAAATATATTTTAATAAAAAATTTCACTGAAAGATCCATCTTAAGATAGAAAGTTAGTTCCTAAAAATGAAGCAAAAGGAAGAATAGTTTATCAGGGTGTATGATGAAAACATTACAAGACTTTTACGTTACACCTCCAGTTTTATCATAAACACTGAAAGAAATGTGTATTTATTTTTAGAGGAATAAATTCGAGTCTACAAAAAGCATTGGAATTTCCAGACTTTGATAGCTATGAGGGGATTGTACGTTGTTCCCTTATGGTTGAGATATAAAATAGAGAGTCTTAATGGTATCAAGGTCTTAGAGATAAAAAAGGGAAATAAATTTTAAAAAGGGGGGACCAATAGATAAATCCCAGGATGGAAAGAAAAACCAACATCCCATGTGTCAAAGGTGTGGGAAGTAGAATCTTGGGAATTATCCAAATGGAAGTTGTAGATTCCTAAAATGTGGAAGAGAGGTGAATCAAGCTAATTATTTCTAAAGGGGTATGAGTAAGCCCACAAATATGGAAGAAGAAAGGAAGTTTCAAGTCAATACTCAACCAATAGTGTATTGTTTCAACTACAAGGAACATATAAATTATGAGAGCCATTTCCCAATGCAATGGTTTGTTAGAGGAAATCAATAACAACCTCTAAGGAAAAAAGGAAGGGCATATGCTATCACTACTACTAAGGTGGAGCCTGAAAAGAATTTGAGGGTAGGTACACTAGTTATTCATTCATGAATAGTGAATGTACTATTTTATTATAGTTCTAATCATTCTTATATATCATTTAACTTTGGTAGATCTCTTCAAAAACCACCTTTAATTATGATGGTTTTTTATCTATAATAATGAAAATGGGGAAATTATGGAATCTGGAGTATATAATTCGACCCCGGTTAATGTTTTTTGGACTGAACCACCTATAAATCACATTATTCTTACTTTTTTAGAGTTTTATGTAGTACTAAACATGGATTTAATATCATTATATAAAGACAAAATCGACTATCGAGAGAGGGATATTACTCATTACATCTTGAGGAACCCTCCAATTATGTACATGTTTATGGAGGATAAATAATCTCCTTCAAAATCATCATCTAAACCTTGAGTATTATTTACTTATTAGAAATCATATCTAGCTCAAATGATTGATATAAAAGAGAGGATTATGCTCGAAGACATGACCATTACGGGGAACTATAGTGATGTGTCTCCTAAAGAATTGCCCAATCTACCTCTGGACTGAGAGGTTGAGTTATAAATTGAACTTATTTTTACATTACTTCTCATATCAAAGATACATTATAGAATGGAAACCATTGAGTTGGTGTAACTGAAGAATCAGTTATAAGAGAATCTGGGAAATGGTTTTATAAGTTTGAGTGCTTCACCATGGGGAGCGCCAGTTCTCATAATCATGAAGAAGGATGGATCAATGTGCCTTTTCATTGATTATCATGCTCTCAAAAGAAATGATAATGAACATGTATCCAAAACGATAGATAGATGAATTGTCTGATCAGCTATATGGGGACAAATATTTTTCAAAGTTGGACCTTTGGTTTAGATATCACCAATTAATCGAAAAGAAGTAAGATATTCCCAAGACTACCATTTGAATGAGGTATTGAAACAATTATTTCACTTTAATGTCCTCCAGACTCACTAATGCTCCAAAATTTTAATGGAATTAATGAATAGATACTTTAGAGATTACATCAATAAATTTTTAGTAGTCATTATCGATGATATTCTAGTATACTCTAAGATCAAGGAGGAAAACAAGGATCATTTGAATACTATTATACAGTCTATGCAAAGGGAAAAAATTGATGCAATGTATAGTAAATGAGAGTCATGGATTGATGAATTATCATTCAAGGGGCATTTTATCACTAATAAAGGAATATCTATAGACCCTTCCAAGATAAAGGCAATAGAAGAGTGGCCCAGACCAATATATGTAACTGAGATCCATAGTTTTTTGGGAATAGCTAAGTACTACCTACATTTTGTGATGAAATTATCCAAATTTTCTTACCCACTAACTATGCTACCACAGAAAGTGGTGAATTATTTTAGTATGGAATAATCTAAGGAATGCTTCAAGGATCTCCAGAAGAGGCTAATAACTACACCTATACTCATATTTCCAATAAGTGGAGAAGGTTGTGTGATATAAAGTGATGCTTCATAGAAAGTATTGGGTTATCTAATAATCAAAAATGATAAAGTGATAGTCTAGGCCTCATAGTAGTATGATATCCATGATATGAACTACCTTCCACATGATCTGGAGCTAATAGATGTTATTTTATCAATGAAATTTTGGAAGCACTAACTATGTGGTGAGAAGTGTGACATATATACTGATCAAAAAAGTCTAAAGTATATTTCACATAGAAGGAACTCAATATTCATAAAAAATATGACCATATCCAATAAAATACTATTATTTATCTATTCACTACCATTTAGGAATGAAAAAATTTAGCTCATGCTCTTAACAGAAAAGACCATGCTACCATATCCATGATGAAAATTAAGAAATACCCCATCATCATGGAAAATAAAATCATGGATTTGGAAATCAAAATGGTAGGGAATAAATAATTTTTTTCCCAAATTATTTCCCAAAAATCTATCCATGAGAAGATTAAGGAAGCAGAAATGGATGATCTATAGGAAAAAAAGAAGGTGAATACGACAATTGATGTGAAACTATAAGAGTTCCATATCGATGATTTTGGTGTTATTGAATTCATAACAAGTCTTTGTGTTCCTTCATAACCTATGAAAAATAATGAGCTATTGGATAATGTACACAAATCATATTCCACTATCCGTATTATTATCAATATTTACCATGATCTTTCAGAGAACTTCTTGTGGGACAATACGAGTAAGAAGATTGAAGATTATATCTCAAGATGATTGGAATGTTATTAAGTTGAAGATGAGAGAAATAAATCTAAAGGAATTATGAAACCATTAGCTATTCCCACATGGAAATAAGAGAATTTATCTATATAATTTTTTATTAGTCTTCTGAAAAAATTCAAAGGAAAAAATGTGATATGGGTTGTGCTGGATTGACTCACCTAGACTACCTGCTTTATCACTATTCAGGAAGATCTATTATTTGAATAACTTGGAAAGATATATGTTATGGAAGTGGTATGACTGTATGGGGTTACACATCCAAAAATCTCTTATAATGATCCAAGGATAAAATATAAATTTTTGAGAAGTCTTCAACATGCTTTGGGTACTGAACTGAATTTCTACATAACCTATCACCCCGAAACTGATAACCAATATGAAAGGAATATTAAAACCCTTGAGTACATGCTGAGATCCTTCTAAATTGAATTCAATGGAGGATGGGATCAATATATCCCATTGGTTTAGTTCTCAGAGAACTTTATCTTCCACTCAATTATTTAGATGGGTCCATATGAATCTCTTTATGGGTAGCGATATAGAACTCCAACTTGATGAAATGAAGTTGGAGAATGAAACCTACATGGACCTGATCTTGTAAAAGAGTTGACAAAGAAGGTTCAAGACATCCAAAAACATATCAAATCTACTCAAGTTCAGAAAAATAGCTATGCTGACAATTGTCGAAAGGACTTGGTGTTCTATGTTGGAGACAAAGTCTTCCTTTGAAGATCACTATGGAAGTGATTCATGCCGTTTGAAAATAAAGGAAATACTAGTCCTAAGAACATTGGCCCCTTTCTGATACATGATCGCATAGGGGCATTGGCCTATCAGCATGCACTTTCACCAAATATGGATAATGTCCATGACAGATTCCACATATCTCTCATGAAGAATTACATACCTTAACACTCAAATGTACTAAATTTGGAGGTGGTACAATTAGAAAATGACCTATCATATGGGGAGTAGCCGATGAAGATCTTGTACAATAGAGACAAATTCCTATGCAACTAGAAAAATCACATTATAAAAGTGTTGTGTAATAACTATATGTATGAATAGGTAACATGATAACCATAAGAAGAGATGATGTAGAAATACCCTTACTTGTTTTAAACTTAATATGTAAAATGAAATTTCGAGGGTGAAAATTCTAAATGGGGGAAGAATGTAACGACCTGAAATTTATACAATGTAATTTCATTTATTATAATTAGGTTATATAGTATAAAACACATACATCAAAATGATAATCCAATAAAAACATTATTCTCATTAATGAATAATGAAATAAGTGGTATTTATAAAAATTAAGGAACCTATATTGATGGAATAGTAATATGACCATTGGAATAGTAATATAACCATTAAGAATCGTAACATGGAAAATAAAATAGTAACCTAACATATGAGAGAATAAATAAAATTTATACATGTTATAAATAAAAATATGGTATAATATTAACATGGTATAAGTAATTAAATGTTTTAAAAATGTATAATTAAGTGTTGGTATTTCTAAAAATCATAAATATATATTAAAAATTATATAATAAATATTATGATATAAATGATTTTTTTTTAAAAATATATTCATAAATTAATATTTTTTTCTTCAAATTATAAGATAATCTAACATGACCTTAATTATTTTTTTTCAAAGTGTCATAAAAACAGTTATAATATTAATATCAGTATTTCTCGAATAAAGGATGACATTAATTTAAAAAATGAATTTCTATTATTTAGAAAAATAGTTTCATAAAATGGAGCCCAATTTTTAAATCTAAACATCTATAATTTGTTAGGGTGAATTTTTTGGGATTTTTCTAAAATAGTTGAATTTTTGGTGAATAGTGAAATATATTAATTTAAGGTATTTAACAAATACATGAATTATTGCTTCATGGATGATGTATGGTTGTTGAAGGAACCGATTTTTTTCTAACTATACTGAACCATTTATTTTATTTTTTCGTATGAATCAACAATACTGATAGTCTCGGTCCAAAATAATAAACAAATGAATAAAATAATCAAAAACACCCCTCTCCTCCCACTATATATACCACCCCTCACCACCCCTTATCCTCACACCTTAAAAGGCATTAAGTTTTTCTCGATTCTATCCAATTTTCTTCCCAAGTATCTTCCTGACATTCAAGATCTTTTGGTATTAAAAAAATATCAAACTCAAGTTCCTTAAGGATGTTCTCCAGGAGACAATATTCAAGAGGTACAAATATCCTCCTTTCTCTTTTTAAATTCATTTTTTATTATACCCCATCCTTTCCCACACTATTTAAATTTATATGACAGGTAAAGCATCATATATATACTATAATTATATTAAGTTAATGGAATATGTACCATCAAATCTCTTCTTTTCCACTTTTATTCTAAAAATGAAAACATCATCCATGACGGGTCGATTCACTGCCTTTGTGGATGATGAGTTTTCATTTTCCATTACCACCATAAGGTCATGTCATAAAACCAATATTATGGTTAAATAATATTTACATATTTATATTATATCTTTTTTAACGTTTTGGAACTAATATATATGAATAATATTAAATAATAAAAAAACTAGTTCATGATGATCTAAAAACCGCCAAAATAAACTAAACCTTTATCATTAACATTGTATCTTATAAATCATCCTAATGAAAAAAATAAGAATGATATATATAAACATTAAAGGTTTTGGATGTGCATATATATCATATGATTCCACTTATTGAGTTTCTCTTCCATTTTACTTGAACTCCCATTAGTAAACCCATGGGAATAGGTCCTAAAATCATGAAACAAATGCTACTGGAACGAAAAAATTAAACATTATAACTCATCAAAATTACCATAAATGAACGTAAAAAAATTATAATAAATTAAATATATGTGGAAAAGGATACAAATTAATAAATTAATGGATATAATTTTATTATTTTGGATATTATTTTCAAGTAAAAAACATTCAGATATAAGTTAAGGGATTATCTGTAAACTTCCATTTTTCTTTTCGGTTACACAATATCCCTCTTTACCCCCAATTTATTTTTTAATTCATATTATATATTTCTTATAACCTCATTTTATATTTTCCAAAATTATTTCTCAATATCAATTCATCGTTATCTAATAGGTAAGTATATCTTTTAAAAGGTTCCCTTCCCAATTCCTCTCGATATGAAATTCCGATTAATGAGAAATTTCCGATTTATTACCCATTTTCAAGTACACTACATAATCTATTTAAGCCACTATTTTTTTTATAAAATACCTCATTCTATCATGAAAAATATCTTAGATCATTTATGGTTTTATACAGACAAATATTGCTTTATTCTGTTTAAATACTCTTTAAAACATTTGCTTAAACCACACTATAGTGGCTCATTTCTAAAGATTTTTAAACCCTATTTTTTCATGTTTTCATTTTAGATAGACATATTTTATCATGATCTATGAATATTTTCCCTTATTAATGTCCAAGTATTATTTAAATATATTCTATATTTTACATATTTATAAAATGCTCTTTGGTTATTCCGCATGACAAGATTATGGTACACTTTTATTTCCAAGGGTAACCCTATGTTTGATTATTTATGTGGCACACTTATTAATGAACATGTTATGATGGGTGATACCAGATATAAATCCAATTATTTGGATAATTTTTAGTCTCATGAGATTTAATGTATTGAATTTGGGAGTAAACCTAATCCATTGTGGTACTTTTTACACCATAGGATATAATCCTGGAAGATATCCTTAACTCATGTTTATGTCATGTTATATGTTTCTATGAAATTCCTATATTTCCATGATCTTTTTTTTCCATGTTCTATGTGCTATTATTATATAATATTATTCATGTTCCATGCATTTTATACTATCATGTTGTGACTTTTAACTCAATTGTTTTGATTTATTCCCATGTGTATTCTCTTCCTATGTTTGTAATCTCATCTAATTTTTAATTAATTCACCAAGTAATACTATGCATATGTTAGGGATAAAAGGAATATTGGAGTTCATTATGGAGATTAAATAAAATATGTTTTTATGTTTGTTTCATCTTTTATATTAATGTACCTAGTCCTCAAAATACACTAGAATTTATAATACTTGGGTTTTATTTGATGGTTAACTATGATTAAAATCATTTAATAATATGTGAAAAATGATAGGGTAGTTTTGGAACTTATTTGGTGAATGGATATATATTTTACACTCCTTATTTTATTCAAGTACTTAAAAAGTAATGAAAATGTCATGGGATTTTTTTTATTAATGAGGTTCACCTCCATTATGGATGACTACTTCCTTGGTGAACGATGGTTGTTATCCCTCTAAAACATATATAATACTTTAAAATTAATAAATATAATAGGTAAGGGAATTTTCATATACCCATACTCTTGGAACTAACTAGGCACAACAAAAAACAACAACTTTTTATTTTTTTGATAAAAAACGAATTTCACCACCTTGAAGTAAGATAAATTGTATAAGATCATTTCCCTCCTAAAAAATTAGATTTAATTTTTTTCCTCAAATTAAAACAATTAAAATGGTTGCATCAAACTTATTCAATCCATATAATATAAGTATATTATAGTATGTATTTTTGTTGTTTCTTTAATCTTTAGGATAATCATTAATAGTAACATCAATTTATCAATGTTTTTCCATTCTTCTTATTCAATACTCTATAATTGAATTTCTATAGAAGTGTTGGATCTTATCCTATTCCTAGACATAAAAAATCATTTGGTTAGATGTGATATAAATTCTATAAAATTCATAGAATATATAGAATAATTATAGTTAAGTATCAAAAATATTTTAAATCTAATCATATTAATTTTATTCACCAAACCACATGAATATTATCCCAATAATAATAACATTTTAATTCTCCTAAAATGTCATAATTTTAAAATATACAACATCTTATGTCTTAATGTTTCATTAAAAACTAATCATGTTGAATTCCATTTAATTTTTTTTATGTATCAACATTTAATTACTCAGGATAATTAGAATTATAGCATTCTTATTACACGTTTATTTCTTCCACAAAACCTATATATTAATGAATCCACGTCATAATGAGAGACATGCATCATAATAGTCACAATAATTGATCCTTATAAAGTGATTCAAGTCTCTCCTGAACTATATTATTTCATCATGCACCACGGAATTTAAATACCATCATGGTTAACTTTCTCTGAAATTCAAGAACTATAATTATTCAGTATTTATATCTTAGTATTCTCCATGACTTGGAACCTCCTCCCGAGACATGACTTATGTTTCCTTATCATTACAACATAGTTATTCATCACTAATTTTTAACATCTAACTCAAAAAATAAAAGTGATTATTCGTTATTGAATAAAAGAATAGCATTGTAAGATTTATCCTCTGGTTTAGTAATTTTTCTCAAAGGAAAGTAAATTTATAAACTCATTAGTTTCTTCTTTATGATGTTCATAAAATAACCTTCTGAAGTCCTAAATCCACCATATAAATCACTTTGAAAAAACTTATTAAGACTTATAGTGAACCATCTTAAGTTATGTATCAATCCTACAATGTCATTCCATTTCCATCTTCTCAATACATTGCCTGAGGTCAGCCATATAGAGTGTCACAATAAACATTATGAATATTCAAAATAAACTATAAAATGATTTCCCTATGTATTTTTTTAATTATGGTGAAAATTTTGATGTTTTTTTGAATCGTATGTGTTTCTAATATTGACCTTATGGGGACTCATATTGAATTGTATAAAGTTACCTTTTTAAAATTTCTACTTCTACATTAAAATTGTAAATAATTTTTTTATTAACTCATAACTTATTATTAGATACTAACATACCTAAAAATAATATATATTGATTTCAAATATTATTTAATGATTACCTCTAAAATTAAAAAAGATTAATTAAACATACAAATATTCCTTAGAATATTTAAATGATATTCCAATATCTCAACTCAAATTCTCCAAATTCATCCATGTGTACTATTATACAAATAATAAGCTTCATTTAAATTAATCCCAAAGATATATCTTCTTAGAAAACATAAACTACTCTTGCATATAAATAATGTATCCATTATACTCAAAACTCACTGGAACTGAAGGTCAAATTCCACATATTTAAATTTATTAAATCCATATATATATATGAAATACCAAGTAGATTTCTCTTTATTTTCCATGTGAATAGATGTCCAAATATCCAAATAAATTATATAATATCCGTTTTCCACGCAGATAATGAAAAAACATATCCATATTATTAAGACCTTACCTAAAATTATTCTCCATATATAATGTTAAATAACATATGGTTAAACTAGGTTTTCCACATAGATAGGAATAACAAATATCTTCAATGATTTATGGTGATTATTTAATCGTCATGAAATATTTATACCTAAACATATAATGAAGCCTTTTTTTGGAATCTCTATCCCTAGAAATAGGTTTGGGAACTTCAATCTACTTTATTTCAAGATGTTTTACTTCAACACATATTGACATCATCCATAATAACACTATCATATTTGTCACCTATGGACAGAAAATCGAAAAAAAATACAAAAATTTGTATTCAACAGAAACACACACACTCATCTTGTTTCTATTGGGAAGGATGATTATATACACAAACTTATATATACAATTGTTTATATATATACAAGTGTGTACACTATATCCCATTGAGGATGGAACCAAATCCATGAATTAAATTCTGGGTTTGTCTCAAAGTAAGTAAATTATTCATGGAAACTCCTAGTAGAGAGTGTTTATTTATTATGGTTGATATTTATATGCAATAAAATACTCATTGTTTCTATGTTAAGATGTATTTCTATAAAAAAAATTTAATTTCTAAAAATATATATATATTTACAAATATAACTATATATTCACTATATGAGTTGAGGTATTTTGTGTTCATTAATATGTATTTATTATCACACCTAGTATGTAAACATTGGTGGTCACACAACTTCATATGTATAATTTTAGTAATGAAATGTATATGGATACTGGTTGGATGCATCATGGATTAGCTGGATGCTAATACATGTTTTTGGATTTAGAATCTATGTATAATTAGAGTAAAAGACCATGCTTTACAGGAATAGTGTTATCATGTCATATTTTCTATACACTTGTATTGCTTCTATTATGTTGTACATGAGATTAACTATCTGATCATTTTTTGCGTTATTTTAGTATTTTAATTGCATTCATATAGAGATTCCATTTTACTTTTATATTTTATTTAATTATGGAAATGTGTTTTGTTTATTTCTCTTAGGAATATATAATATATGGATGAGTCTTTCCAATTCCTAAAAAGATTTTCTCCATGACTAATTATTTTAGTTAATGTAATAAAATATTTCCCCCACAATATACTCAAACCAGTAATGCTGATTTCTATACCCCTAGAATGAGAGAATGGCCTTGGGGTTATTGATGTATCAACTCATGTACTATCTGGATATCCAGATCTAGGTTTCAACAATCACCACTAAACTAGCCACAATAATTGAACAAGAAAAACCTCTATACAATATGAATAAATCACTAAACAATATAAAAAAACAATCACATCAAAATAGAACCCCAAGAATCTATTTCAATCATAATTCTATATTAGTTTAGTCCCCTATGAATAAATAAGATCTTTATTAATTAAAAATTTCTATCGTCTGTATTTTTTTATAAACCATAATTTATTACATGATTGTGAATGGATTTTAAAGACACCACCACCAATATTAATGGTTTCTAAATAAAATATATAACCTAATTAAGTAAAAAACTTCAAAAATCATGGAAATCACATAAATCACATGAGAATAAAAACATACCTTCCAATTTCCATTAACAATTTAATTATATTAATTAGGTTAATTTTAACCATATAACCATTGAAAAAATAGGTATGATTAAACCAAATTCACATATAAATAAAAGAGAGAGATCTAGAATCCCCTACCCCAATTGATGTTTCAAACAATGTAGTGTAAAAATAAGAGAAAACCAATGATTAAACAACACTTACGTGGAAGGGAAATACCTCAGTACCTAGACACAATCAACCTTCATAAAAATCTTTTACAAACTCTAAGAAAACTAAAAAAACCACTTCTATGGAACTTGATAATGGAAATAATTAATGTAAAAGAGGCCAAGGGGAATAAAAGGAACCTTGGATTGAGGAGAGATTCACCAAAATATTCCATTGTTTTCTATACACAAGAAAATGAGTAAATACTTACAAAAAGATGCCTTGGGTCAGCTAGGGTTTGAGGGAATGGAAAGAAGTTGAAATAAGAAAAATTGGGACAACTATTCTTATAGAAAACCCAAGGGACCTCCACTATATAATAGTAAATCTAAAAAAATAATATTTCATCCTTAATAAAAGCGAGTTATGAAACTATTGAAACTTAAAATGGCTATAAACCCTATCTTAATGGTTTTTTAAACCATTTTAATTTTTTTTTGACTGCTTTCACAATGAGTTAATATTAAAAATGATCATTTTAGATTTAGACCATAACTTCGTCCAAGAACCACCATCGAATAGGAGGAATACCCACATAATTTCCATCTCACCACCATGAAATTATCGTGCTAAAAGACTACCATTTTCATTAAATAAAACCTATACATTTACTAAAATGGGAATTTCTTCCTTCCCCATTTCCCATTGGGAATCCATAAAAACCCTAGTCACCAGTCTCTCCAAAATGGTCTCCCCTATGGAATCGATGAACCAATATAGTATAGTCCACCCTCACAATGGGCTTTTTCATCCCCAAATCCACTAAATTCTCAAAATAAACTTGTTATTGATTCCCATAATAGGGAAATAATTTCCACCTTGACATAATACTTCTCCAAAACATGCATTTTATCATCCCACATTCCAAAATAAAAATTACACCTATGGATCTCCACCTAACATCCTTCTTACACCTCTATCACTAAAAAATATTAAGGACCTCAGACGGTCTAGGAAATTATATTTTCCTTTAAATATATTTTTTTCCGTTTTTATTTACTTGAGCATACATCTATTATAATCCAGTAATATTTTTCATTGTAAAAATCATGATACCCTCATACCATACTCATAAATAAATGGAAAAAAGCACATAAAATATTATATGATTTTTTTTACTATTTATGTGTTTCATTATTCATCATTGAGCATTAAAAAAAAATTTATTTGTTTAATATTACTTATTGGACAATTTTTTTATGTTTTTGACACATAAATATCAATTTTTTTTTCTATTTTTTATGAATGTTTAACTTTGTTTTAATTTTTATATGGTTTCATGGTTACTAGTATGGATATTTATATGTTTGTCGTAGGTTTTAATTTTTTATATATGTGAATCTTGATAAATTATTTGATATTATTTTATAAATGGAATTAGTATTTTATTTATTCATGTATAATAAAATCTATTTTCAATATGGTGTAAACATTCTATTTGTAGTCTTGTGATTCTACTATGTTGATACTATTATATTTTAGTGTGTTCTTTTCCACTATGAAATTATTTTATTATTCTTGGATATTTGGAATTTAATATCAAATAGATTCTGTTCATTAGTTTTCAATAATTTGAAAATGGTGTAATAGATAAAATTATTTTTAATATTTTCTGGTTTTATAAAAACAACTCTAAACTCAATGGATTTTATCCATTGAATATGGAATTCATTACATAAGAAAGGAAAATCCCCCATAACTAATTCAAAATAAGTGATGTTATTTTTGGATTAATTTTTCTTATAGTATTATATAAACATTTAACAATCTATGGGTATATTAGGTATAAATATTTTTTTTAAACATACTATATAAAAAAATTATGAAGATCATGAAAAAGGAGAAAAAAAGATTAGATATGATGAATATTCATTAATTATTTGTGAAATAAAAAATAAATGACATATTATTTAGCATGATTTGGTCAATGATTGACCTAAATATAGTCTCATAACGAAATAATTTAACATTATTTTCTATGAAACAGTTATAAAAAATAAATAAAATATAAACTACATGATATATATTTCTCTCTAAATAAAGACGAAATGATTAGCATTGACTTGAGTAGTCAACAAATACCATCATTATGAACATGAAAATAAAATGAATAAAAAGAATTGTGAACTGTTATAGGAGATGTATCTAATATAATCATAAAATAATAAATAAGAACTATAAAATAAGATTAAATGTATAGACCTGAAAATTCCAAGTAAATTTCATTAATTTATTTGTGATGATTATGAGTCTGCTAAAATTGAAGGCTCCTGATTTTGAGGCCTAGTGTGCTAGGAATGAAATTCTGAACTTTTTTAAGGTACATTCAATAAACATGTGGGTGGCATTTTCTCTCTTTTTAACTGGTGCTCATATTAAAAATATGAGGGCACCGTGGAATCCTCAATGCCGAGATTATCTTAAGGGAATCTTCACTTCAATCGTAGTGGGTCGGGAGAAAAAGTTTGTTTTTTAACTTTATAGAAAAATAATAAAATATCATAACAAGTTATTTTATTTATTTTTCCCCATCGAATGAGTGGTAGTGGTGGGGACCAGTGACTTGTAAAGCCAATTAATGTCTTGACTCATTAACTGTATAAATCCACCATTGTGAATTAAAATAGGTTCATTAATTCATTCAATGTACCTCATTAACTCCTCAATGTGTTGCTTAACATTCCGCCTACTATTTAAATGGAGCTCGGGGTGGGGTTTTGGCATGGCTTCATCAAGTGACGAAGCTCTGGTGAAGTTATGTGGAAATATACACCGACGGAGGATAGAATCTGAGGTGGAAATGATTCTGGATTTAAGAACACTGATGACTCCATCCAACGTGGATTCTCCACCCACCACAACCACGACACCCCCAACAGATCTCGAGGTAGGGGGTTATTTTAATGAATCTTATCATTGATGAATTCTTCTCCCTCCTGTTATGATGTTAACGTGGAGGGAGCGGACCAAATAAACAAGGCACAGACTCTCTGCTGCTTTGTTTATCATTGTGTTCAGTAGGGATGGTCTTCATAGTTTGACGGCAATGAAAGACAGAGGGTCATGCTATGACGAAAACAGTCTCGAAGGGTGTAGGCACAAAAAGGAGTTAAAACAGTGCTCCGGAGTAGCACCGACACCCAGTATATGATCTTCCAGTACCGGAGACCGGCACTGGTGAGCGATGTCAGAAGCAGGAAGTGTGCCAGTGTGCAATACATAGGGGATCCACAACATCATTCCATGGTGATCGCGTTGTCGAGCGCGTCAAATTAGTTGTTTAATTTTAACTAGAATTTCTGCAGTATAGCAGCAACCCTAGGTCCTCTCTCGACGGAGCCTTAGATCATTAATTTAAAAAGAGGGGTTTGATTATGAATGTATATGGTGAATGAGGTTTTGTAAAGCATGGGGTTTTTATTATTGATGATGAAAATAGAAAATGAAAGCAATAAAACAAAGTATAAATGAACAAGATTGATTAAATGTGATCAACTCGGGGAAGTCTCGTGATGCTCATCCTTAATCACTTCAAGGGATGGGGTTATGATCTTTTAATCCCCGGTTTGTAACACCTAAAACCAGAATGTTACTGAGTTTATACTATGTTACCTCCTAGGGTTCAGTATAAAACACACAATGTTTCACCGGACACCGCCGATAATTGAGTGATTTGTGTTCGACATCGTAACCAAAACTCACCAAGGCAACACACGAAGAACTCGATGTGCTATTCAGATTTGTATGTTACTTATTTTTGATACCATGACATAAATTTTCATGATCTTGATAGTGTTTATGTGAGTTCAATTGACCTATATGAACCACAAAAACACCACAATTGAATGAGGGAAGAAAAGGGGATGAACGGTTTGTGAAACATCACATGAAAGGGTACCCCCAAACATGATCCTTTGAGTTGAGTATAACATACCAGTATATAACACAATTAAATAAAAATATAGGATGAGGAAAAAAACATAAAACCTGTAATTAAAAAGATCATTCAAAATAATACAACTTTGAAGCTCGGGATTACATCACATTCCTCCCCGGGTGATCACAAGGGGTTTAGAAACCAATGAGAGGGGAAGAAGAAGAAGATGTTGAAGTAGCACCTCCCATAGCCTCCAGAACTTCTAGGGATGTTGAGATTACTCCTTGGGGACTCCAAAATGGCATAACCTCTCCTTTTGGCCAAACTTTCAAATGAGGTTCCCTTGGTGCCCTTTTATAGGAAAATTGTAAGGTGGTTTTAGGCACACAGATTTCATCAATCCACTTGTACAATGTATTTCATTCTAAAGACAGCCTTATTTCCATTTTGAGAAAATATAAAAGTTGTATCCCTACCTCTTTAATGTCTCCACAGAAAGTTTGGCACCATTTGGACAAATACCGATCAAGATATTGATAAAATACAGAACATCACATTTGACATGGTCCAAATTCGGTGTCTTGGACAGATCAGTTCGTATGGGCCCCATAGAAGCCGAATCAGGATTGGGTTCCTTAATATGAAATGTAGAATATTAAATTATGGACATGATCACCAAATATCATCCCATTTGGAAGCTCTTATTTCGTGTACTATGCAAGACATTGTACAGATGACCATGGATCCATGCAATTTTGGCCCATTTTTCTTCCACTTCATCAAGGGACCTCCAAATAACCTCCACCTACATTGAAATAATAAAAACAAGTAACATTGCCCATTATAATGTTGATTAAAATTAATTAAATGATTCAAACATAAAGTTAAATTTATTATTATATTTGGAATATTCATTAGAAAACTAGTTTAAAACAGTGGTGTAAGGGTGGAATAAAACAGTGTATCGTGGTACGATCACACCCCCGCACCTAAACATTTGCACTCCTTGGCAAAGTCACATTTCCAACTACAATATTTCATATATAAATATTTCCAATATCATGAAGATATAAAATTTGAATAAATTTTATATAATGTAAAGTGATCAATTCACGAACCATACCAAGGAGTTCTTCTTAATGAAAATAGAAAAAGATGTCTCATAAATCATATCATAGCAAAATTAAAAAAGATTCATGATACCAAATTGTGGAAGGAATTAAATAGTCAACCATTACACTAACTCTCCACATGTGTGTGTGAACACCATTCCATGCTATTCTTTCCACTTTTTATCAAATAAATATAGGTTATTTTAACATTATTCAGCTTTAAATGATTTTTCACCGAACCTTTCCTACATCCTTTGCAATCATATTTCAAGACCCACTCACTTAAGCATTCCCAGAAGTCAAAACATAAGTTCCCGACCTAAATATACCCATATGTTGCACATTTGATCACTCCCCTCATTTATTATATTTTTTTTTGAAGTTGCAATTGGAACAAATCTCACACTCATCTCTCAACTCTTGTTTGATCTCCTCAAGACACTAATTGCAATAGTTATAACATGATCAAAGGTTGAGGAGGAGTGGTTTCTTACCTACCCAAGACAAAACCATTTTTTGAGGGCGTACAACAGTCGGACATTAGGTACACACGCATAAGTCAATCTGGTACAGTAATGAAACAGATCGGATAAGGAACAAACGTATGAAAATATCATTTAAAGCTAAAAAAATATTAACCCAACATATATATACCTTATATTATGTAATAAATAACCAAACATTGTTGTTTGGTGCAAAAATTTGTGGAGATATTAGTGAAACAATTTTCCCAAAAACTACTCTCACAATGGCCATCAATCATCTCAAAGGTTTCACATAGATACGACCATTTATATCATTGAAAGACAACCAATTCACTAAAAATCACCCCCTGATGTAAAATTCATACAAAAATTCTTTTTAGCCTTTATTATAGTATTTTTACTTTCCCCCCATTATGGTCTCCAAATCATGGAACATCAGAATTTTTGATGGGGAAAAAATGAAAATACCATAAAGAAGGCCAAAAAGAGAAAAAAAAGGAGAAAATGATGAAAATTCCTATCTAACCCAGGAATTTATCCACCCCCCACACCTAGAGTGTACAGTGTCCTAATTGAAATAATTGAGAATGTGAGAAGGATAAAACCCGGTGTGTTTTATTGGTATGATGGTTTGAGAAGGTGGATTTCCTCCATTGGATTCTTCGGAAAATCCTCATAGAAGTGTTTAAGTCGCTACCCATTGACGGTAATATTTCGTCCACTCTACTCATGCAAAAACTGTATTGCACCAAAAGGGTAAACATTATTAACAGTATAAGGATCGAGCCATCGGGAATGAATCTTACCTGGGTGGAGCTTAAGCCTGGAATTGTACATGAGGACCTTCTCACCAATATGGAACTTCCGCAGGTGAATCATGCTATCATGAATAGGCGTTTTCTTCTCTTTATAGATTCAGGAGTTTTCATATGAATCGCGTCGAATTTCTTCCAATTCTTGAATCTGTAGCTTTCTTTCCTCATCTGCATCTGAAAGGTTCATATTACATTGTTCAACAGCCCAATATGCACGGTGTTCTACCTCCACCGGGAGGTGACAAGATTTTCCAAACACAATCCAATATGGTGACATTCCGATCGGTGTTTTAAAAGAAGTACGGTACGCCCAAAGTGCATCATCCAAGCGCAAACTCCAATCTTACCTATTGGGTTGTACCGTTTTCTCCAAGATTCGCTTAACTTATCGATTTAAAATTTCTACTTGTCCGTTAGTTTTGGGATGATATGAAGTGGATACTTTATGAACAACCCCATACTTATGAAGCAAGTTTTTCATGTTACGATTGCAAAAATGTGAACCCTGATCACTAATGATGAATCTTGGTAGACCAAACCTACTGAAAATCTGGGACCTCACAAAATCAACAACCACTTGAGAGTCATCGGTCCTGGTGGCCTTTGCTTCCACCCATTTAGATACATAGTCAACATACAATAAGATGTACACAAAGACAAATGAATTTGGAAAAGGTCCCATGAAGTCAATGCCCCATGCATCGAAGATCTCACAAAATAACATGGGCTGTTGGGGAATTTCATTCATCTTGGAGATATTCCCTATGAATTGACAACGACTACTTGACTTGCAAAATCTATGGGCATCCATATACAATGTTGGCCAATAAATTCTTGAGTCAAGGACCTTTGGAGTTGTATGTTGAGAGCCAAAGTGGCCCCCACATTCCAAGGTGTGGCAGAATGTCAAAACAGAGGTGAACTCATGGTCAGGGACACACCTACGAACATCCTGGTCACTATAGATCCTCCAAAAATATGGGTCATCCAAAATGTACCATCGAGAATCATGTTTAAGTCTCTGGGATTGTGAAGTGCTAAAATCAGTGGGGACCCTAGATGTTGCTAGAAAATTCACAATGTCTGCATACCATGGGGTAAGGTCCACAACATCACCAAGGTTCTCATGAGGGAAGAATTCTCCAATGGGTAGGGGTGAGTCAACATGATGGTCCAATGGTGGGGAAATCCTACTAATGTGGTCAGCTACCACATTCTCCACCCCTCTCTTATCTCTAATCTCAAGGTCAAACTCGTGGGGGAGGAGTGTCCAATGAATGAGGCAGGGTTTGGCTTCAGGTTTCTTTAGGAGGAAACGAAGGGTAGCATGATCAGAGAAGACGATGATTTTTGAACCGAGAAGATATGAACGAAATTTTTTCAAAGGAAAACACAATAGAAAGGAGTTCTTTTTCAGTGGTTGTGAAGTTTACCTGGGCACGGTCAAGGGTACGTGAGGAATACACAATGACACGAGGGGACTTCTCAACCCTTTGTGATAAAACTACCCCAACTGCAAACTTAGAGGCATCACACATAAGTTTGAAGGGCATATCCCACCTTGGTGGTTGGATTATGGGAGGTGATGTGAGACTCATTTTTAGTGAATTGAAAGTATCCTCACAATTTTTATCAAAAAAAATTCAGAATCCTTTTGTAATAATCGAGATAAGGGAAGTGTGATCTTACTAATGTCTTTAATGAATCGGCGGTAAAAACCAGCATGACCCAAGAAAGATCGCACCTCATGAACACATTTTGGAAATGGAAGGGTTTAAATTAATTCAATTTTATATTTATCAACTTGAATTACCTTATTTGATATGACATGCCCAAGAACTATCCCCCGCTCAACCATAAAATGGCATTTCTCATAATTTAAAACAAGATCTTTTTCAATGCACCGGCGGAGGGCAGAACCTAGGTCTTCCAAACAATCATCAAAAGAAGATCCATATACCGTGAAATCATCCATAAATACTTCCATTCAATGCTCAAGGTACTCAGAAAAAATACTCAACATACATCGCTGAAAAGTACTAGGAGAATTACAAAGACCGAATGGCATCCTTCTGTATGCAAATGTGCCAAAAGAACAGGTTAATGTGGTATTTTCTTGATCCTCAGGGGCTATATGGATTTGGAAATAACCCGAATAGCCATCAAGGAAACAATAATGGGACTTACCAACTAGACGTTCTAACATTTGGTCAATGAAAGGTAATGGAATGTGGTCCTTCTGCGTGGATTGATTCAATCGACGGTAGTCAATACAGACTCGCCAACTATTTTGCACATGTGTTGGAACCAACTCATTCCTTTCATTTGACACAACTGTTATTCCTATTTTTTAGGCACAATTTGCACCGGTCTAACCCATTTACTATCAGATATATGATAAATGATCCCCGCAGTAAGTAATTTACTGACTTCCAATTTTACCACTTCAAGGAGAGTGGGATTCAACCGGCGTTGAGATTGTCTTACGGGCTTGGCCTCATCATCCAAAAGTATATGGTGCATACAAATATATGGGATTATCCTGATAATATCATCCATTGTCCATCCTATTTCCTTTTTACACTCTCTCAAAAGTTTGAGTAGTTTCGATTCCTGTTGTGGAGAGAGGTTATTGGAAATAATGATGGGAAATTGGTCAATACCCTCAAGATATTCATGTTTTAAATTAGAAGGAAGTTATTTATGCTCCAAAACCGGTGGTTTCTAGATTGAGGGAGGGGATTTAGGGGGATTGAGGTCCATTAAACTGTCTATCTGCTCATTTTTATTCTCTAAAGATACAGAATCTATAGAAATGAGATTTGCAGAATCATCAACAGTCATGGGTACCTCAGAATGGACAAACTCTCCAATTAAAGCACAAAATTTACACTTTTCAGAACCCACACAACACTCAAAAAATGAATCAAAACTCAAATCATTCAAGGGTGAAGAAAACCAAAATGAATCAGAGTCTGGGTTGAAGAGAGAATTGTGTGTGTGTGCATCGTTTGAGAGCACTTCCATCGAATAGACAGGAAGAGTGGATTGCTCTTCAACGAGGTGTTTTATAGCCTCAAGGATCTTAAAAATTACCTTTTCTACACCAAATTCCATGGACAATGTACCATTGTGAACATTGATGATCATCTTTTCTGTTTTGAGGAATGGCCTCCCAAGTATGAGAGGAGCGTGTCCTTGGGTTTGGGTATCTTCCATCTCAAGAATGTAGAAATCATCGAGGAAGATGAGATTCTTCACTCTAACAAGGACATCCTCAATCACTCCTTTTGGATGTTTTGTACTCTGGTTGGCATGTTTCACAACAATGCCTATTGGTTGAAGCTCTCCAAACTGTAGAGAAGTATACACGGAGTGAGGCATTACATTAATGGACGCACCTAAATCTAGAATAACATCAGAAAAGAAGGTCTCCCCTATGGTACACGGTATCGTGAATGTTCCCGGATCCTTGCATTTGGTTGGCATTTCTGGTTAAATCAATGCTGAGACATTCCTACCCAAGTTGACTCTCTCATCCCCCTTCATCATTCGTCTATGGGTGCAAAGTTCTTTAAGAAATTTGGCATAACGGGGAATTTGGTTGACTGCATCTAATAATGGGATATTAAAATGAATTTTTTTAAAGGTATCAATTATTTCATTTTAAATCTCATTATCAAAGTTTTTCTTAAATTTAGAGAGTCTTTGAGGGAAAGGAAGAGGAATTTATTGTTCATGGGAATCCTTAATGACAATTTTATTGTCATTTTTATTTTGTTTTTCTTCATTGGAATCTTTCATGGGTGGAGAAAGAGTGTTTTCAAGAGTATTACATACCTTTTGAGTAGAATCAGTCGAAGGAGAAGATTCTTTACCACTATGAAGTGTAATTGCACATACATTACCTTTGTCTTTCGGATTGGAAATGGGTTGAGATGGTAGTTGTCCAGACCCTTTCATCTTAAGCTCACCGATGGTGTTTTCCAATTGTCCCACTTGAGTTCGCAAATCTTGAATTGATGATTGTGTGGTCTGTTGGAACTGGAGGTTCTGGGTTTCCATTTGTTTCACCACGTCCTCGAGGCTTGGTTCATATTTTGGAGGAGAAGGATGATTGTTTTGAGAAGTTTAAGGATAATAAGGTTTCATACCTTGGCCTTGTTTATACCAATTCTTCTTGGGGTAGCATGAGTTTCCTTCTTGTTGGTATCGGGGTTGTGTTTGCCACCCTGGATTTGGATTTGTCCTGAAATGTTCTTGCTTGAAGGGAGGTGATTTTTGGAATGGACTCCCTGGGAACACAACTGCACAAGACTCAGATGAATCTTGGGGTTGTGGGAACTGGTCAGAAAAATGAGTGTTATAAGAAAAAATCCCACAATGTAATGGAATATAAGTAGAGTGTGAGTTATATTGTGCTTGATATAATTGCCTTATAAGGGTATGCATCTCATCGAGTTTAGTATCTACCTTTTGTTCTAGGGATGAATGACTTACCTCATGAACTCCTTGGGTTGGTGAGATAGCTCATGTACCAAATTGTTGTGCATTTTGAGCCATGTTTGCTATTAATTCATGAGCGGCTGAGGTAGTTTTATCAACTAGGGAACCACCAACTGTAGCATCAATCATTCCACGATCCATGGGGATGAGTCCCTCATAGAATTATTGAATCAAAAGTTGTTCACTAATCTGGTGGTGGGGGAAGCTTGAGCAAAGTCTTTTGAATCTCTCTCAGTATTCATGAAGGGTCTCTTCCTGTGATTGCCTAATTCCACATATTTATTTCTTAATTGAAGAAGTTTGGGAGGCATGGAATAAATTCTCTAGAAAAAGTCTTTTTAGTTCATTCCAACCCCCAACTGTGGTAGGAAAATAGTATAACCAATCCTTGGCTACACCATCAAGGGAGAAAGGGAAGGCCCAAAACATGATTAAGTCCTCAGACACATTTTGGGGTTTCATGGTGGAGCACACTATGTGAAATTATTTATGATATTTGTGAGGGTCCTCACTAGGAAGACCATGGAATTTTGGAAGGAGGTGGATGAGACCTGATCTCAGCTCAAAGTTGGATGCTTCCATGGGATATTGGATGTATGCAGGTTGGTACTCCACATCAGGGGTGGTCAGTTCTTTTAAAGTTCGGTTATTTACAACCAAGATCTCTGGGGTTTGATTTGGTTCAATTTTTGATTGGTTTAGGACCACCTAAGATTCCAAATGGGGTTCCTTAGTGCTACTTGATTGTACTACTCTAGATGAACTCATTTGTGAGTGGAGTGACTTTTCAATTTCAGGGTCAAATTTGAGTGGGGTTTCTTTACCAGATCTTGTCATGCAACAATGATGTCCAGTTTGATTGATTGATTTTTTTGTTGTTTGTTTTTTCTTTCGATTTGAGATGGATAAAAAAACTTAATAAGGATTAAAGAATAATATAATGTCATACGATATAATTATAGAGGGAGATGGAGGAGAAGAGAGAGAGAGATAGATAGAGAGAGAGAACACACCAAAAAAAAGACAAAACCCAAAACAAAAACAATCAAATGGGGGTGGGGTATTTAAAGGAGTAATAATTAAGAAGTAAAATTACTAAATGAAATGAAATAAAGAAAAAAAGTATCTTGGCACCCCGGAAACAGCACCAAAATTTGATCGCATTGTCGAGCGCATCAAATTAGTTGTTTAATTTTTACTAGAATTTCTGCAGTATAGGAGCAACCCTAGGTCGTCTCTCGAAAGAGCCATAGATCATTAATTTAAAAAGAGGGTTTTGATTATGAAAGTAGATGGTGAATGAGGTTTTGTAAAACATGTGGTTTTTATGATTAATGATGAAAATAGAAAATGAAAGCGATAAAACAAAGTAGAAATGAACAAGAATGATTAAATGTGATCAACCTAGGGAAGTCTCGTGATGCTCAACCTTCATCGATTTAAGGGATGAGGTTATGATCTTTTAATCCCTGGTTTGTAACACCTAGAACCATAATGTTACTGAGTTTATACTAGGGTACCTCCTAGGGTTCAGTCGAAAACACACAATGTTTCACCGGACACAGCCGATGATTGAGTGATTTGTGTTCGACATCATAACTGAAACTCGCCAAGGCAACAGACGAAGAACTTGATGTGCTATTCAGGTTTGTATGTTACTTATTTGTGATACCATGACTTAAATTTTCACGATCCGGATAGTTTTTATGTGAGTTCAATTGACCAATATGAACCACACAAACACCGCAATTGAATGAGGTATGAAAAGGGGATGAACTGTTTGTGAAACATCACATGAAAGGGTACCCCCAAACATGATCATTTGAGTTGAGTATAACATAACTGTATATAACTCAATTAAATAAAAATAGAGGATTAGGAAAAACAACATAAAACCTGGAATTAAAAATATCATTCAAAATAATACAACTTTGAAGCTCGGGATTACATCACATTCCTCCCCGGGTGATCACAAGGGGTTTAGAAACCCATGAGAGGGGAAGAAGAAGAAGATGTTGAAGTAGCACCTACCATAGCCTCCAGAACATCTATGGATTTTTAGAAGACTCCTTGGAGACTCCAAAATGGCAGAACATTTACTCTTGTCCAAAATTTCAAATGAGGTTCCCTTGGTGCCCTTTTATAGGAAAATTGGAAGGTTGTTTTAGGCACACAGATTTCATCAATCCACTTGTACCATGCGTTTAAGTCTTCAGACAGCCTTATCTTGCTTTGGATAAAATAGAAAAGTTGTATCCCTATATCTTTACTGTCTCCACCAAACGTTTGGAACCATTTTGACAAATAAAGATCATGATATAGATAAAATAAAGAACACCGCATTTGACATTGTCCAAATTCGGTGGCTTGGACAGATCAGTTCGGATGGTCCACATAGAAGCTGAATCAGGATCGGGATCCTAAATATTAAATGTAGAATATTAAATTCTAGACAGGGCCAAAAAATATCATCCCATTTGGATCCACGGATTTCGTGTACTATGAAATACAGTGGACAGATGTCCATGGATCCATGCAATTTTGGCCCATTTTTCTTCCACTTCATCAAGGGCCCTCCAAATCAGCTCCACCTACATTGAAATAATAAAAACAAGTAAAATTTCCCATTATAATGTTGATTAAAATTAAATAAATGATTCAAAAATAAAGTTAAATTTATTACTATATTTGGAATATTCATTACAAAACTAGTTTAAAACAGCGGTGTAAGGGTTGAATAAAATAGTGAATCGTGGTACGATCACATGGATGCTGCAAAAGGCGGTCGGCCCTCGACCGACCACGGAGGCGGTGGTAGCGCGCCATCACGCGCCGTGTCGAAGGGTTGTGACATTGAATTGGAGGAGGTGGAGAAGGCTGAGACCCACTCCCTGCAGGTCCTGCGGGTGACAAGGTAGTGCTACCTAGTGCTGCCCTTAATGGAGCCAAACAACTCCTTTGAGCCGTTCGGGAGTTGCAGACCTCGCGACCCCCACAGGTCGTGCCAGCCAGCGAGCCAATCCTGCTGCAGCCTGGCCCAATCAGGCTGGTCCAGGTCCATCCTAGACCTAGTCGGGTCAACCCAGACCAGGTCAGGCGGGGTCTGTTCGACCAGGTCGAATCAGACCCGGACCCCTCTCAGGCCCTGAAATTCTTAAGTGACTGTATCTTGCGAACCAGACATCTGTTTGACGAACCGTATGCGGCGTTGGGATCCATGGAGTGAGATTGTCCTTTTGAGATACTCCACAAGAGTTTTGGAGAAAATTGGAGTATGGCCAAGTTGGATCCACTTTGAATCCAACCAGGCCCTCGACCCTAAAATGGCAATAACATACAGAAAGGGTGTCCGGCTAATGTTCCATCTATTGTGTTGGAACACTTATGACATGACATATTATCAGGTTAATTCTTCATGGGACTTCGTTCCAGTTGAAATATGACAGATGGGTTGAGGAATGCTTCTCCCACAATCAAGCGTTCTATGATTGGGAATCTAGTGGCTAGTAGTGAGATGGAGGTTGGAGATAGATAATACGGAGGTTAGTACCTAGCCATCCTATGTGGATCAACACCGATCCCATGTTGGTCAGATCCTATGTGGGTCAATGATCATAGATCCTGTATGGTTTAACACATACCGATTCTGTGTGGGTTAGTGCTCAACGATCATGTGTGGGTCAGTGAATGACAATCTTGTGTGGGTCAGATCCTATGTGGGTCAGCGGGGGTTAGTTACCTATTGATACTGGGTGGGTCAGATCCTGTGTGGGTCAGTGGGATTAGTACCTATTGATCTTGTGTGGGTCAGACTTTGAATGGTTAGCAGCAGTTTCTCTTAACATAATAATATGATATTGCTTCACGACTAATCATCTGTACTTCTGTGGTTTACTGATACCTTGTTTGAGCTAAGTCTTTTTCTTTGTTATTTGTGATTGAGATCATGTTTTTTGGTTTTCATTTTCGGAATTCAAAGAGATCTTTGAGGGTCTTGGGGTCCCAATGGGGTATTGTTATACTCACCCCTGCACGGGCTTCGCCCACACCTTGTTGTGTCTTGTGTAGATGATGGGCAGCCTTGACTGAGACTCGGGGAGCTAGGACCTGATAGTGGATGGAAGAGATTGGATGACGTGAAGAGCAGTGGAGATGAGCTGTACCTACCCATTAGGTAGGATCCTCAGTGGATGATTCGAGGAGCTGTTTTCTATTTTTCAGTTATAGTTTTACCTTTGAGTTGGGCTTATATGTTGGACCCTTTACATTCAGTACATACCTTCACTACTACAGTTTTACTTGGTGGTTTCATCTTGTTGTGTCATTGGTTTTAGGGTTTGTAAAGGTTTAAAGGCAACACCTTCTTGTTTTAGGGATAAGCCTTTCTGGTTCTAGTCACCAACCCCTGTCCTATTGAAGGATGGCTTGGGGTAGTCATGTCCTGGGCCCCGGGGGACGGGTATTGACAAAGTGGTATCAGACAAGTCAGTTCTACTATAGAAATAGGGCTCTGATCTTTTTAATAGAGCTAAAGTGTTAAGTGTTTTGAGTGTGGTTTTTAGTTCGGGGAGTCCAGTGTTGGTGCGGCGGGCAACATATCCATACACTAGGACCCTGAATTCTAATTTATGACTTGGTGCATGAAAAAGCTGATTACATGTGTTTTGAAATGTTTTTACTTTGATATCTTTTGATTCTACTCACCAGGTATAATTTTTTGACCGTGGAACACCAGTTTCTTTTCACGATGCTACTGTATAGATAGCCATCCATGATTCCTGAGAGAGTACATGATGAAGTCCCACTGAGGAACGAGGATTCAGTGCATGTCCCTCTTACTATGGTAGAACCTTCAGGTGGTGCACCAACACCAACACCAGCCGTTGGGTAGAAGATGCCACCATCCCAACCAGAATATGGTGCACACCAACTGAGCGCATTGCATGAGTTCCAGAGATTGATTCCTTAGAGGTTTCGAGGCGAGATAGATTCCCAGATAGCTGAGGACTAGCTGGAGGATGTGGCTATAGTTTTTCTCTTAGTTGAGACAGCAGTACAGAAGATGTTTATCCTAGCTGCTAGCCTTTTATATGGAACAACATGGAGATAGTGGATACTGACGCTCCAGACACATAATTAGGCGATTCTCTCCAGGATGGGCTTTGAGTGCCTCTTCAGGGCGGAGTTCGTTCCAACGACACTAAGCTCTGTGCATATTCAGAAGCTCCTGCACTTACAACAGGTCTGTCTGAAAGTAGCCTAGTACTCGAATAGTTCTAATAACCTCTCATGATACTCCACAAGCATGTTATGATACCCATTCTTCAGGGCCCATACCATTGAGTAGGGTCTCTAGTGGGAGATCAAAGTGTCGATGATATCTCTGAATATCCCGACGTAGGATGGAGTGATCGAGTGAGCATTGTTGGTGGAGAGATTCATAGCTGAACAAGCACCGATAATGAGAGCCACTGCCAGATGAAATGTAGCCGAGTAATATGCAGTAGGTAGTAGAAAGATGAAAAAGAGGTCCAAGAGGGCCCTTAAAACTATTGGACGACCTCAAGACGTAGGCGCAGAGGTTCAGAGCTTGCAAGGAAAAGAAGGTTAGGTGGGAGGCTTATTGTGCTTCAGGTGTGGAGGGCATGGACACATGGCATGAAACTTCCCTAAGACCGTACTGATGACCTGAAGAGGCTCGAGGGACCACCGAGGAAGAGGTAGTGATTCGAGCAAGGAGGTCCATAGGACAACAGACGAGGCAAAGGAGCAGGTCGTGCAGTAGGCGGTGGGCAGCGATTTGAGGTTCTACTGCCACCACCACATGGACATCCACCCCAACCATTGGAAGCTGGTGGATGGGGGCGAGCACAGCTTAAGGAATCATATGCATATAACGACGGCGCTCCGAAGATGAGTATAGGTACGATCTGTGTCTATCCCACCTTAGATGCTGTACTTATAGCCACATGTGCCAGTCACACTTTCATTTCCATGACAATTTTTTGGAGCTCTATGATTCTAATGGATTCGTTGGCTCGATCTATATGATTAGAGACTCATATGGGATAAGATGTGATGATTAAGAACCTGTGCTGACAGCGTTATCTTACTATAGGAGGCAAGATCTTTGACTGGGATCCCCTAGTAGAAGCGTTGAGGCTTTACGATGCCATCTTGGGTATGGACTTGCTACCCATATTCCATGCTCAGATCGAATGTTTTAGGCGCAAAGTGCAGTGTTTCCATGAGTATGGGATCTGTTTTACCTTCATTAGTGATAAGGAAAAACTTTTCCACATAGGATAGACTATCTCGGAGGACAGTGCATCCGATTACTCATCAATTGGCTAGCCTCACCCACGGAGCAGTTGACGTGAGCAGTCTGAGTTATCTTGTAGTGGTGGACCAATATACTGATATCATTCATGATGATGTTCCAGGACTACCTCCATGAAGAGAGGTAGACTTTAACATCGACCAGTACCCTAGGACAACATTTATATCTACACCAACATAAGAGATGGCTCCTATAGAGCTTCTGGAGTTGCGGGTATAGCTGGAGGATTTGTAGGGAAAGGGGTTCACAAGGACTAGTGTTTCTCCATGGGCATCCCCGATCCTATTCATCAAAAAATAGGATGGGAGCTTGAGGCTTTGTGGGAACTATCAGCACCTGAACTAGGTGAATTTGAAGAACAAGTATCCACTTCCAAGGACCGAGGATCTCTTCGACTAGCTGATTGAAGCTCGATGGTTTTCGAAGATAGACCTCAGATCAGGCTATCATTAGCTTATAGTATGGGAGGAGGACATACCGAAGATAGCCTTCAGATGTTAGTATGGCCATTATGAGTTCTTAGAAATGACATTCAGTATGACCAATGCTCTGTTAGTGTTCATGGGGCTCATGAACATGATCTTTCATCCACACCTCAATCAGTTTGTGGTGGTCTTCATCAAGGACATCTAGGTATACTCGGCGTTAGAGGAGGAGCATGCCTAGCTCCTGCAGATAGTTATGGATACACTATGAGAGCACAAATAGTATTAAAATATCTCTAAGTGCTAGTTTTGGATATGGGAAGCCTAGTTCCTAGGGCACATTATCTTTGAGGATAGAGTCGCAGTGGATCCAGGAAAGATAGAGGAAGTTCTTTCTTGGTAACCACCTAGGAGTGTGACTAATGTGTGGAGGTTCCTGGGATTGACTAGGTACTACCGGAGATTTGTCCCTAAATTCTCCAGGGTAGCGACACCATTGTCAGCCTAGAAGAAGAAGGGGCAACCTATCTTGTGGACAAAGATGTGCCAACAGAGTTTTCAGGAGCTGAGGCAGAGACTGTCGAGTGATTACATCTTGAGGCTACCAGAAGAGGGCGTTGGGTATGTAGTTTACTGTGATGCATCAAGGACCATAATGGGATGTTTCCTGATGCATGAGCGAGAGAAGATCGACTACGTATCATGACAGTTGGGAAAACATGAGTAGAACAACGCTACACGTGACCTAGAGTTAGCAGTAGTGGTCTTTGCACTGAAGATGTAGAAACACTACATGATGGGTGAATGGTTTAATGTTTACTCTGATCATAAGAGTATCATGTATATCTTCTCCTATAAGGACCTAAACCTGAGACATTGACAACGGATAGAGTTCCTCTAGGAATAGGAATTTGAGATAGTCTATACTCCTGGGAAGGGGAATGTAGTGGCTGATGCACTCAGCAGAGGTCTGGTTTACAACAGCTCAGTGAGATGGTAGAGTATCAAGCCATATTATAGATATCCTTCATAGATAGAGATGAAGCAGATTACCTCTAGTCTATTACAGCCACTCCCCCACTTCTTTAGCGAGTTCAGGAGGCACAGCTCGGGGGCTTAGACTACGAGGCCCGACATTCATAGATATCATCAAGACATGTTCCTGATCAATTTTCGGAAGGTGGGGAGCATGTCGTCCTCTTCAGAGGACTCACTATGGTGCTAGTGATGCTATTATAGGAGGTGTTTAGGGAGTTCCATACATCCGCTTTGGCGGTACATCCTGGGGTGATGAAGATGTACAAAGATATCCGACATTAGTACTGGTGGCTAGTGATGTAGAAAGCAGTCACAGAGTTTGTATCCCTATGCCTCACATGTAAGCAATTGAAGGCCAAACATTAGGTACCAGCAGGCTTAACTCAGCCACCTGAGGTACCAGAGTTGATTTGAGATGGTATATCTATAGACATCGTGTAAAGGTTACCATGTACGTCTAAGGGCCACGATTCTATCTGGGTGATCATTGACTGACTCCCCAAGTCGGCCCACATCCTACCCTTCTAAGAGTAGGGACCAGTAGAGAGATTGGGATGCCTCTACATGTAAGAGATAGTGTGACTTCACGGAGTTCCATAAATGATTATCTCAGATCGTAATGCTCTTTTTAAATCCCTATTTTGGAAGGGATTGTAGGAGGCATTTAGGACTCAGCTATGCTTGAGCACCACCTTTCACCCTCAAATAGATGGTCAGACGGAGCAGACCATACAGACACTCGAGGACATGATTCATGCTTGTGTCCTTGATTTTGGCCACAGTTGGGAGGACCAACTGCCACTAGTATAGTTTGCATACAATAATAGTTATCACTCCACCATTGGAATGGAACTCTTGGAGGCCTTGTATGGGCAACCATGTAGATGACCTCTTTGCTGGATAGACCCAGGGGAGTTAGCATTTATGGGTCTAGAGTTGCTACATGCTACCAAAGAGAAGGTGCAGGTCATCTAGGAGTAGATGAAGACTACATAGAGCCAGCATAAGTGTTATTCCGATAGGAGAGGGAGACCCTTGGAGTTTTAGGAGGGAGACCATGTATTCCTACAGGTCTCACCCCGACGAGGATTACAGAGGTTTGGCTGGGGTGGCAAGCTATCTCAGAGGTTCATCGGACCTTTCCAGATCCTTAGAAGAGTAGATGAGGTTGAATACTATCTAACTCTTCCCCCGTAGATGCATCAGGTGCATAATGTAATCCACGTGTCGCAGGTAAGGAGATATGTTCCCGATACATCACATGTTATCGACTAGGGAGAGATGGACATCGAAGATGGGGTGACATCTGTAGAGTTCCCGGTGGAGATAGAGGATCGAAAGGAGTGGGTCCTTCGTGGGTCGTCGATTCCTATAGTGAAATTTCGTTGGTATCACAGGAATCTCCAAGAGAGCACATGGGAGAGGGAGGATCATATGCATTCTCAGTACCCCCATTTGTTCCCCTAGTTTTGCTGTAGCTTTCTAGGATGAAAATAGCTATGGTGGGGATAATTTAAAGACTCGAAAATTCCATGTAATTTTTTTTATATTTAATTTGGATTATTATGAGTCTGCAAAAATTGACAGCACGTGATACCGAGGCCCGATGTGCCCGGAATGAATTTCTGAACTTTTTTAAGGCACATTCAGTAAACACATGGGATAAGTTTTCTATATTTTGAGCTAGTTATTGAATTAAAAATACAAGGGCACCTTTGAATCAGTATAATTGGGATTCTCTTAAAGGAAGCTTCACTTCAACCAAAGTGGGTCGGGAGGAAAAGTTGGTTTTTGGACTTTGCATAAAAATAATAAAATAACATAACCAGTTATTTTATTTGTTTTTCTCCAGCGGATGAGCATTGGTGGTGGGGACCAGTGACATGTCAAGAAATATAATGGATTTACTCATCAATTTCATAACTCCACTATTGTGAATTAAAATAGGTTCATTAATTCATTTAATGAACCACATTAATTTCTCAATGCGTTACTCACCTTTCCCCCACCTATTTAAATGGATCTCGAGGTGGGGTTTTGGGACAAATTCTTCAAGGAAGAAAACTCTAGAAATGTTTTGTGGAAACATCCATCGATGAAGGATGGAATATGGGGTGGAAACAATCCAGGATCGACGAATGCTTATGAATCCATCAAACATGGGTACTCCTCCCGCCGCAACCGTGACACCTCCAACTGATCTTGAGGTAGGGGGATATTTTAATAAGGCCTGTCTTTGATGAATTATTCTCCAGAATGTTATCATGTTAGCATAGAGGGAGGAGGCCAAAATAACAAGGCCCAGACTCTTCGCCGCTTTATTTATTGTGGAGGTCTTCCAGTACGGTTTTCCCAATTTGACAGAAATAAGATAAATATGGTCACTCAATGACGATGGAAGTCTGGAAGTCCATAGGGGAAGACGAGAGAGGAAACAGAGCTCTATGGCATCGTTAGAGCCCCTGGATGATCTTTTGGTTCTGGATACCATTTCTGGTAAGCGATGGTGGTGGAAGCAGGTGGCAGCATCAGGGAGTTCATTATTGCACACCACGGAGGAGGGCCACAACATCATGTCGTGGTGACTGTAGGAGGAGATCGGCCCTCGGGTGGCCATGGAGGGGGAGGCGGTGTGCCTTCGCATGCCACTTTGAAGGGATGCAACATTGTAGATGTGGCGGTGGAGAAGGTCGAGACCAGCTCCTGCAGGTCCCGTGGGTGACAAGGTGGTGCCATCTAGCACCGCCCATAATTGAGCTGAATGGCTCCTTTGAGCTGTACGAGAGTAGCGGACCACACAACCCCCACAGGTCGCACCAGGAAGCTGGCCGGACCGTCCTGACCCGAGCCCACCGCAACCCAGCCCAACTGGGCTGGGCCGGGTTAGACCCGGACTGGTTCAGCCTTCGTCAGTCCAATAGGTTTGGACTGGAGACGGGCCCCTCTCATGCCCTGAAATGCTTTAGTGACCGTATCTTGCGAACCGAACGTTTTTTTGATGAACCTTCAGCGATGCTGGGATCCTTGGAGAGATAAGGTCTTTTTGAGATACTCCAATTGAGTTTTGTCGAAATTGGAGTATATCCAAGTTGCATCAACTCCGAATCCAATTGGTCCATCGGCCCAAAAATTCTAATAACTTACAGATTGAGCATCTGGTTAACGTGCCGTCTGTTGCATTAGAACCCATATAACATGGCTGATCATTGGGTAACATCTCCGTGGGACTTTGTGCTGGTTGAAATATGACCAATGGCTTGAGGAGCAGTTCTCCTAGAATCAAGCATTATATGAGTGGGAATTCAATGGCTGGAAGTGAGGTGGAGGTTGGAGGCAGATCATATGGAGGTTAGTACATAGGGATCCTATGTGGATCAGCGCATACCGATCCTGTGTGGGTCAGATCCTGTGTGGGTCAGTGCTTAGAGATCCTATGTGGGTTAGTGCATACCGATCCTATGTGGGTCAGATCCTATGTGGGTCAATGGGGGTTTGTTACCTATCGATCCTTGATGGGTCTGATCGTGTGTGGGTCAGCAGGGGTCAGTACATATCTATTCTGTATGGGTCAGATTTTGTATGGTCCGTAATAGTGCCTCTTGATAGAATAAGATAATCTAGCTTCACGACTAACCATCTTTACTTCTGTGCTTTACATATACATGTTTTGTGCCGAGTCATTTTCTTTTTGCACTTTGTTTGAGATCATGAATTTTGGTTTTCCTTTTTCGAATAATGGGAGACCTTCTGGGGTCTCGGGGTCCCTACTGGGTATTGTTATACTCACCCTTGCACGGGCTTCACCCGCACAATTTTGTGTCTTGTGCAGATGAAGATCATCCTTGAATAAGACTAGGAGACATAGGACCTGATGGTGGACATAAGATATTGGCTGATGTGGAGAGCATTGGTGAAAGGGTGTACCTACCCTTCAGGTAAGATCCTCGATGGATGATCCTAGGAGCTGTTATCAGTTTTTCAGTTGTAGTTTTACCTGTCAGTTGGGATTGTATTTCTACCCCTTTAATTTCAGTACACACCTTTACTAATTCAGATTTAATTTGTGGTTGCATCTTGTTGTGTTCATGGTTTGAGTGTTGTCAATGTTTAAATGCAACACCTTCCCAGTTTAGGGATATGCCGTTCCGATGCTGGTCACCAACCCCTAGCCTATATAACGTGGGCTTGGGGTAGTCATGAAACTGTCCTTAGGAGACAGGTTGTGACATCAAAACCGTAAGCTATGATAATTTTAAGTAACAACATGAGTTCATCAATTACATAAGCATTCATGGGCCATTAGTCTCCAAAAATTGATGGTTGATGAGATTTATAGAAAAAGGGTTGGATCTAGAATGATGGATAATGTTAACATGGATAATTCAAATAATAGAGTTAAGTGTAATTTTAATATCTATGCTTTGAGGTGATTTAAATTTTTTGAGGAGTTTTGTGACATATTTTCATAGTTATTCATCTCCTTGGGTTTTAGTTTCAATAATGGGAAGGAAGTAGGGGTTATTTTAGTTTATGTGAGGGATTCTTCATATAGATCTCATCTATCTTTATCTCTTCATTATGTTCCATGATTTGTAATGTATAAATCCCATTAAAGATATTGTGAAAGGAATGGTCTTTCCTGTTATAGGTTGTTTTTTGGGTGTTTCTCATATCTTTTTTTCTGAGAATATGATGTTTTTTTATCAATGGATCCTCAAGTTCTATTTAGGTTTTCAACAATATTATGTATGAATATTGTAAATGGAGTGGTTCTAAAATCAATTGGTATAAAAGTAACTTTTACGAGCCCCTAGGGAATCATTATTTCTCTTGGGTATAGTAAAAATAAAAATTTATAAAACTCATATCAGTGCTACTTAATTATTTAAATTGAATATAGATAAAATATCATGATTTATCCCATAGAGATGATGAAATTAGTTTGATTAGGGGTTTAAAAAAACTTCTTTATTTAATTTATTTTTAAGAAATCGGTGAGGAAAATAAAGGATTAATTTGGTGTTAGGAAATAGTTTTTGGAAAACAAAAGAATAAACTAAATAAAAAAGGACTATTTTATTTGAAATGAGATTCGAAAGGTATACTAGGATTTTTTAGTTTCTTGCTTGCAGTGACATTTAATTTTAGAAAATAAATTGATTGATCCATTTTTGGAATCATATTCAAGATGAGGTGGATCCATCGGTCAAGGTATCCCTTCCTCAATGTGGTAATCCCTTATTTCCCTTATTATGGTAAGTTACGGTTTTTATGAATCAAGTTTGTCTCGATTATATATTTGAACCTGATTACCCTCAATATGAAAACGATTATGTCTCAATTCAGGGTTCCCAATTTCACAATTAAAAGGTTCCTTCCTGATTAATTATCCAATGGTCATGAATAAATAGAAAGAAATGGATTAGAATTGGAGAAATAAATGAGGGTAAACCAAATACATGAATAAGTATAAAAAATATATCCAACGACACATTCCCCCATTGGAAACATAACCCTAGTATAAGGTGGGATCGGTCTATCATCCTAGTGATGAGGGATTAAGGGGGATGGAAGAAAGAAAATGTAAACATAAATGAAAGAAAGAGATTAAACTAGTGAGGAACCTAGATAGTGTAGCTTCTTGCTTCATGATTTTTTTATCCAAGGTCTTATTGGTGTGGTAGCTCATACCTCTATTTATATACTACCCTATATATTAGGTAGTATTCATTGGCACCATAATGTGTCAAAAAGTGGTCACAGGTAGTCCCTAGGCCCTAAAATTGGTATCTTCTACTTGACACATCGAATCTAGCCATTTATGGGTTTTCCAGGATTTTTATGGAATGTAAATAATTCTTAATGAGTAATATTCAAGGCTTGAAATATTCAATGCTTGGAGTAACATCCAATAAATATCAAGTAGGTTCATTTTATGTACTATCTTTGCATGTTGTGTAAATATCAGGCTATCCTCCAATTGATTTTCCATCATTTAACGCACTATCTTCACTACATGACCTGAAATGTTTCCTCATCGTGTAATTATTACAAGATGTGAAACTTGTGTTTCTATCTCCATAATATTAACTTCATTTTTTATTCAGTTTCATGACCCAGGAGTGTTTGATAGGCGTCCTTCATAGTTGGAAGCCTTCTTTTTTACATTGTTGTGGCACAAGGCGAAACGTCCCTATTCAAAGCATCATCAGACAAAGAGTCTTTTTCTAAAAAAATTTATCCCTTTTGTCCCATTTTCAAATATTGGTAGTATAATACTATAAAAAATTAATTTAAATATTAAAATTATTATCAATAATATCAATTGTGTAAGAAACATTAATGTTTTAAAACAAGCTAAAGGATTTTAATAAGATACATGTATCAAACACCCCCACACTTGAATTCATACATGTACTTAAGGATGGACTCTCAAAACACTAAATATGACACCCACATTACCATGATTTATCTATAATGTTAATAAAATAAATTAATTAAATGGGAAATTGTATTTTCAAGAATCAAATTGGAAAATTAATCAATGCTTAATTTTTCAAGGAAACAAATCAGTCTTTCATTTTAATATTTTTCTATTGAAATATTCAAACCTTTCCATTAATCCTTTTTCAATTTTAAATTTATTATTAATAATAATTACATTTTAAATTTAACTTATATTAACTTTTCCCCTCATTATCAGGGTAAAAGTGTTTATAGAGTTAAATACATACCTCAAGGACATATCACTTACTAAAAGCTTGTAATGCATCTATTTTATCCACTATATAAATATAAAATAACAAATAATCATGAGGGCTTCACAATTTATAATCAAATGACTTTGAGGCTTAGTTCTGGTAGCTAAATTATGTAAAACATGTAAAACCATGTAAGTAGGTAATTTATATGGTATTTTTCATTATAACCAACAAAAAAATGTTGAATATAACCTCTCTCCCTAGTATCTCTATAAAAAAGAGTATTAACATACACATACATTGCATTACATTTTTGGAATACATAAAATAATATAAAAAGACACCCAAAGACAATATTAGTTTAGTGAGTTTTGAAACATGGAACAAAAATCGTCTAAAGCAGTGATATATTCTCAATTATTCCCAAAACGATCTTCCCCTGTAGTATTTCTACTTAAAAACCTTTCTTTATATCCCAGGTAAGGGAAAAATAATAAATGTGTGAGCTCAAATTCCCATTAAGGGTAAATAATGGAAATTATTTATCATATCATGAGCATAAGGGTTTGAGAACATGATCATGATTATTATAAAATCATACTCTAGATATCAATAGTCATAAACCTGAATCATGGAATAAATATTTTCAGTTCATAAGACATGAATCATAAAGAAATAAATAACACGAGACATTAAGTCATAACATATGAATAATACATGGAATTTTGGAAGACACATAACAATATAAAAAACCTATGTCAAGGCTGCCTACCAATACTTTTATAACAAGTTAGGATCGGGCCAATCACCTTTGTACCTTCTTTGGGCTTGAGATACCGTACCATGTACCCTCTTTTTTCAATATTCAGATTCCCTCTTGTGACCCTCTTATTTTAGGCTTGGGATGTCCTCCCATAAACCCTATTTTTTTAGTCTTGGTATGTCTTCCGTGTACCCTCTTGTTTCGATATAGGAATGTCCTTCCATATATCTTCTTGTTTTGGGCTCAGGATGTCCTCCAGTGTACCCTCTTGTTTTGGGCTTGGTATATCCTCTCGTGTACCCTCTTTTTTCAGGATTGGGATGTCCTCTCATGCACCCAGTTTCTTCAAGATTGGGATACCCTCCTGTGTACTCTTTGATCTCATAAAACATTTATCATTACCCAATTAATTGGAGGGAGATATAATCCCCACCCATCTCATAATTAAATCATACACACATGTTCCAAATAATCATAAAAATCATATCATAACCCCTTAAATTAAATGGGTATCATAATCATGAAATCATATCATAACCTATGAAAATTGATAAAAGTTTTATAATTATTTCATAAAAATCATAACACATTAAAGAAGTGGGTGTTAAAAGCATATAACCCTTCAAGGAAAAACTAATTTCATAAACATCATTCCATGAAAACATAAACCATTCAGATAAATAATATGAATGGAAACATTGAATCATTTCCCCATAAAGGAATGAGTAACACAAACATATGTTATCTTATATGGGACACAATTTTGAAAGATCTTTTGAAAAATTTCTTGAGGAAAATATCCTTCTTCTTTGAAAAATTATTTTTAAAACATAAAACCAATTGAAAACCAATTCATGAAAATAAACTTTAAAATTTATAATGGAAGCACTGAAAACATTTTGAAATCCCTTTTCCTTTTTAAAATTTTAGAGTTTCATGAAAACGTTTTGAAAACATTTTTTCCTTGAAAACTTATAAAAGAATCATGGAAACCTTTTAAAATCTAATCTCCCTGGAAGATACATAGAAAAATAATAAATATATATTGAAAATTATTTGAAAACCATTTCTATGAAAATATATTTAAAAAAAATTCATAAAAATTATCCCCTTATGATTTTTAAGTAATACAAAATGAAATAACAGTGGGTAAATCAGTACATGTTGTATGTGGTAAAGAGAACATTCCTTTTTCATGGTAAAAAGGATAGAAAAATGGATTGTTTGGAAAGCGATAAGAATATTCCTTTGAAAACATTGGTAAAAGGAAAAAAATGGTACAATGTCTTCTAATTATAACAGTATATTAGTAGAATATTCTTGTAATCCATTTTTGGAAATAACTGTTTTGATAGAATATAGATTTCCAACCTAAGAGAGAGGTATGGTCAAATTTTCTTAAAAATATTTTATTAATTATCTTAATTACAGAAGTGTGGAAAAAATGGTACTAATACATGAAACCATCAAGAATAACTAGAGGAGATGAAAATTCATGATATTTATTGAAATATGAATCATTACATTTCATTAATGAAAACATGATCATAAACAATCTTGATAAATGTTGAGATTGTTTCAATAAACTCTTTTTATAAGGTAACTTTGAATCATACTCTCCATGTAGGAAAATTAAATTATATAGAGCTTTGAAATATTTTTAATTGAATTATATTCATGATATTACTTGTAAAATAAGTTTATACACCTCGTATAAACATATAGGTGTTTAATATGGAATGTGTCTCAAATAAGGAAAATTGAGACCAAATTACTTTACCGATTTGGTAACTTTTTACACATAATCATCATGAATGAAATATAATAAAATTATTACGTAAATAACCATATATTTATGTATAAGAGGACTATAATACTTTCATGGTAATTATATACATCACACAAATTAATTTAGTGGTGAATAAGGAATATATTTCACGAGAATAAGACGTGAGATGAAATTCCCTCACTTTGTGTCTTGACTATCATCGTACTAATTCCAAAATCCAGTATAATTAATGTATGTTTATTATAGATATTTTAAATTACCATATTCTTATATCTAATAACATTTATTATTTTATTATGACTTTATATTATCCTCCTATTAGTAATTCCTTATTAAGGTTACACTTCAGGTAATATCAGCTTTGTTTTTCTCATGAGTTTTAATTTTTTAAATCATTGGTCCTCATAACTATATCCTAATTTCCAGAATTAAAAACATGATATAAAAAACATTTATTTTAAATGTATGTTAAATATATTAATATATATAACATATAATTATGAAATGTAATAAACCCTTGATAGATACAGCATGCCGTACGTATGCTTGAACATTGTTTCTGTTTTATTATCGTATTAAAAGAAAGATAGTAAATGAAATATATGTATATTTATATATGTATATAATATCATTAATATATATATATATATTCATATATATCATATAGGTTTACTAAACATATCCTTAATATATTCCATGTAGCGCGTGAATGAATGAAATCACTTTGAGGGGCGGTAGTCCACACTTCCTAAAATGAAATTATCATATTTACACATGATGGAAAGAATAAGGATATGTTGTAAATAAAAATTTTAGAATCATAACGACATTATAAATATCATATATATCATATATATAAATAGAGTTTCTATCATAATATCTATCATGATAGGCGGTAAAGGAAAAATGAAGAATCATTTTTCCGTGAGTTAGAAGTTCACCATAAACCAAAACAGTATGTTCGTTACCCATTAGATGGAAGTGTATTTAAATGTAGTTTGAACCCTTAGAATAAAAAAATTATAGTATATTTAGGAAAATGGTATTTTTATACAATCATAGAATAATAATAGATTATGGAGTGCATAATTGAAATAAAATAAACGATCTTGAGGGAGGTTATTACCTCTTAGTCGGGTAACGCAATTTGTTTTCACCAAAGGGATTACATTGAATTATTTCTACCCAAAGTGAGGCTTAAAGGAGGAAGGTAGGGTTTTGGGATTTTTTGGGGAAAATCTTGTCTATACATAAGTGGTTTGAGAGGACTGAAGAAGCTGGAGAGGTGGTGGTCTTTTAAAGGGAAGGGAAATGACAGACATGCCATTTTTTTAGAACATGTTTGGGTTACCAAAATTGTTACATAAAAAATTCATAAAAAACCAAAACATATAAATATTTTAAGGTTTATGGATTAAATATGTCCATAAAATGGGTGTTGGATAAGTTTCTAGGTCATTTTCTCCCTTAATTTTTAGGTTTTATTTCTTTGTTATGTTTAATTTTACCTTAATCACTATAACTAATTTTTACTAAATTCAAAAATATTTTCAGTAAAAAATATAAGTTGAAATTAATATAAATTAGAAATTATTATTATTCTATATATGGAAACCATTTTTCCAAATCCCAATCACACAATTGGTATTAATTAATTGAAAATAAATCTAACAAATGGGAAGACACTATAGGGTTTAAAGTAAAAAATGTATAATGGTTTGCTATGTTTTTATCCAAAATTTAAAGTAGAAATTGATTCCAATGAAAAAAATTTAATTTATAGAAATATTGTATAATTAAACTTTCAAACACAATTTAAGACATAATTTATCCTTATAAATAAATTTTAGGAAAAAACAATTTTGAAATAAAATTTAATATTTTTAACTATTCATTAAAAGGGAAACCTTATAGAAAAATATCAAAAAATTATCCTAATATAATTTTTATATTTATATGACAAAAATGATGTTTATTTAATCATATTATATATATAAGAGTTTCAAAAATTGGATTTAAAATGGGTTCTCCATTAAAAGGCGGTAAACCTATCATTATAAAAATGTAGATTTTTAAGCATTAAATTAGGGTTGTTCGTATCTTATGTCTATAAAATATTTTTGATGAATATACAATTTTTTGATTGAATATATAACATATATATTACAACAATATTACTAACTAATTTTAATTAGTTTAATTTAATAATACAAAACACCTTTGGGTGCGTAAAAATAAGAATATATTCTTTATATTCAATTAGTTCTTATATTTTAATTTCTAATTAATTGGTAACCTATGAATTCATCTTATATTTATGTAAACTATATATTTTCATAATTTAGTTAATACTATTAATAACTACTAATTTAACAGATAAGTTATATCTTATTATATTAAATAATAACATTTTAATAATATATTATTGTTTAGGAGAACTCAGTCTTGCATGTTATGCAAGCCATCGAAGAAACTAACTATTGGGTGCAATATACTCTGTCATTGGTGTTTTGTGTAGAGAATGGTAAACATTGTGTTGCATGTAGTGCAATATTAACATGATTTTGTGTATAACGCAAGCTAATCATAGTGCTTTAATATAAAAAAACTGTTTTTAGTGTTGCATGAAATGATAAATATTAAAAAGATTAAATTAATTCAAAAAAAATAATTAACACAATATAGGGCTGGTACAATCTCAGACTACGCTCATAAAAAGATGAAATTAATTAAATTTAACACTTTTTTATTAATACTATTTTATTTTTGTTTCTTTTGTTTTACAAAAATTATGATAAAGAAAAATCTCAAAGCCACCACCCAACCCCAAATAATATCCTTAGGAAACTATTTGTAATAGTTATAAAAATATCACTATTTAAGTAATGGGGTTTTTTTAATTTCCCAGGACACCACCCATTTTTTAATCTTTTTTACAATAGGATGTGCAATAAATAAAATTAATTTTCCTTCCCAAAATCTCATAAAACCCCCTCCCCACACATATTCATTACAAAATGTGCATCCATTACACCAGTTTCCATATCTCCCTCTCTCAATTTTCTTAATCATGATAAATATTTAGAGTAAGGTAGAAAATGATAAGATGGTCTTGTAACACAGACCTTCATTAACATGACTGCTCGAGTTTTCAATGGGCTTAAAAAGGATTAATATAAGGTTGGTATCGGGATAAGGGAAACAATTGTTTTCACCTCAATCATATTAAAAGTTAATTTTATAGAATCATATATTTGATAATATTAAAAGAAATTTATAAAAGATAACATAACTATGTTTCTCAAGAAATATATTGTAAATGAATGGGAAATATTGGGCTTAGAGGATATCTCGAGAATGAGAATGAATGGTTGGGAAAACTACTCTTGGTAATGTATATGAATTATTAAATCATTTAATGAAAATTTCTTATATTCAAATCATGGAAAACTCTTAGAAAAATTTCATTTTCAATGATCAACCAACATCTTTAAATCATGATTTTTTAAATCCTAATCCACATTATCTTATCTATAAATTAATTTCCCAATTTTTTATCATTCAAATTTATAAAAAAAATAAATTTAAAAATAGGGCATTATATGTATTCTACGAAGTTTATGTATCAGAGATTGATTTATTAAATTGAGAATCAAATACGGGAAAAAAATTTGATGTTAAATATCTGAAATATTTAAATGTGGGAAAAATAGATACATATTTAACTGAAATTCTTACTAACCCTTTTGAGTAATGATTTTAAAACTGTTGCACATGATCTTACTACACCAATTCACGATGTGTACTTCCTTGAAATCATGACATGAATTAGTCTTATGAAATGTAATGCTCTTGAAGCATCCATTCATGTTTCCAGTTTCTTTACACAAGTGTATGTATGATCATGAAAAATATGAATAAATGAGTGAATGAAAAATTCATTATCAATGAATTTATAAATATTTGGAAGAAGATATTGCGGACCTAAAAAAAATAATAAAAAATACTAAAAACTCAAGTTTCTTCCTGGAAGAATTTGTGTTTAATGTTTTTTGGATCTACTTTACCTCTTTCATCTTCAGTTTAGGCGATTTATGATTGAAATGTTTTCTCCTCATTAGGGTCCATAAATAGTCTTAGTTATGTCCTATATGTAGAGTTTGGTCCCGAATCATTCTATCTAAATAGCTTAACTATCCCTGATTATAGCACTAGTTTGATTTCCATCAGACTTATACCCCATTTCATCGTCTATCTATAAGAACTAAATCGAAGGTTGTGTATCATCTAGACCCGATTTCCTTTTTCAAACTGGGTGGAGTCAGTCACTTCGGTAGTGTTAGTGGTCTACCCTATCTTCTTCTCTTCCTTCTTCTCAATAATTTTATTTTGGGTATCCTCTTGTACAATAGAGCTAATTCTTTCTCAAGAATATACTCTTCTTTGTTTATATTATCTTCTCCAAACTCACTGTCTTCTCTTACATCATAGTTCATCATCACCTATTGGATATTGAAACTTACATGTTCAAATTCAACTCTCTAATCGAGTTCTCTACTTTTCACATCAATTAGCACACTCCCCATGGTTAAAAATGAAATCCCCAGAATTAGTGTACTTTGTTCCTTGTCTATATCCAACACTATGAAGTCGATGATAAAGTTTAATTTTTCAACTTTTATGAGAATGTATTTGATGTGTTTATGAGGGAACTTCATTGTTGAATCTTGTAGCTGGAGTGTAACTCTTGTGGGATTCAATACCTTTGGTCCAAGGATTTTGTATGTGTGTATTAAATAATATTGAAACATTAAAAAAATCACATAAATATTATCCAAATTTATTATCTTAGAAAAATATTGTTATGAAAAATATACCCAAATCTGATTGTTTCTAAGGTAGGGACTTATATACCACTGTCAAACACTCCCGAAGGATTGGTGTGGTACTAATCTATTTCTGATTATTCTTTTTAGTCATAAAAATTTTCATTAATTTAACATATGTGGGCATGTTTTTGAGAGACTCTGTAAGGGGGATATTAATATGAAACTTTTTAACATGTTCCATCAATTTTCCTTTTTTTTTGTTTTTAACCTCTTATACTAGTCTCTCTAGAAATGAAATAATTCGATTATAATATTGTGGTTATTCTTGATTTTAACTTTAATATTATTGTTCCTTTTTATTTTTCATATTTTCAACTTCTTTTTCACTTTCTACCACTATTTGTTCTTCATTATGTCCCATAAATCCTATAGTTAATCCATGTTCCTTCTTCCCACTTCTACGTAATAAATAATTCAAATATTTATAAGGGAATACTTCCAGAAATACAAGAAGCACACCTATGGGTCTCTATTTGAGTAGCTTAGTGATCTGGCTAATTTAAACCTCCAGATTCCATAGCATGGCCTTTTAAATTTCCATACCTTCCACTACTTATTTGATTATAGTCCAAAATTATGTCTTGAATGTGGCTAGTGTCTCTTCCAACATATGGATGTGACTTGATAGTGTGGGACTTTGGGGTTATTTTTTTGGTATCCTTTTTCTCTTTGTTTTAACCCTTTCCCTTATTGTTCTTGTGGAATCCAACCCTAAAATTGATTACCATGATTGTATACAACATAATTTTTGTCTTCCACATACATACGTTCAGGGGTTTTCTATGGGCCCATCATCATGTCTATATTCTTGGTCACAAATTAAATATACTCCAAAATATATTAATTTTTTTGATCACATTAATTCCTTTTCATTTCATCCCTTCACCTTTCCACAAGAAAATATTCATCTCTATCTCATACAGTAAGATGTAGCTCACCTCAGGATTCTTCTTCATCAATTACCCTCCAGATGTAGCATCAATATTTGATCTATTTCCCTATAAAATTTTCTCATAGAAGGTTTACATTAGAATTCATATTTCAATACCATGATAGATGAATTTTTGAGTCCTATATTTTTATCTTTACTAGGAAGAGTAGAAAAATTCAGCTTCAAATTGAAAAATGTTCTGAATTTTTACCCGTATATATATTCATTTTGAAGGTGAGAAGAATTGGGTGAGAAATTTTCATGCTAGATCATCCCTTCTGGTGATGGAATGAGCGGGAAGTGATTGGATCCATTCTTGAGCATGATATCATAATGAAAATCTGAATAGTTAAATCCTTACCATTTCATTTGTGACATTATAGAATTAGAATATGTCATAGAGCTGGAGAAAGCTTCCCAAAAGAATGTTTGGATCTTCTTGTGCTATTCCAGTTAATTTTACACATTTCTATATCATATAGATAGTTTATTATTTGATCTCCAAATTATTGTCAACAATAAGTGGTTCTAGGATTATTGGTTTTAGTACTGTATTTAAAATATTTCCATAGTCAGTGAGTGTACACATTCACATATCTCTTTGTTGTACTCCTTAAAAAACTAATTGTTTTTTGTGTCCCCATGGTCATAGTGACATCACTCTTTAGAGTGTGTTCTATATTGGGGTTAGAATCAATGATGTCTATATATATTTCTTGAGTTTTTCAATTATGTATTAAATATTTTTAAAATATAAATTCCATCCCAATATACCCAACATAAAAAGAGGGAATAAAATAAAATAATAAAATTTAAAATTTTCATAAAAATTAATTAGCGACTATATTTAGTAATAGAGTTAGTTGTCTGATACCCCTTGTCCATCATTATTTCTTGTAGGTTTAATCAAAATATAAAATTATAATACATTGATAAATGTTAATTAATTAATTAAAATAAATATAGTGAAATGATCAAGATCGATAAAAAATGATGAAATTAGTTTGATTTTGTTTTCCAAAAACTTTTTTTATTTAATTTGGTTTTAAGAAAGTGGTGATGAAACTAATGGACTAGTTTAGGGTTTTCAAATATTTTTGGGAAAAAAATAAATATAGAAATTTATAGTATATTGTATGGTTCAAAATTACATTTGAAAGGCAAACAAGGTTTTAAGGTTTCATGCTTCAAGTTAAATTGGACTTTTTAAAATAAATTAATTAATACATGTTTTAAATTGGTGACAAGAGTAGTTGGATGCATTGGTCATGGTATCCCCTTCTCAATATGACAATCCCCTATTTCCCTTAGTATGATAAGTAAGGGATTTTCCGAATCATGTTTTTCAAGATAACATATTTAAACCATATTACCCTGAATGTGAAAATAGTCATTCCACAACTCAGATTTCCCAGTTTCTCAATTAAAGTGTTTATTTAAAATTAATTAACCAATGTTTTTGATTAAAAAAACAAAGGGATTGGAATTGGATAAATAAATTACCAGAAACCAAGTACATATATAATAATATTAAATAGATCCAATTATACTTTCCACCTATAGATACATAATCTTATAATATGGTAGGATTTACGCCTTCATCCTAGTGATGAGGGAGTAAGGGGGAAGGAAGAAAGAAAACAATAAAATAAATGAAAGATGAAGATAAAACTGGGGATGACCATATACAGAACATCTTCTCGGTCAAAGATTTTTTCTATGAGGTCTTATTGGTGTGGAATCTCATCCCTCGATTTATATATTCCTTTGGGGGTCAGGAAATGTTCATTAGTTTCTTGAGTTAAAAAGTGTTCAAGAAGGTCACATGTCCAAAAAAGATGTCTCCACCACTTGATACGTCAAACATGTCATTTTTTGGGTTGTCTAAGATTTTTTCCCCGCATGTAAATAATTCATGATGTGTAATTTTTAGGCCTTGAAATATTCAGATCTTGATGTCATATACTATAAATCTAGGGGAGTTTCACATCATGTACAATCTTTACATGTCATGTAAATGATGAGATATACTCCAATTGATTTTCTTTCATTTCATGCTCTTCCTTCACTTCAGAGCCTACATTTTTTTACATAGTGTAATGATTACATGATTTGAATATTTTTTTCATTATCCAAAAAAACAATTTCACCCAATTTTTTTAGTTTTCCCCCAGGAGTTTTTCATTGGCATCCTTCGTAGTGGGGATACTTCAATTTTTTGGTGTCATTCCAAACTAGGAAGTTCCTTGGAGTGAAGTGTTTTTTCTCCAAAAATTCATCCCTTTTGGTTATTTTTTTAAATATTGGTAATATCTTTAAATAAAAACCCTATTATGGTAAATTTAAAATTATTGAAAAAAATATAAATTATATTATGAAAATTAATTTATTAAAACACCTTTAAATATATTCATGAAATTAATGTATCAAATATTTACCTTTCTATGTATATTTCATGTGGAAGAGTGAAAAGGATCATGGAAGGGATGTGAATGGTTTTTAGAACATTAAAATGGATTATTTAGGATCCTACATCGTTACATGTAGGTAAAGGATCCACCTTTTTGATGTTTTTGTGAGTTTCATTAGAAATCATGTTGATAATTGGAAGAGAATGTTCCAATCCTTCGGTGGCCAGATTACCTTATTGAACAATGTTCTCATATTGATTCCCATTAATGTTATATATTTTATTCGGGATCCAAAAATAGTTATCTAGTCTATTGTAAAAGTGTTTAACAATGTTCACTTGGATTATCTTGATAAAATAAGGTTTCATTGGGCGAAGTGGGATAGGTTTTCCAAACCCACTGATGAGGGGAAATTAACCTGAGGAAAATGGATGAATCTTTATTAACTCTTCAACAAAATATTCCTTGGGAGATATTGGAGGGCCGTACTCTTTGGTTTAGATTCATGCGATAATAATATAACTATTGAGATGCTACTTCCTCTCAAGACCATGGAAAGCCTTCAGATTTTTGCAGATGAATAAAATACCTTTTCTCGATCCTCTATAACCAGATGGGGTATATTATAAGGAGGGGTGAGGATAGATTATTAAAGATATTTTGGATAAAAACCTTTTGTTTTTTATGGATGTCCAATTCCTATTTGTTCACTCTTGGTGGAAAGTTCTTTTCTATGGTTTATCAAGGTGGTGGTAAAAAATGATCAACAATAATTTTTTTGGACGTTTTCTATTATGAGGAGAATGGGAAATGTTGGATCATTACTTCAGAGTTTGGTTCTTTTAGGGTTGAATACCTTCATTTTACATTGTAAGGGAATTAGATTTAAGGTTATTAGACCATTAGGACTAGGTACAAAGGTATTCCAATCAATATAAATTTCCTTGTTTGGTGTATCTATAATCATACCATTCCCATAAATAGAGAGGTGTAGAAGAAGGAATATAATTAGATTCTAAATAAAACTCTCGAACATATTCCAAATATTTATCAATATACCACATACTTGTTATAAGTGAGTGGGATATATTTTTATTGAACATGCCAGGAGGGATCTTATGGATAGATATTCGCTCAGTCACATTGCATGATTTTTTAGATCAATGGTTTTATGGTACTAGTGGGGATGATAAATCTACCACATGAAATTTGGTTTTGATTTTGGGTTTCTGGGTAATTTGGACTCTCATAGTAATGCAAGATAAAATGTTCATCACAAATATTTTATCAATTTTCAGGTGAGAGTTCAATCACTTATTTTGGATTTTGGTGGTATTGTCAAGTGGAAGGAAATATCCCCTATCCTCAAGTCCCTCATGAAGTAGTTAGAGTCTCATCAAGATTCCTCCATTGTCTGCGGTAATTGGGTGTTTTGAAAAAAGGAAACATTTGGTAGGAATATTAATAATAATAGGTCCAATGAGGTTGGTATTATGAGAGGTGGTGGGATGGTTCAATATATCTAGGGTTCTGTGAAAATTTATTTTAGTACTTTTTATGGACCTAGTTCCTCTATTATTGTTGAGGAAAAGGAACTTCTAAGTGGTCTCATTATATAGAGGCTTAATTAAATTATATTTTTAGAGATCAAGCATGACTCATCCTTGGATCACAGATCCCTCATAGGTTATATTTCTATTTATTGTTCTATTTTTTCAGATCTATTCCTGAAAATATATTTTTAATAATAATGTAGACATCAACCATACATGGCATGAAGGAAATATTGCTATGAACTTTTTGACATAATGAAGATCTAATGAGAACACTCTTATTATATAATTTAATAGTAGTTCAGTTCCAAAAAGTTGTATAAACATTGTAAGGTAATATGATTTGGGGATTCCTCACCTTCGACTGCCTTGATTTCCAAGGTTTTGTCTTCTCTTAACAATATTTATATTTTATGTGTGAGATATCAATGTTGAAATAGGACTATGAGTGATCAAGCACTGAAATAAAATTATTTCCCTTTTCACTCTATAATATATCAGTGTATCATCATGAGGTCAATAGAAACTCAATAAAAAACAGTATAATTAAAATGAACATCATATTAAAAATAAATCATCAGTTTTTGAAAAAATACCCATTGATTTATTAATGGTGTGTTTAGAATAATAATCATTCAGAAATTGGTGTAAAAACCCAAAGAGAGTGCCCGATTCTTAGAAAAAATATTATAGTTTGTGTGAAAGTAAATAATCATGATGGGGTATTTTGACAAATAAGTAATGACACATAATGATCTTATGCACGACAAAATTTCCTCAACATAGATTGATTTTCCTTATCTCAGTGAAGTAACATAATATAAAAGCACACTAATAATACATCGTAGTTTCTTGATCAATATAGATACTAATACATTTTTATTCAAGAGTTTATTAATATTTTATCGTTATCAATGTCAAGGGTTATTGACATGTTCATTTATAGAAATAAAGTAGGTTTATTATATTAATTTAATTAATTCTTTTATTGGAATTTTTTTAAATAAAAATATATATTCTAATTATTCTTAGTTATTTTGTTTTAGTATAAATAATATTTATCATAGAATTTACCTTAGTCAACCTGATATGAAATTTAATCACAATTTGTTTGGAATGTATTAAATAAGGGCTTTGGAGGTTTTGATTTTCAGTTTAGAGTGTTGACTATGAACTTATAGAGGATGTATTTTAATGAGACAATAGAGGAAATTTTAGTATTATAAGAGGATTTATTATGAAACATAATTGATAGGAAAGGATAATTCATGGAGGAGAAGGAAATTATCCTTATAAAATGAGTTCTTGTATATAAGTTTACTCTTCATTCTCCATTTAACCAAGAAAATAATGAACTATGTACAATGTGGTGGATCAAAAACAGAAATTAAAGGCAAACAAAGAATAAAGAGTGGATGAGGAATGTTGAATGTGGAATGAATAACCATTGGGGTAGGTGAATCTAGAAATTTAATCATTTTTGAGGTTCCCTATAAATAAATAAATCATTAATTTTTTATTTTTGAATGATTAAATAAACTAAATATCAAGGAAAATACTTTTATATGGAAATAAGGAAATTCTGGTTCAAATTATGATCATATATATTGATCTTTTAAAATTTAAATTTTTTTTTCATAGGTAGAAGATTATTCTAAATTCCATAATTATAGTATTATTATTATGGTAAGGAATTATAATTTTATCAGAGAATAATTTTTTATGCATGATGATGTACTACTTACACATGGTGACATTCCATTATTTTGTGCATTAGTTTTTTGTTGGAATTTAAAATAATGTGGAAGAGATTATTTATTTATGATTTATTACATTGGGTTATTATATTATGCATGGGTGTGTGAAAATCACTAAGAATTTTAAATTTTTAGTGATTTTTATAAGAGCCTTGGTGGTGTATTACATAGGACATGCTACTTTTGAATGGTTTCCATGACACTTAATAATATGGAATACATTTGATCAACAAAATTACAAGGTGTGGTGTATAATATATATCGGGTTGTTCCACTTTGAAATGAGAAATTTCAAACTCACATGAAAATCATGATACCTTATATTACATTGTGACTTTACCTTAGTTTTTAATGTTAATAAATATTTTCTCATAGGATGTGTAGATAAGGTTATTTATGGAATTATAAACATTAATTTTAAATAATTAATAGGGTGTAATTATCAATAACCCCAACTATGTTTCTGGTATATATAAGGTGGATACATTTAACAAACAATACATTAATTATAATAAATTATTTTTAGTATGAAAATGGTACTTTTTGAAAAGGATAGGATGAAAATAGATATAGCAAGAGATAAGGATATTATAGTGGGGAAGAAAATAATTATATAACTGGATATTATTGTGATCATGGATATGGTTATAGATATGTTTGTGTTCATGTATATGGATGTTCATGTATGATGGGGTTTTTATATATAGAGTATAACAGTTCATATTGTGAAATTAATAATTTTTTTATTATCTAATTAATAATGGTTCTTATAGGTTCATTGATAAATTTTCATTTGTGTAAATGTTAATGGTGGGTAGTGGTAAATTATTTCTAATAAATAATGGTTCTCTAAGTGATTATCAATGGTCATTAATAGTGAAATTATGAATAATTATTAATGGTTCATCTTTTTAATTATAAATGGTGATAGTTCAAGTTAGTTATGTATACTAATAGTGATAGATAATAGTGAGTTGAGACACTTATTTATAAATATAAGGGGTTAGAAATTGTGTGATAATTTTTACATTTATATTTTTTTGAGTAGAGATGCAAAGTCATCATATGTTACACTACCATATCTTGGTACTCAAGTATTTTAATGAACCACATACAATGAGAGATATTGGTTAATGGATGAAAAACATTCCAAATACTAGATACCCCTCACTTATGACTAGATTCATAATTTATAGGTATGACATTCAACGTTGGCAGATATTATGATATATTTCATGAGAGTTTGTATGTGATAATTAAAAATGGGATCCATGGATGGATATATAATATGTATAATACTATGTGACGGGGTTAGATCATAATGATGTGAAAGATAAGAAAACTAAAGAACACTAAAGAACTTTTTTAGTGAAGACATTAAATAAGATTCTTGTAGTTTCCCTAATCTGATTCTCCTCCACTATGACTGAACTAGGTTCCATGTACCCCAATCACACCTCCCAATATGCCATAGGAATACAAATAGTGGGAGGGTCAATGTATTGAGTAGATATACTATACCCTGTCTGGTTTATATATCTATAGATCATAGAGTAAAAAAATAATAATCAACATTCATCATAAGATAAATCAATTAAAAAACCTCAAATCTATGCACTAATAATAGTAAAAATATCACAAGTGATATTATATAATGTGAAGCTACAATATTAGATAATCATATAGAAAAGAACATGATATCATCTTGGTAAATCACAGAAAACACTCCCTAAAAATAAACAAAAGTGAATATCATCACCAAATTAGTCTAGATATCATGCATGATATTACCCCCTGACTCCATCTGAGATCTATTGCTCAACCATCCAAAATTGGGGCCTTTCCCTTTCCTTTTAATGTGACCAATAATTCTTCATAGGTACTAGAGTTCCCAAGAAGGGTGTGAGTATGAATTATTAGTCCATTTCCAATGAGGTCTCTAAATATTTATATTATTTTCATGTAAATATAAAATGTAATACACTAATTAAAAAAGAAAACATGAAATGATAATAATAAAAAATAAATCATATCCAAGGGTAATCTTCAACTACCTATGCGTGGCCATACATACCTTAGTGATTATAGGGGTGTCTCTGAATATATCATAACAACTTATAAGGATAATGGGGTATTATGTTACCATGCCTATGAGGTCTTATATCAAGTGTCATAACTATCACATGATGGAATAAGGACAATGGTGATGGTGACCCCTACTGATATGATCTCATTCCAAAGGAATATTGATTCCAACTCAATATAGTATAAGACCAATGGGGAATAAAGCCCCCAACCATAATGATATCGAACCTAAATATATTAAATACTAAATATTAGTATAAATATAAGGGGAAAGGCGATAAATTTCTATATTATCTCACCCCATGGGTATCTTGACTTCTAAAATATCAATATCTAGACAAAGGTGAATGAAACCCATATTTGTATAATCTCACCCACTTGGGAATCATGACCCATAATCAAGAAAAATTTAAGATCTATGGGAATGAGGAATAGGTCTAGAATGATCTCATCCCTATGATATCTTGATCCCAACTCAAATCAGTGTAATCCTAATAAAAATGAGGTATGTTTCTATAAGGATTCCATCCAAATGGTTTCTTGGGAACAAAATCACGACAAATAAAAAATGAGAGAAGTTCCCCCCATATAGAAGGTTTCACCCAAGGGGAATCTCAACCACTGATTAACAAAATTATATGAATGGGAGAGGTGGTCTCTATATATAAGTTCTCACCCCATGGGAATATCAACCAAAAATAAGAAATATCATATACATATGAGGATCGTTCCCTTGTCCAGAAAACAACAACTAATGGGAAAGAGGATCAACTCCAGAATTATATCAACCCTCAGAAATATCAATCCTAACCAATATAAACATATCAAAATAAGGAATTGAAACCCCAAACCATAGTGATATCATATAAAAATATTCATTATATAACATACTATAATCACATGACAATGAGAGTGGTGTGCCAGGTGTATACAGGTCTTAACCCTTAGGTTTCTTTACACCACATTTTAACCCATTGATATTTACAATATAACATGATTAATAAAAAATTTAAATATAGGAAAAAAACCATTCCTCCATAATAAATGGTCGATATTGCCTCACTTTCTAACCCCTTCATAATAATTTGAACCCATGTTCCAAACCCCAAGATCAATTTAAATGAAGAGGGTTGAACCTTACCCTCACATATAAAATTGAGCCAAAGTGGAAAAAATATATTGAAATCTAAGTGAAAATCTACGTAAGGAGACCCTTACGATAAACACAAAACTCCACTATAAAATGAGTGTAAATAAACATAATAAGGTTTATTTAATTAAATTAATCTCAAGGAACCTATTACTAGGATATGAGAATATGGCTCAATCAACTTCATATCAAGCATGAAAATAAATCTAATGGACATGTGGGAGGTCTAGGGGGGGAATCAATTATCTAAATTATTATTAAGTTTCATAAAAATAACCTTTACCACTTGTTAAAGTATAGTGATATAATCTTTCTCCACATCCACCACACACTAACATGAGGGAACACCAAATATTTACAAGTTTTACCTATCAATAGGAGATGTCTTGTCTTTTGTTATATATATTCTTCTAGAATCAAACTACCCACTATAATCATCAGGTGAGTATATAAAAGAAGTGTATTACCATGAAACTTGTCCTTTCAGGTTTCTTGACTATGCCTTGGTCCATCCCATATACAAGTGAACCCCACACTTTACATAGATAAATGTTGGTAACAATTGAAGAGCCTTCATCTATATAAAATACCTCTAAGACATATAGTGTGCTAATTTCATCAAAAGATTTTCTATATTAACAACATAATGAATGTAGAATATATCCTTCAAAAATTTCAAAAGAAAAATTTTATTTACTATTTATATACAACACATGAACCCAACCAATTTTATTTTCTTCCCCTTTATGTTTTCTTCTACTTTGGATAATAACATATTTTTCTCTATTTTTCTCATACACATAACTTTTTTATCAATATTTATACTTATAATTATCTACCTTATTCTTTAGTATCACTTTCATAATTTTATATTAATTACATTTTTTTACTAATTCATATTTTAATTTGAATTTAAATTCAAATCATCTTCATCCAAAACGTCCCTGGAATAATCTTCCTTTTAAAATTCACCATAAAAATTGAAATGGTAGCTATAATAAGCCAAAATAACCCCAAAACACATCAGATGTATTGAAGACATTAATTATGATTTAACTACCTTTAGTTCCCCCTTTTATGGAATAGACTCCTCTATCATATCATGGAATGGTATTTCAAGCTAGTTATATATTAACTGGTCAAACACCTTATGTTTTCAAGTCATCACTACGGAATAGAGGACTTCCAAATTCCATTGTCATGGAAATATTCTCTTGATATTTTATGGAATAATTAAATCATTGTGGAATGGTGGTCATAAATTATTTAGAACCACCAAATATAAGACAAATGAGAATTCTAACAAGGAATCAAGTCTTGCGACAAGATCCTCCATTCTCTTTATTTTATATGATGTTGTAAATTAATCATTTAATTGTCTAATTAAAAATTATATTAAAACCAAAATTAGAACTATTACGTTATTTTATGTCATGGTCCTAAGTCAATGGAATGAGAACCTCATCTCTACATCCATTTTTAGATGTTCACTCCTTAAATGCATGATGATCATCAATATTCCATTAATATGGATAAATATTCACATGCTTCATTACAATGTAGGAAAATCCTCATGTCAAGGAGTCATTTAAATAAGTAAATACAACAATAGCTAAATCGGTCTCTTTAGGGATTTTGAATCTGTTTCACAGTGAAAAACTTCTTCTTCAACTGACTTTCACTGAATAATACAAAGGTTTTATGCACATGACCTATTCTTTTAATAATTTTCATCATGAACTCTTTTAATGATATAAAATCTATACAAAAAAAATTATGAATAATATGAATTAAAACCCAACCACCTTCACATTCTAATAAAATTTATGTTTTAATATGTTTTATGAATTTATGATAAAATATAAAACAGTACAACCCATCCACTCCAACATATTATTCATAAAAATCCTCACAAAATTAACTCAACTCCTATTGGTTTCAACAATATCCACCTTCGGATTTTTTGGAATAACAAGGAATACAAATAACAAAAAGAAATTAATTTTTATAAATGGATCATCATTCAATATTTTTTAGCCCACACTACAGAAATTGGTGTAGGGAAAAAGGATATTGAATAAAAAATGATATGCTTTCTATAAAATAACAGAGATTTTTATTAAAATTTTCTACAAAACTAAAAGTATAATTCAATTTTGAGGATGTGACACCACCTGAATATGGATCAATCACATCATAATCAATAATTTACCATCATTAGTGAAATCAAATAAAATACTATAATGGATTCTAGTCTAAGCCTTTGTGTGTTTCCAAAGCCCATGGTTCTCTATGTTGTCTTAGAGTAGGTATTGAGGTGTTTGGATACTAAAAAATTGAAGCAAGAAGAGTTTCACATCTTGATGGTGTAGTTCACGTCTGGGGTGAGAGCCATATTCATGGTTAATAAAATTTGCTATGCAGATACGTTAGCTATATGGCAGGATTAGCTACGTGGTAGGATCATTTACATGGAATAATCCTATATGTAGGTAGGATTAACCATGTTATAGGTTTGAATTCATGGGTAATTTAGCTACATGGGACGACAAAAAACATGGTGAATTTAACTATGTAGTAAATTCAACTACATGGGGAGTTGAGATACATTGTACATTCGACTACATGGGTGTTCTAGCTATGTGGGGAATTCAACTACATGGTAAATTTGACTACATGGGAAAAAACTAAATTAGTATTCAACTATGTGGGTATTTTGGACACATGGGTAATTCAACCATGTGGTGAATTAATTTATGAGGGGAAATTGAAATGTGGTGATTTTGACTATGTAGTGCTTCGAGCTATGTGAAATTTCCTACACGACGATTTCTACCAGTTTTGTGAAAACTGCCATACAAATATTTTGGTAGATTGAATATAGGGAATTCAAAGTCTGATTTTTCAATGATAATCATATCCTTGATTTCCTATGATAACCTAGGCTATAAACGACTCATTTATCAAGGAGTTTAATGAGATCATAATAGTTCTAAATAATTTTTTTTGATATAAAAAATCCACTAATCTCATATTTTTCGATATAAAATAGGTAACTCCCTTCATTATTTTATAGTTCATTTCTATCAGTGCTATATATTCCAGAACCCTTCCCTTCAATCCATTGAACCATATTTCTTATGGCATAAGTTCTCCAGTGGTGATTCCATCTTGCATGCTCCCTTATTTTTGGAGCGGCTAATCACATGGAGTTTCTTTATTCTAGGTAGGTGATTCATTATATCTCTTATTACTTTATGTGATGCGGTAAAGTTGTAATGGTTCATCCCCTTTAGTGGAAATTGAATTAACCTAATGAAAATTGAACAAGATTAAATAAATTGGGTTGTTGTGATCACATGTTTTTTCTTTCTAATGTGATAATGGACTTCCTCTAAATTTTGTAAATAGTGTTCCATCTATGTAATGATTTTTAAGATGTTTTATTATAATATGGATCATCATGTTGATCTTGTTGAAAACTTTTAATGAATATAGAGTCAAAAATTAATTGATAATTAATTTTCTATATTATAAAGAGGAATTTTCAATGAATCCAGTGTTGTTGTAATTTGAAAATGATAAAATTGATGTGAGTATTCTTGTTAAATTGAATATATAATTCCATGCATTGAGGGAATTTTATTAGTAATTTTAATCATGTTAATTCTGATATATTAAAATAATTAATGTTATTTCAATGAATTTTAATTCCACAAGGATTATTTAAACTAGAATGTATGTTGGAAACATGTTTAAATTAATTATTTAATTAATTTAGTATCCTGTTATTGCTTGATTCATGAGGATTCAAAGAGTTAAAACCTATGAATAAGGAATTTACTAATTCAACAAGGAATACAATTTTTTTATAATTATAATTTCTAGGGCATGAGTTTACCATCTTCTTGTGAAGTCTGAGTACCTTGAATTTGGATATATGAGATCTTATTTATGGGTGAAGGGTGAATACCTTAATTTAGGGACAATATTTCCCTATATTATATGATTGTTTGTTTTCTACTACAATTTCGTTGTTATTTAGATGTGATCTTGTGATATAATCCCGGGATGGATAAGACATGGATGGATGATGTGATATATGGTAGGGAGGCCTAAATAATGTGGTTGTAGTTAAACCATGTGATGGCGAGATACATCAAGATATATGTGTGGGTGTCATAGATGGAACTGAAGATTATGGAATGGATTAAATATTAGCTTACTCTTTTATGTTATAAATATATATGCTTTATCGAAATGAATGTATGTAATGGTTGATAGCCGTGTTGTTCATTTTATTTGGATTACATTCCCCATTGATTGAGGTAGGTTGATGTAATTGGTTTTATGTTTTCTCTTTTTGATATATTAGGATGGGTTTCCTATAGTACCTAGATTATGGAATGATGAAATATAGAATAAATAATTCTTAAACCATGAGGTTGGGTTTGAAGGAATGAAAATGATGGAAATATGTTAATCTTGATAAACCATGGGTTTGGATTGGGTTATGGCTCGAGGGAATGGACATGGATTGATGGTTAAAGTAACATAATTCCAAAATGATGATGTAATGTATTAATTGGATAATGAATTAACTAAAATAAATTGAATTGTATTATAAAATAAAATAAGAGATTTAATTTATCTCTTTGAAAATATTGTGAGCAGATAGGATATATAGTCTTCGTTGTCTCAATCGAAAGTTTGAGTGATGTTAGTTATAGTTGAGTTTAAGACTAGGTTATAACCATAGTGTACTTGGGAGATATATTATATCCAATATATGTTGTGATTCTATATATTTCCACACCCATTTATGTTAGTGAAACTAAACCCCAATGAACTATGGGAGGGTGTCTTCCCTAAAATCCAAGTGGGAGGATGGATGGATGTATACCCCCCCTCTGGCCCCCTATATCCTCTTGGTAGTTATTTGTGCTGGTATGCATAGCAGTTTGTCTCCCCATATATCTGTGTTGAGGGATGTGATGGATTGTGGTTATTTCACATACATGGATTCCCATATATAGTATCGAAAGGATTATTATAGGAATTATTTGTACATATTGAAATGGATTGAGGTACCTTACTTAGTGTATGAGGTATGATGGATTGAGGAATAATACCCATTGTATAATCCACATAATATAGTCTATGGTGGCTATCTTAAACTACTTGGTTATAGTATTTGGTGATGAAAGATGAGATGATGTGATGATGTGATTCATGAGGTGCATGTTGTGATTCCATACACATGTTTTTAGGATGGATTATTTTGGAGAGATATGGATCAAGACATACAATTTTTTAAAGAGAAGTAAAACAGCCGGGAAGCATGACCAAGGTAAACATGTTGTTTCATTATTAAATTATATTCTCTATTGTATGTGATACTTGGTTAGAGTTATCCAAGGTGAGGAGGAGGACATATTATACCTGTTTAGGTGAAGAGTTAGTTTCACTCTTGTTCACTATGCTTTTGCATGATTTCTTTATCATTTGAATGAGAGGATATAGGGAGGATCCTATTGAGTATACTGTTATGCTCACCCATCATATATAAAAACTATTTTTCAGGTTTTCTAGTGTGTGTTAAATATCAAGTTGTATGTTACAAGCTCATGTTTTTTCATGAGTTGATTGGGATTCGTTGTTAGTATCATTATTACCTTTTGGTTCTCATTGTTTTCCTTTCAATTATTATATTACATCATGAAAATTCATATTTACACTTGGGATATATATATATATATATATATATATATATGTCTGATCATGTTTTGATTATTACATAATTCTTATCTTTCTCTCCCACAGATTTTTCTATAGGGTTATACCTATCATATTTATACTTATTATACCCTTGGTGCCAGTCGCTAATATAAGGCCTACTGGTGGTGAGACTTAGGTGGTCACCATACCCCTTCCCAAAATGTTGGTCTAGGAGGGGTACACATTGGGGGGGGGGATTGATCATGATAGAGTAGTATCATATGTTCATGTTTTGGGGATAAGATGTAGTTTGGAGTTAGGAACAAGTGAGTTTGCACAGGTTAATTAGTAAATTGTGTTTTCTATGATTAGTAAGCGATGTCAACATGGGAGAACTATTGAGACAGGGGAATTTAGAGCCCCTTGTTATCTGATTCATGGACCATTAAGTTTACGAAGACTACTAAATTAAGGGGTATTAGTTATAAAGCAGATAAATAGAAAAAATCATGAATCATTATAATTTATGACTGTGTTTGATATGGTTAGACCATGGATTAAGTTAAAACCTTAACATGATATTAAATAAATTAGAAAAATTAATGTTAATAATTCAATATTCTAGGTTTCGGATTTATAATATTTAGTTCTTTTCTAAGTAATGTCCCTAGGTTGACATCTTCTTCAGGTTCATAATGAAGATGTTCAGTAGGATGTTCCATAAGATTACCGTAGAGTGGAGATCGACGACGATTACACTTGTAGGAGAACTCTCTGAGAGTTTCAGTGCTAGAGTCTACAGAAGTATGAAGGATATATTTTAGATTCCTTCATAGAATATTTGCTAGATGAGGCTAAGATAGATTCTAGTTCGATCTGTTCTTATAAGGAGCACGAGGTTTGGTTGGCTATCTCGATGCTCTGTGGAGTGGTGAGGTAGTGGTGTTTTTTGTCCCTTGGTGATTGTGAGAAGTCCGCAGTCTCATGGGTGAAGTTATAAGACAATTTTTGAGTAGACTTTAATTATTCGAATGCGAAGGCCTCTAGTCACTAGAGATTACATACACTTCAATATGGGATTTTCAATGTGCGAGAGTTCAAGATCCATTTTAATACCTTTTTGAAATATAATTTAGACCTGTTTCTTGATGAGGAGGATAGGGAGGGGAATTTCGAGGAGGCTATTCATCTTGAAATCCAATGACAGGTGAACCCATTTATAATGAATTTGTTTTTAAAGGTCCTAGAGATAGTATAAGCCACAGAAAGGATGCTAGATTGAACTAGATCATCCTGAGATAGGATTCATTAAGATTACTCAGTAATCATACCTATGGTATAAGATTCTCAGTTTTCTTCACAGAAGATTTTTTGGTTAGACGATGGTAAGTCCCATTTCATAACATCTAATTTCTCCATTGGTGAAGACTATTAGACCTATTTAGAGGGATCAAATTCATATTTTTATTTTGTAGGATGAGGTGTTAAATAGTAAGATTGGCCAACATTTTTTAGTGGTCAGTGTAAACTTGGTTTTCTACTTTAGGTTCCTCTATTGACATAGTTTCATCCATAGTAATAACTATAGGGTGTTTCATTTTAGGATCAATAGAGAAGATATGGGGATGTTAGCGTGAAACCAAAATTTTCTACTCATTCTAATATAGTAGAGTTTGTACAAATAGGTGGTCATTAGTTTTTCTAGAGATACCATGTAGTAGGTTGTGGATAGCATCATGATTTAGTGTTTTCAGTTTCGGGTGATCTATAAATTGTTTGAGGTACCCTTTTCTTTTTTTCCACATGGGTGAAATCCTTTTTTTTATTCAAGATAGAAACACTACTTTTTGTCACCTACCCTTAACCATGCTTTGGGACATGAGTTAGAGAGTTTTCCAATTCCCTTAGTGTAAAATACTTTATTTGGATCTTGAGATGACTTGTATGAAGTATGTAGATACTACGAGCTAGTGCTGGGGAAGCACCACTATTGAAGATATTTACTATATATAAAGATAAAATAATATGATATAATCCTATGAATGTATTTATTTTATTTTGTTCAAAATATTGGGTATTTCTTCTGGAGGGAGTTTTTGTTCTATAATTATTTTATAGAAGATGTAGTTTATTGTGATTGAGACCCTCATATGGGTCATAGGTGTATTCCATCCTTTACATAATTAATGGTTGAGCTGATGTAGAGTTCATTTAATTCTCTATAATCATTGTTTCCTCATGTCGTAGATGATTACACATATTTATTTTTGAATGAGGGTATAAAATTACCCCATCATTGGGAGATAATGTTTAGGTCAAGCTATAGCTAGGAGTGTCTCTTATCTCAATGTCTCTATATAGGATGATGCTTTCAGAGTTTGAGAGATTTGATTATATCTCAATGATCTATTGCAGTGAGGTTTTGTTCATCTATGTGTGTTACCTTGGGGAACACTAGTTTTGTTTTTGATGAAGGACAATGGTGGTTTATGGTCTTGTATTAATTATCATCACTAGAACCAAGTGATAGTGTGGAACAATTATCATCTTCTATAGATTCATTGTTTATTAAACCAATTGAAGGGAGAAAGTTTTTTTTGAATGATGATATGTTTTCAGGGTATCATTATATGCATGCAAAGGGTAAATATTTCTTGAATAATGTGTTTTGTTTTCATGATGGGAATTTCATGTTCATTGTAATGAAGTACAGTGTAACTAATGATCTAGTCATGTTCATTGGGCTGATAAATGTGTTTATAGTGAGTTCTCAGATAGGTTCATGGCGGTTTTCATCGAAACAATCCTTATATACTCCGCATTTGAGGAGGTTAATTAAAATAATCTATGTTCTATTTTTGGAGTTCTTCATCATGATAATCTTTTTAAGAATTTTTCAAAGTGTTTTTTCTTTTCTTGTGAATTCCAGTTCATTAGGAATTTAATGCCCCTGAAAGTATTAGTTATGGATCCTTAAAATACAGAGGAAATTGTGTCTTGGAAATCCCCTATAAATTTTTTGGAGGTTCAACGTTTCCTTATTATTGTAGGATATTGAAAATGGTTCATAACAGATTTTTTCTTGGATTAACACTCCTTTGATGGCCATGACCAGAATGGATCAACCATTCTTGATGAAAAACCAGTTTCAAGAATGTTTTGAGTATTTAAAATAAAATTTATTTATGCTCCAATACATTGTTTTCCAGCAAAAGGAGTTCAATTTGAGGTTTTCTTTGATTCATTGATTCTTTTCATCTTAGAGTGGGTTGTGTTGTGATATAGTAGAGATTAGTTGATTGTTATTAGTCTCATATGTTATGTTCCCATAAGAATAACTATCCCACCTAAGATCTTAAGTTTATTTTTATGGTTGTTTTTTTGAAGTTGTGGTGAAATTACGTCATCAACAAGTAGTTTTTGGATTTTATTGACCATAAGAGCCCATGATATGTTTTCAACCAGAATGAATTGAACTTGCATCTATTTTTATGAATCTAATTATATAGGGATTGTGAATTTGAGTTTTTATATACATCTTGAAAGGGAAATTATGTATCCAATTCACTGAGAAGGTTGTCTTGTAGTGATGTTGTTCAGGAATCTTGATATTCCTAGTGAGTGATGGAAGAACAATATGCGATACATCTAGATACTTAAGAGGTTTTCAAGAAAATGTTTTCTTTTCTAGATGATGATGAATTCATATTTGGTGTTTTAGACAGAGTATTCCTTGTTGGGGGACTCTGAGGTGGAGGTATGGAAGGAAATAGTGGTTTTGAAGATGCACTTGATGTTTGGTCAGAGGTTGGACATCCCCAGGTGTTATTCCATGGAATGATTTTTGTTGCTTTGGTAATGAGTGAGATGGTTCCCCATGAGTTTCATAGCTCACCATTGGAATTACAACTTGATGTGGCAAGGATTTACTAATATATTAGTGGCCAATTTTGGTGGCATGGATTTAATCATGCAGTTGTAGAGTTCTTTTCTCGATGATTGAATTTTTATAAGGTGAAGGTAGATCAGCTGGTTCCCGGTGTTTGACTCTATCTATTAGATGTTTCCCAGTGGAAGTGGGAGGATGTATCGATGGTCTTAATTACCTATTTACCTTTTGATAAGGGAGGAAATGATTCCATATGGGTGATAGTGAATCATTTGGTAAAATCATCCCACTTTATATTGAGTAGGGAGTCTAGCTTATTATAGGTAGTATCTAGAGGAGGTGGGGTGACTACATAGATTACTGAGGTTAATCATCTATAATCATGATCCTAATTTTGACTTTATGGAATTGAGAGGTATCCAAATTCATTTTGGATATCAGTTATTCCTTATAATTTCTTTCTATCCATAGATGGATGATCAAATAGAAAGGAATATTTGGACTCTTGAATAATTTTTTCACTCATAGGTCCTAGATTTTGGAGGTTTGGGGAATAGGAACCTTCACATGGATGAGTTTTCTCACAATAATATCTTCCAATCCCCCATTTGTATAGAAATGTTTAAATATTTGTAGGGATGACCATTCCATTGTCCATTATGCTATAATGGGGTTAGAGATTCAGAAAATATTAGGTTGAAACTAGTATAGAATATGAAAGGGATGGATCAAGTAATTTATGAGGGGATGAAAACATCATAGGATTTCTATAAATCTTTTACCGATCATAGGAGGAGACATCTTGAGTTTGAAATAAGAGATCATGTTTCCATGAAGTTTAATCCTCATCATGGTTAGTGATGGTTTGGTCATGGGAGTGCTATTTATCCCTAGGGTTTGGGTATTTTGTGGTTTTTTCTCTGGTTGGACCTGTGGAATATTAGATAACACTTCCCCAATAGATGACCTAATTTCACAATGATTTTTATGTGTTGTAGCTCTATCTTTATCTACACGATCACTCTCATTTCATCAATTTGGGTGAAATATATAATGATGAAAATGAGACTATTGAGGAGTGGCCTATGAAGATCACGGACTGCTAGGATAAGGTGTTACATGAGCATGTTATTCCATTATTTATGGTTTTGTGGAGGCAGATCAGTATGGGGGAGAGAACATGCGAACGTGAGTCTAACATGTAAACTCAGTACCTTGGGTGTTTATGTTTATATTTTCTCATAAAACTCTATTATACCATGTGTGTTGAACTTTATGATTTATGACATGGTTTCCTGTGGTTTCTACTTTTGGTTTTACTATCGTTTGAGAGGTTTGTACCCCAAGAGAGAATTTAGGAATCCTTTATTATTGTTATATGGTTTCATGTTGTTCCTTTTACAAGGTGGTAGAGATCTTATGATGGAGGATACATGAGAGGTATATTTCTGAGTGGAAATTCAGACAACCCCTTTTTTTCTCTATAGTTTTGATTTTGGATTCTAATGGATGAGATATTTTTGTGAGGTATCAAATTTAAGGGCTAGATATGTCTAGTCCGAACCCTTATGTGTTTCTAAATCCCATGGTGCATAGAGGAGTCCAAGAGTATATTTGGAGTCATTTGGATATAGAAATATAGAATAAGTAATTGTTTCATTCCATGGAGGTTTGATTCAAGGCTTGAGTCAGAGCCCGATTATTCATCAATAGAATCAGATAGATGGATCAATCAACTATGTGAGATTGGATATGCAGAAGGATCAACTATGAAGAAGGATAAGGTTCTTTGATGAATTTACTATATAGAAATGATATTCTACTAGAAAGGTTCTTATATTTTGAGAATTATTCTATGTGGGTGATTTAGTTATGAGGGGAAATCATCTATATGGGACATTTAGCTAATTGCGGAACTAAGCTACATAGTGAATTAGGCTATGTGGGGAATTCAAATATGGGGTAATTTGTATATGTGATACATAAGTAAATTTTGGTAATTCAACTATTTTGGTCTTCTAGATAATTGTATAATTCATTTACATGGTGAATTCAACTATGTGAGGAAATGACTACACGAGGCTTTTGTCTATGTTGTGCTTTCAGCTATGTGAAATCACCAACATTGAGATTTATTCTAGTTTAAAAAATGACCAAGAAAGTATTTTTGTGGTATGAATAAATATAATTAAAATTATATTTCATCAGGTATAATTATATAATTTATTTCATAATATGTTTGAGGCTATAAATGAGTCCTTCTGTTTGGAGTTTTAGTAAATTTGTAACTATTGGAAATAAATATTTTGAGATATTAAAAATATGATTACCACATATATATCAACCTGAAAACAATGGTCCTTTAATTTATTACTTCACTTTTTTCCTTTTCTAGATACTATAAATTTAAAAACTCTTCTCTTGGAGTCATGGAACCCTTCTTCAACTAGCTTGAGTTCTGTAGTAGTGATTTCATCTTGCACGCACCCCTATTTTTGGGGCAATGAGTCACATGGTGCTTCTTTGTCGCAGGTAGTGGATTCTTTTCTTATCATATTCATTTATGTAAAATATTAATGTTTTCATGGTTTATCCCCTTGGGAGGAAATCGAAATAACCTAATTAATATTGAACCGTATTAAAAAAATGGGCTGTAGAGATCACATTTTTTCTTTCTACATGATAATGGTTTGCCTCTTGATTTTCTAGATAGTGTTCTATCTATGTAACTCTAGTATTATTGTAGTTTTATTCTATGGATTATAATTTTATTCATTGTGGGAAATTTTAAATAATATAAATATAAAAATAATATATAATTTATTGGTTGGAGAATAAATAGTCATGTTTAATGAATCTGGTGTCACTGTAATTTGATAATGATCAATGTGATAATAGTATTCTTGTTTAATTGAATTTATAGTTCTATATATTGATGGTATTTTATTAATAATTTGAATCATTTCAATACTTTTATATGAACATAATTAAAGTAATTTCAATTTATTTTAATTCCACAATGTTTTTTGAAATTGGAATTTATGTTGGAAGCATTTTTAAATTAATTATTTAATTAATTTAGTATCTTGTTATATCTTGATTCATTAGGTTTCCCGGAGTTAGAATCTATGAATAATGAACCAGTTCATTCAAGAATGAATATAAAACTATTGTTTGATAAATATAATTTCTTGGTTCTGAGTTCTCTGTCTACTTGAGAAGGTTAAGTGCCTTGAGTTTGGAGTTGTGAGAGATCATTTATGTGTGAATGTTCGATGAGTTGTTTTATTTACTATATTTCCATATTTGTTGTAATTTTTTAATTAATACTTCTGTTTTGATTTTCTTTTTATGTAATACTGTTATATGATCCTAGGATGGTTGAGCCTAGTATGACTGAGGTGATATGAGGCAAGGAGGCCCAAATAATGTGAAAGCAGTTGACAACTATGATGGAGAGATGCATTAGGATATGAATGTTGTTGTTAGGATGACACTGGAGATTATGGAATGGGTTGAAGATAGGCTTAGCAATTGATGTGATAAGGACTAATTCTTTCTTAAAATGAATCTGTTTAAGAGCTGAAAGATGGGTTGTTCTTTTTATCTTAATCAATTCCCCACTACTTGAGGTAGCTGGATAAACTTGAATTCATGTTTCCTCTTTTTGGTAGATTATGTCGGTTTTACCAGAGTACTTATATTATGTAATGATGATAATAGTGAAAAAATATTTCATTACCCCTGAGGTTGGTGTTGATAGAATGAAATTGCTGGAAAGATGTAACTCTTGAGAATCTGTGGACTCAATTAAGATTATACCTAGAAGGAATATACATGGATTGATGGTTAAAGTAATATAATTAAGAATGATACTATTGGTTAATGAATTTATAATTAATTATCTTACATAATTTATTTATTTTTTGATAAAATAAACTATGTAATTTATTATATTTATTTTAAATTATTGTGTGATGATATGATTTCAATTCTTACTGGTTGTAGTTGAGAGTCTATGTAATTTTAGATGGAGTTAGGTCTAAGACTAGATTATCCCATAGTGTGGTTGTGAGATATATTATATCCTATATATTCTATGATATCATACACTAACCCACCCATGCCATTTAGGTAAACTGTCACCCAGTGGACTCTTGGAGGTTGTTTTCCCCAATATCCTAGTGGGAGGTTGTATGGATGACTACACACCTTTGGCCATGCTTTATTCTCTTTGTAGCTATTTATACTGGTATTCATGATGGTTAGTCTCACTATAAATATTTGTACGAGGATATTATATCTTGTAGTTATTTCACACACATGTATACCTGTATATAATATCCAATGTATTATTATAGGTATGATGTGTATAAGTTGTAATTCCATGAGGTACCTTACTCGATGCATGGAATGTGATGGATTGTGGTATAATACCTGATGAATGATACACATCATATGGGCTATGCAGGATACTAGAAACAACATGGTTAATATAAATGGTGATGTGTGATCGGATGATGTGATGACCTGATGCATTAGGTGAATGTTGTGATGCCCTTCCTAGGTGTCTCAAGGCTATTTTATTTTAGAGATAGATGGCTTGGATGCGCAATGTTGGGGTTGAGTGATGAACCTGTGGGGATGTGGAAGTGGGGTTCCCTTGAGGTTTCATTATTATATTATATTCCATCTTGTATGTGATACGTGGTGAGATTTATTCTTGGTGTGGTTGGGAACATTGTATATCTGTTTGGGTGACATGTTAGTTCTACTATTATTCACTATGATTCAAAATAAATTCTCTATATTTTTCATGAGAGTCTCCAGGGAGGATCCTATTGAGTATATTATTATTCTCACCCCATGTTTATATAAACAGTTTTTAGGTAAACAGAAGAAGGTTGGAGATCAAGAAATATATTACTACCTCATGGGTTTTTAAGATCTGTCTTGTATTCATGGCCGAGGTCATCTTTACCCTTTGGCACTTTTAGTTTTCCTTTCAATTTTTATAGTACTGTGAAACATTACATGATTTAAAATGGGATATATATATATATATGTTTGAGAAGTTTTTTTATTGGTTTATATATCTTATATCTCTCTTACACTTATTCTCTTAAAGGGTAACGCATCACATATAAATTTTTATTATTACCTCTATACTAGTCAGCAACACATGGCTTATTAGAGGTAGGACTCAGGCAGAAACCATGTTCTATCTCTCACTTCCAGCCTAATAGGGGTGTACGTGGGGGGTATGGGGTAATGGAAACTATATTCTTATAAAATAATCCTTTATTAATTTCAACAATATGATGGAACTATTCATACACATTCACAAAACTGAATTCCAAACATACCCCTTTTCAAAATAACTCCCCCTGAATATATACTCTCCCTTAATAGTTAAAGAGCATATAAATTGATACTCTCAAAATATAATGATTCCCCATTTTATTTTTAAGTAATAAATAGTAATATATTTCGGTTTTTATTTTTCTCCCATTTGGAAAATAATATACAAAGACAAGATGAGTGTGAGAATAAAAAACACCGTACCATATCCTTGACATGGGTGGGGGTGAAATCTGAACATTATCCACATATTCTAATATGAATATTTAGTTAGTGAATTTGAGAAAAAATCAACTGTATACTCATTTATCGGAAAATATTACATATTTAATTCATTTATCTCTACAATATCCTTAATAAAGATATATTTAAAATAAATTTTTGTAATTATTGAATTTTGAACGTGATTATTTAAAATATTTATAGCCCTTTTATTATCTAATCCAAGAAGTAGTTGTTAATTATGAACAATATTATTTGAAATATTTATATCCCTTTGATTATCTAATCCATGAAGTAGTGGTGGATTCACCTTGACATTAAAATACGATACAAATATTTATAGACCTTTGATTATCTAATCCAAGAACCCCCATGAATTATTAATGGAAACATATTATTATATATTAACATTGAGGAAAGAGGATTTGAAATATATTAGGAAAATATTGTATTTACATTGAGAAGAAATAGAAAAAAATATTCTAATAGTTTTAAGAATTTAAAATGATGTAAAAGTTTCATAAAATTCAACTCCTTCAACTGATGAATAACCTTTTCACACCAACCATTACTTTTTTCTCAATACATCTCCATTTTCATTCAAATTTTTTTTAGAACACCCACTTTTTTCCTAACACATTTTTTTAGGTTTTGGAACTATCAACATAGTCAAAATATTTTCAATTTTTTCCAATTATAAATTTATAGAATCTATCCACTCTGGATTATTTATAGCTTCATCAATATATTTGGGTTCAAAGTGAGATAATATAAAAGTATGAGATGTTTAAATTAGATTTCTCCAAGTTTATACTTACTAAAATTGATCTACAATGATAAATTTTTATTTTATGTGACATACCATAATTGGGTTAGTTTCATTTTATTTTTCCTAATCACATGAAATGGTTGAGTATTCTTATCCAACTAGAAAAACTTTAATACTTTCATCTATTTATGAAATTTATTTAAGTTTTTAAATAAAACCAACTTCATAACAATTTTGGGAACTAGCCTCTTAATGTGTGAATTCCTTTTTTGAATGATCAATAATCTTCACATCAACTATAGAAAATATTCATTAAGTCACGTTGTTAAAATAATAATACCCATTCTATTTTTATGATTACCAAGGAAAATTTCATCATTACCTATTGGCTCAATCTTACCCAAATTTTTTCCATTTTACTTAGAAATAAAAGAGTTATAAAACAATAAAAATACATAAAAATTTTAAATTTCATGTATTACATATCATAGGGGGACATATCTAAATTATTCCTATGTAAAAATTGATTTTGAATGTAAATTAATGTACCAATAGTTTTCCTCTAAATATACATAGAAGTATTATCCTTGAACCACATTGTCCAAGCCATTTCCACACAACACCAATTATTTGTTTCAACCACCCCATTTTATTATGGTGTCCATGGTCCACTATGTTAATGTAATATTATATGATTCTCTATAAAATATTTATATTTCCAATTTGTAAACTCAATTTCACCTGCTATCTGGATCGTCTTATGATCAAATAAACATTTCTTTTCAGCACATCATCAATGAAATATAAACATTTTTAAGACAAAAGACTGGTGTTTTATAAACATAATGAAATTAATATGATTAAATTAATAAATAAAGGAAATAAATTACTTATTTACATTGGTTTATTTATTCTTTTTGGGACTACACATTTAAATTAAAGAGATCCAATATTTTAGTAGATTGAATCTACGCCATCTTGTTAAGAGATTTAATAACATTCCTCTTTTGACATGTTAAGACCATCATGTATATTTATATTTTAAAAAATGACCATCATGAAATTTATTTCCTTGATAAATTATGCTTGTATTATTTTGGTGAATATGGGAAAGCCTTTAATTCAATAATTGATTCTATTCTTCCACTCTTGGATAACATGAATTTTCTGTACCACCAACTTGGAATAAATTCCATTTGGCCCACATTCCTAAAGTTATAATTCATCAATACTATAGGTTCTTAAAAAATAATCCATACTTTTTAAAATCAAGTTCATTTCCTTACGAAAAATGATATGATATACTCAATATTGTGTTTTTCAATACATCAATATAAAGTGTTTTTTCTGTATTTCTTATTTTATTTCAAAATAATATTATATCCAACTCCTTTAACATTATTATCCCATAATTTCTAAAATTCAATGATCCTATATTTTAATTTTCATCATCTTTAAAATGTTTTAAATATATTTTCATATGGGATGAGCATCCACAATCCATTATCTATTGAAATTATCCTCTTGATTCATTATATGTCAATTTCATAACTAGGTATTTATATCTTCCTTTTATATTTTAATTCTAGGAATTAAATGAAATTAAAAAATGTTTTTTAGGATGGTATAAGGATGATAAATTCATTTCCTTGGTTTCTAGGGTAGTCACACCTTCCACAAATATCTTTATAAAAATTAATCATACTTTATTTATTCTATTTAGAAATAACAACTTTTTTATGAACTTCTTTATCCTAAAAAGGATGAATCTCAATCAATCAATTCTTGCAAAGAGTTCTAGGAATATTATTTTCTTTGTATTTGAACCAATTTTTTTCTAATATTCCCAAAACCTCTATAGTATCAATAGTATCCTTGAAACAAATATTTTCCTTTAAAAAAAATATGTTTTCCACTGTGTTCTTGATTTCCAACATTCATTTGATTGAGAATTTTTAATATTTTTTAGAAAAAATATTTTTTTTGAACACTCGAAATATTATTATTCATATTGGAATTATTTTAAACCTTTCCATAGTCATTAGTTGTATTAGATTTTGAATCAAAAATTGTATTCCTATAATTTTTAGGTTTCTGGGATTCATTTAATTTATCAACAAACATGATTTTATTGACTAGATTATTATTATTTAAGTCTCTATCATAATTTTATATATTAAAAAAATATTAAAAATATTATGTGTGTTGATATTCATTTTCTTATTTCTTATTTGAACACTCTCTATATTATGTAATATAATTTTGAAAAATAATCAAGTTAGGTTCAGTTCTTCTAAAACATTGATCAATTTCTATTGAAAAAGATAAGGATCCTTCTCCACAACTTTAAAATTTTATTCCAAATTAAAATTTATGATCTTGTTATAATCAAGGATTTTATTTATATTATAAATATCATATAATAGAACATGTTTTTATTCTTTATAAACCTAATTTTGCTGTTGAATAATTGATCATCTTTCTTAATTTTTTGGTTTTATTTTTCAATATTTGAGATTTTGAATAGACATTTTCTCAATTATCTCAATAATAAAAAAACCATTTGAGTTTCCCATTCTCCAATTTGGTAATTTCATCCTTAATCACTAGTAATTTTTTTATCACTCACCTTAGAGTGAAACGTTTTCCCCAACATCAATTTCCTTATAAACCTATTCTTCCCCACCACTGGATTTGTAGAGACCCGAAGCTTGATGTACATGGGCATTACATTACTTTTGCGGAATACTTAGTACATAACAAAAACACACACACAAGGATCGTAATAGTTTAGTGTCTTTGGAAACTCAGAATATAATCTTCTACTCGTGGTGAAAGATCTTCAACATCTCCCATAAAGATCTTCTTTTTTTTACCTAAAACCTTTCTTTATATCCTGGGGAAAAGAAAACATAAAAGGGTGAGCTCAAATGCTCAGTAAGGGTAAACAAAAGAAATATCAATCACATCATTTTCATAAGAACATAACATTTTGGAAATCTTAACCTGCAAAAGAGGGCATAATTTCATAACATGGGATAAATCATAGTAGTGAAATTAAATCCCAATAATCATAACTTAAAACATGAAAATTTGTGGTATACACACATAATCATATAGAATCATATCTTATTAGTCAAGACTCATTTCCAAGACTATCTTCGTGGACAAAGTCCATTTCTGAACCGAGTCACCCTCGTTTCAGTCCTGTTTCACTGAACCGGTATAACCTACCATTCCAGCCATGTCTATCTCATGAGATATAAAATCTTTACCCAATGCATTGGAGGGAGATATAGGTCCCACCCATCTCATAATGATACCATTCTTATGTGTTCCACAAAATCAGAAACCATACATCATAGCATAACCCATGTAATAAAAATTTGAATCTTTAACATCGTGACATCATAAAAAAATTCATATAAGATAAAGGAATTAAAAAAAATATTTCCATCACAACATAATAAAATCCATGTAATAATAGGGATAGAAACAGAACAATATATTATCTTATATGGAAAATTATTTTGATAAAACACTTGAACTCCATTCTTGAGGAAAATATCCTTTCTGCTTCAAAAACACTTTTCCTTTCTTAACATGTCGTAAAATTCTAAACTAAAAGAAGTTGATTAAAAATAAACTTGAAAAATTGTAAAGGAAGCCTCTTGTAAATAATGTTTTAAAAATCCATTCATGCCGTATAAGTTAAAAAAAATTCTTCTCGTACTTTTTTCAGAAAAGTCAAAAAGTACATCGTATGAAAAACGACAAAAGATTCCTTTCATATCTTTTACTAAAAACTCACCGAAGGGTAAAATTGAATATAAACTATTTTAGAAGGATATAAATATTACATATTGAGGAAACATGGATGTGGATAATGAAATACACCCCAGTAAATTCCAAAGTATAAATAATCTCAGATAAAAATGAGATTGTGATATTTCCCTTAACTTTGGTCCGATATGCTTTGTACGTGTCCGAACCTCCTGTATAATGATTTAAATAATGTTATTGACTTATTATAGAATCATACCTATTTTTATGATATCATATATGGTCATATTCGTAGCTTATTATTAGTAATATTTCATTACTACTTGTTATTCATGTGTTTATTACTTTTTGTTCTTATGCGTGTTTTGTCGAATAAATTCTTATTCTTCTCTTTAGGTTATAGATACCTCATTTCCAGAATGGTATTAGTGTAATATATATCATATTAATTCATTCAATTCATTTATATAATCATTATGAAATGAAGATCATGTAGAACGAGTCGCATCACATCGTGGAGACGGTATTCCGTACGTACGCATGAGTGATGATATCGTTCCTATGATCGTGGAATTGTATTGGAGTGTATGTATACTATTTCAGAATCAGTATCACTTTATAATAGTCATATATAGTCATTATTTACACCATTATACCCATCCAAGTAAGGTGCTGATGGAAAATAGATTACAACATGGCGTGGAGACGGTATTCCGTACGTACGCACGCGCGGTGATTTCTTTTTCCGTAGGATAGATAGATGGTGAAATAAGGTTATTTCATACTTATAATAACATATCAGTATATGAGTGATATTGATGTTATTACTTCATAATGAAACAACTAAAGAAGAAGAAGTGGAAGGATAAATAAAGATGAAAGAATCGGTAATGGACATTACCTCTTCTTTGAAATGCTTCGTTGAGACCTCCTTTTAGGGCACTAAAATAGGTCTTAGAAGAAGACCAGAACCTCTAGGATGTCTCTAGGGAAGTGGAGAGAAGAAATTTTCAGGGGTTGGACGAGTTTGAAGGCTCAAAGTGGTGTGAGGAAGAGGGGGAGGAGGTGCCCTTTTATAAGGGAGGAGAGTGGCACCTTTGGAATAACTAAACATATTATTTTATTATAAAGTCATGTTCGGTTTTAAATAGCTCCAAATTGAGTTATTTCGAAGATAAGGTGGGGATGGGTCGAAACCGTCTCATCCAATATAATTTAGACAAGTTAGGGCATTATATTAACCTTATCATTTAGTTTTAACTCTTAGTTAATTAGATTGACATTTACAATGTCACTTTTTATTTTTATATTATATAGTTAATAAACTTACCATATACATCCAAGAGACCCCCAAATTGTGTTTTATTAATATATATAACCTTATCTAAGTCATTTGGCCAAACCTTAGATTTTTAGGAATAAAATAACAATTAATAATATAATATTTGTTTTAAAAACTATTTTATGTCAATTTTGACACTATTCAATAGTTGATTTTTTGAAACTCATAACAGAATGATTAATTCTCCTAAAGTTAATTAAATCAATCGTAACATGTAATATTAACCTAGAAAATTAGTTTAGTTCATAAAAAGTCTCAAATTATATTTATTTGGGTATTTATAACATCAATTATGTCATTATTTCATTAATAAGATAATTACTGCATCATCGTTGTGTCATAAATAAATTAAACTATTTAATGTCTAAAAATTACAAATAAAATACCATTACATAGGAAATATTTTTATACTTCTAATGAATATTTATAGTCGAAATTATCTTATGTATAACCCCATATTAAAAATGATTTACTTATTAAACATTGATTTTATCTATTTTAACCCTTCTTTAAATAAATAAATAATAAATGTCCTAATCTAATCCAAGGGGGCATAAATGGTCATATTTTATTCCTAAGGTTGTTTTTGGTCGAATTACACTTGTACAATAGAATTAGGATATGTGTTAGTGTAATAATAATATCAATTTTACCCTTAATTACCCAATTTACTTTTAACCGTGGTAAAAAAACAGTAAAAAGTTACTATTCAATAAAAAATTATTTTCATCTCATTGAACCAAATTTTAATTACAAAAATCAACAGTGTCTCTCAGATTTTCTAAATTCCACTCATAGAAGTGGTAAAATTATGTTTTATGAAAAAATCAGTTTTTTAACTACCACTTAGTGGTTTCACTATTCATCAAAAAAATGAAAGTTTCCAGAAAAATACCAAAACGTAGATCTAAGATATATTTGATATGATGAATTCAAAAATTATGTCTATTTTATCAAATTAAAAACCTATCAGTTGCATTAATTAATTTAAAAATTAATTCTCGTCGTCAAAACAAATAGCGTGTTCTTAAGAGATAATAACTATCAAAAGATTGACACTTGTTTATGACTGGTTTAAATGTGAAATTACATCCAATGACCAAAATTGTATTAAATTGTAAAAATATATTCTAAATATACTTTAAAACCACTCAAATTAATAATTTTTCACTATTCATTATTTCGATTAAAAAAGTTGTTTTTAATTATAATTTAGTAATTTTCACTATTCATCAGAATATGAAAGTTATCCGAAAAGTACCAAAATTTCACCTTTGGTTAAATTCGATACTCAGAATCCAAAAATGAAGTCCATTTTGAGAGCTAAAATTTCTAAAATTTTAAAAGGTGGTTATTACTATTCATAATGGCTAGTTTTAATAATATTTTAATAGCATATCGTTGTTTAGTGAAACTCGATATTGCGTACTACACACGCTATCGAGGAAGGTCGCGATTACGTGTAATGCAAGTCAAGTCAAGGATGTGTGTTGAGCAAGATCCTTTTAGTGTAGTGTACAACACAAGACATTAATGAAATTAAAAAGAATATTTTTTTTATAAAATCTCGGGCTGTTACATTCTACCCCCCTTAAAATGAATTTCGCCCTCGAAATTCGTTGGGGTTATAAATGGTTTACTACCCGAAAGTTTATTTAATAGAAACCCACATAATAAAAAGGAATACCAAAACTTGGCTTTAAAAACTAAAGTATTAAATGTAACAATTACCCAAATAAACTAATCACTGGGTTTCCACATATGTGAAAATATGGATATGGAAGAGAAATCTAACCATCTTGTTCGGATGGAGAGTGGAAGAGAACATGGCTATGGAAAAGCCAGCAATCACAAAGCCATAAATTTGTGACGATCTAAGGTACCATCTGATTCATCAGATATAAGAGTACTAGGACAACATTTTTGGTTTTCAAGATCATTTCCCTAAAGTTGATGAAATTAGAAGAAATAATTTTGTTATTTTGGTATAGTCTCACTGTTTGTCGTTCTTTGGACAATTTCCACTTCATCTCTTAAATAAATGAACTTAAATTTGTCATTCGTGATGTGTTAGCAGATCATGTGATAGAATGATGGGTCATTCCATCTGTCTCAAACAAAAGGTTAGAAAAGTTATCAAAACATACATAAGTCCATCTACAGTGAGATTAATCATATATAGTTCATAAAATGGACTTATACTTCATATATCATACTGCTTAATATAATAAAACTAGTTTCTACTAAATAGGGACTTCCTGTAGGCTAGTGGTAGGCGATAAAGGCCAGTCGCACTTCTGTTGTGGGTTCGATTCCCACAGCCTTGTCCGACGCGATGGGCTGTCGCCCGTCCTGCAGGTTGTCCTTTTTCTAAAACTACATTACTATAACATCACATAAATAATATCAAAAAAATTTATATACTTATACAATACTAACTTATGGTTATCATAATCCATTCCAATCTTTAGGCTTATCTAAAATACTTTGGTCCAAGCTCATAGTATAAATAAAATGATAACATGAAATGTCGTCAACCAAGCATGTGAATACCATCATTTATCCCCCATATATCTTTTTGGTCACATTCCAATCATTTGAATACCTTAATGATATATTCTATTGAAAAATGAATACCCATTAAACCTTAGTGAAAACATGAATGCTGTCAAAAGTTTACTCTTTCCACATACCAAAATCCAAAAATTCTATATACTCAAACCATGATATAACCTTCTCTTTATATCAGTCATGAGCTCATGAATACTATGAAACATTTAATTTTCTCCTTATCCCTTCATTATGCGCATATCATCTACATTCCAAAAATATCTAAATAACCTTTCATGGATACTGGTAACATTAATCATACACTTTCAAAACTCAAGGAAAGACAACTGTGTAACAATCCTTATATGTCTCTTTATTCCATAGTACCATGAGATTACTTATACAACATTACACACGATAAACATGGAATCATTCCACTACATTCTTAAACCATTGACCGAGCTTCAACAATTCTTTCATCTCACATATCATTTGTAGTCTCTTCATCATCATCCACATAAAGACTACCCATACGACCATACTGATTCTCTTCATGAGACTTTTCCTTAGGTGATTGGTTTGCATAATGCCCGTAAATTCCACATTTAAAACATTTAACCATTGTTGATTTCGTAGTAATACCATTATCCTCATCCCTGGTGTTAACTGAACCTTTTCCTTTGCACTTACTGGATTTGTGTCCTTCTTTTCCACACCCAAAGAATCTTCGAGTTCCTTTGAAACATTCTCCTTGATGCCTCTTCCCACATGATTTACATAGGGGAAATTAAACTTTCTTTCCTCTATGATCATCATGAAACTCCATCTTTCTCTTATTAGCCGAGTCAGGAAAGATAACAAATTTTACTTTATTGATCATATTATGAGATTGCTGATTCGGTATAATAATGATGTTTGGACTTCCAAATCCCATTTCATTTGGTTGCTCATGAAGAATATCATTCCATTGTCCATCATATCCTCCATTATCATGAATCATCTTGTTTCCAGCCATTTTCTAAAACCCAAAAAGAATAGTTTGAGAGGAAAAAATCATAATAAAGGGGGAGTAACTTCAATATCTAACATCTTTGGTTTAATCTAATATCGTTACCATAGTTCTAGGACTATATCCTATACGTATACTTATCATTAGGAACATCCGTAGACATACTTTAGAAATATCTCTAGGGATCTTACTAAAGTTTTTTCATCCTAGTTTCCAAAGGTTGACTAAACTATTCCTCTGATACCAACTGTAGAGACCCGAATCTTGATGTACATGGACATTACATTACTTTTGTGGAATACTTAGTATATAACAAAAACACAAACACAAGGATCGTAATAGTTTAGTGTCTTTGGAAACTCGGAATATAATCTTCTAATCGTGGTGAAAGATCTTCAACAACTCCCAAAAAGATCTTCCTTTTTTTACCTAAAACCTTTCTTTATATCCTGGGGAAAATAAAACATAAAAGGGTGAGCTCAAATGCTCAGTAAGGGTAAAAAAATAAATATCAATCACATCATTTTCATAAGAACATAACATTTTGGAAATCTTAACCTGCAAAAGAGAGCATAATTTCATAACATGGGATAAATCATAGTAGTGAAATGAAATCCCAATAATCATAACTTAAAACATGAAAATTTGTGGTATACACAAATAATCATATAGAATCATATCTTATTAGTCAAGACTCATTTCCAAGACTATCTTAGTGGACAAATTCCATTTCTGAACCGAGTCACCCTCGTTTCAGTCCTGTTTCACTGAACCTGTATAACCTACCGTTCCATCCATGTCTATCTCATGAGATATAAAATCTTTACCCAATGCATTGGAGGGAGATATAGGTACCACGCATCTCATAATGATACCATTCTTATGTGTGCCACAAAATCAGAAACCATACATCATAGCATAACCCATGTAATAAAAATGGGAATCTTAAACATCGTGACATCATAAAAAAATTCATATAAGATAAAGGAATTCATAAAAATATTTCCATCACAACATAATCAAATCCATGTAATAATAGGGATAGAAACAGAACAATATATTATCTTAGATGGAAAATAATTTTGATAAAACACATGAACTCTATTCTTGAGGAAAATATCCTTTCTGCTTCAAAAACACATTTCCTTTCTTAACATATCGTACAATTATAAACTAAAAGAAGTTGATTAAAAATAAACTTGAAAACTTGTAAAGAAAGCCTCTTGGAAATAATGTTTTAAAAATCCATTCATGCCGTATAAGTTAAAAAAACATTCTTCTCGTACTTTTGTCGGAAAATTCAAAAAGTACCTCGTACGAAAAACGACAAAAGATTCCTTTCATATCTTTTAATAAAAACTCACCGAAGGGTAAAATTGAATATAAACTGTTGTAGAAGGATATAAATATTACATATTGAGGAAACATGGATGTGGATGATAAAATACACCCCAGTAAATTCCAAAGTATAAACAATCTCGAATAAAAATGAGATTGTGATATTTCCCTTACCTTTGGTCTGATATGCTTTGTACGTGTCCGAACCTCCTGTATAATGATTTAAATAATGTTATTGACTTATTACAGAATCATACATATTTTGATTATATCATATATGGTCATATTCTTAGCTTATTATTAGTAATATTTCATTACTACTTGTTATTCAGGTGTTTATTACTTTTTGTTCTTATGCGTGTTTTGTCGAATAAATTCTTATTCTTATCTTAGGTTATATATACCTCATTTACAGAATGGTATTAGTGTAATATATATCATATTCATTCATTGAATTAATTTATATAATCATTATGAAATTAAGATCATGTAGAACGAGTCACATCACATCGTGGAGACGGTATTCCGTACGTACGCACGAGTGATGATATCGTTCCTATGATCGTGGAATTGTATTGGAGTGTATGTATACTATTTCAGAATCAATATCACTTTATAATAGTCATATATAGTCATTATTTACACCATTATACCCATCCATGTAAGGTGGTGGTGGAAAATAGATTACACCACGGCGTGGAGACGGTATTCCGTACGTACGCACGTGCGGTGATTTCTTTTTCCGTAGGATGGATAGGTTGTGAAATAGGGTTGTTTAATACTTATAATAACATATAAGTATATTATAGATACTGATATTATTACTTCATAATGAAACAACTAAAGAAGAAAAAGTGGAAGAAGAAATAGAGATGAAAGAATCGGTAATGGACATTACCTCTTCTTTGAAGTGCTTCTTTGAGACCTCCTTTTAGGGCACTAAAATTGGTCTTTGAAGAAGACCAGAACCTCTAGGATGTTTCTAGGGAAGTGGGGAGAAGAAATTGGCAGGGGTTGGCCGAGCTTGAAGGCTCAATGTGGTGTGAGGAAGAGGGGGAGGAGGTTCCCTTTTATAAGGGAGGAGGGGGGCACCTTTGGAATAACTAAAAATATTATTTTATTATAAAGTCAAGTTCGGTTTTAAATAGCTCCAAATTGAGTTATTTCGAAGATAAGGTGGGGATTGGTCGAAAGCCTCTCATCCAATAGAATTTAGACAAGTTTAGGTCATTATATTAACCTTATCTTTTAGTTTTAACTCTTAGTTAATAAGATTGACATTTACCATGTCACTTTGTATTTTTATATTATATAGTTAATAAACATACCATATACATCCAAGAGACCCCCCAAGTTGTGTTTTATTAATATATATAACCTTATCTAAGTAATTTGGCAGAACCATATATTTTTATGAATAAAATAACAATTAATAATATAATATTTGTTTTAAAAACTATTTTATGTCAATTTTGACACTATTCAATAGTTGATTTTTTCGAAACTCATAACAGAATGATTACTTCGACAAAAGTTAATTAAATCAATCCTAACATGTCTTATTAACCTAGAAAATTAGTTTAGTTCATAAAAAGTCACAAATGATATTTATTTGTGTATTTATAACATCAATTATGTCAATATTTCATTAATAAGATAATTACTGCATCATCATCGTGTCATAAATAAATTAAATTATTTAATGTCTAAAAATTACAAATAAAATACCATTATGTAGGAAATCTTTTTATATTTCTAATGAATTTTTATAGTCGAATTTAGCTTATGTGTAACCCCATATTAAAAATTATTTACTTATTAAACTTTGATTTTAACTATTTTAACCCTTCTTTAAATAAATTAATAATAAATGTCCTAATCTAATCCAAGTGGGACTAAATGGTCATATTTTATTACTAAGGTTTTTTTGGTCGAATTACACTTGTCCAATAGAATTAGTACATGTGTTAGGGTAATAATAATATCATTTTTACCCTTAATTTCCCTATTTACTTTTAACCGTGGTAAAAAAAGTAAAAAGTTACTATTCACCAAAAAATTATTTTCATCTCATTGAACCACATTTTAGTCCTTGATATTAACCGTGTCTCTTCGATTTTCTAAATTTCACTCACAGAAGTGGTAAAATTATGTTTTATGAAAAAATCAGTTTTTTAACTACCACTTAGTGGTTTCACTATTCATCAAAAAAATGAAAGTTTCCGGAAAAATACCAAAAATTAGATCTAAGCTATATTTGATATTATGAATTCAAAAATGATGTCTATTTTATTAAATTCAAAACATATCAGTTGAATTAATTAATTTAAAAATTAATTCTCGTCGTCAAAATAAATAACTTGTTCTGAAGAGATAATAACTATCAAAAGATTGACACTTGTTTATGACTGGTTTAAATGTGAAATTACATCCAATGACCAAAATTGTATTAAATTGTAAAAATATATTCTAAATATACTTTAAAACCACTCAAATTAATAATTTATCACTATTAATTATTTCTATTAAAAAAGTTGTTTTTAATTATAATTTAGTAATTTTCACTATTCATCAGAATATGAAAGTTATCCGAAAAGTACGAAAATTTCACCTTAGGCTAAATTCGATAATCCGAATCTAAAAATGAAGTCCATTTTGAGAGCTAAAATTTCTAAAATTTTAAAAGGTGGTTATTACTATTCATAACAGCTAGTTTTAATAATATTTTAATAGCATATCGTTGTTTAGTGAAACTCGGTATTGCGTACTACACACGCTATCGAGGAAGGTTGCGATTGCGTGTAATGAAAGGCAAGTCAAGGATGCGTGTTGAGTAAGCTCCTTTTAGTGTAGCGTACAACACAAGACATTAATGAAATTAAAAAGAATATTTTTTTATAAAATCTCGGGCTATTACAGGATTAACCTTCTTCAACCATAGATATGAAATTTCACTTTTTCTTATTTGATAAATTCACACCCTTAATTCTAGAAAATAATTTTATCCTCGATGAATTCTTATTTGAGAATATTTTTTGTCCGTAATTTTATTCATTATAGGATTTATCTTCTTTCAGTTTTGGATAGTTCACTTCAAAATTTCCAACAGCATCACAATTGAATAAATTAGTTGGTGACTTCACTTTAAACTATACCTTTACTATTATAAAATTTTTAGATATTAGATACATCATTTTATCAATCCTTAAAACCCACATCTGAAGCTAAATCTGAACAACTAACTTCATCATATTCATAAATAACCATATTATTTTTCTTAAATTTTTATCTTTAATGGAAATTTCCTTTTCAAAATGATTCTTCTTATTTATATAATTATCCTTCCTCATTTTATAAGAAACAATAGTACTATGAAAATCATCAAGATATATTCTACATGAATTATTTTATTCCAAAGTAGATACATTTTCATAAAACCTCTTAGGTAGGATATATGAGATCATCACTATATTAGTGAAGTCCTAAAACTTCACACTATAACTATTGATTGTGCGTGAAAATTAATTTACCCTCATGAAGAATTTGTAAATTGTATCATCCTCACGAATTTTTAGATCTTATTATTTAATTCTCTAAAACTGTAACTTAGCATGATTTTCTTGATTTTCCCACTATATATATTCACTATTTACCACCAAATAAAATTTCATATTTTTATTCATTTGACCTTTAAAAAATCACTTTATAAAAGGGAGGGTAAATTATAATTTCTAGAATTACCATTATTCTATCAACATTTTTTTCTATATCTATTTAGGAAGAACCTTCAGAAGGTGGGGGAAATCCATCAGTACCCATTTCCAAAGCCTCATAACAGATATTAGGAATAGATAGAAACATTATATATTTCCAATCATCACAAACTTTCAATTTAAATGTGGTAATTCCATTTATATTAACAAAATTAAAATTATCAATTATTGATAATATAAAATGACGATTGCATATTCTTCTTGATAGGGGGTTAAAATAGAAAATTACAAATGAAGGGAACATGCCTCTAACACCAATTGAGAATCCACATACTAGATCTATGGGATATCATTAGGGGGAATCATCAATCTAAATTCTAATTATGTTACATATAAAAACCTTCTCCACTTGTCCAAGTGTAGTTATATAATGTTTCCTCGCATCAATTCACACTCTAACATTAGGGAATATAACTAATTTTTATAGTTCAACTATAAATGTGATATGGATTGTCCTCAAAATGATATGGATTCTCTAGGATCATAATAGATACTATAATCATATTGAATTCATAAAAATTAATTTTATAACCATGATAATCATACATATAGGTATCCTGACTATGCTTTGGTTTATCTTTCACACAAGTGCATCCCACACTTCAAAAAGATTAATGTAATTAGAAATCTAAGAGTCTTTATGAAAATTATGTTCCACCAAGTATTTGAGTGTGTTTATTTCATCCACTTCTTCTATAATTTCACAAAATAAATCAATCATAACTTCCCTATCAAATATTAATAGGAATAAGCTTCTTATTATGTTTCTGGAACAACACATACACAAAACCACTTATATTTTATTCCCCTTATTCCTTTATTATAATTTTGATAATCACAAAATCACCTATATTTTTCAGATATATAGAACATAATTTCTTATATATATTTTATTCTTATAGTTCAACTAATTTTATTGTCTCAAAATCATATTTATACAAAAGTAACAATTTTGTACTAATTTATATTTAAATTTGAAATTAAAATTCATATCCACTTCCCCTGAAAAAGTACATGGATCATATTAAATTTAATATTAATTATAAAATTTTAATACATGGTTATAATAAGTTATAATAATCACCAAAACTATCAAATTAATCCAATTTATCAGGGATAATCTAACAACCCATATTTACAACCTTTATGATGTAGCCTCCTCCTTTATTGAATAACATTGTAGTTTAAGACAATTATTTACTAATTTTTAAAACATATTATAACATGATATAATAACTCTATTATAGAGGTCTTACAAAGTCCAGTAGTATATAAATATTCTCAAAAAAGTTTACAGTGTAATGAAATCATTATGGTGTGCATGTCAGGAATTCTTCATACCCATCAAATTGTAGAAAATGTGGGAATTTTGAAAAGAAACCACTCCAATGGTGTAATATAACTTCTATAAAATTATTTTGATGTGTTACATCAATAGAAGTTCAAGATCATTCAAAATTACATTCACAAAAAAATCAAATTGTTCCTCACATTTATAGAATGGTCCTACATGCACAACTTGAGAACCTCATCTCAGCATCTATTAAAACATGATAATTGCTTCATGGAATGGATGTCCTTAATATTCTAGTGGCATGTAAAAACATTCTGAAACTTATATATGATGTTGGTAACTCAATATAGTGTCGAATCCATTAAATTAACATGGCCACCATAAACATACTTAGTATATTTTATGGCATTGAGTGTGTTTCAAGTAAGAAACCTTACCATTCTATAAATTTTCATGGTGAAATACCAATATTCGTGTTGTGTGGCTCTATTATTTGACATATTTCATAATTTAATCTTTTCATGATATATAATAAATATAAAGTATCTTAAAAATCTTCTAAATTACTCTCCAAACACATTCACCTAATTATAAAATGTGATTTGGAATATGATTTATGAATTAAAAAAATAAAACACAATGAATCACATAAAGTCCATCTACTTATTCTTTAGAAATATGTCAAATTCATCACTACACCTATTTTTGTAAATAATGCATGATTCCATAAACACCCAAAATGATAAGGCATAATGATAATTGGGTCTCTCAGGCCGCTAATAACCTACCCCACTTTAGAGTGGCTAAGGGAACCTATTTTAGGTTTACTATGTCATGGTCCACCAAAGATACCCCCATCTTGGTTATAATAAAATCCATTTCAATACATAAATTTATAAACCATTGAATTATTTTTCCATACAATTATGATAGAGAAAAAATGGAAAGAAAATCATAACACTAATAGTACATACTCACTCTCTAGTGTTGAAAGGGACAGAATAGGTAATAATTTATACCGACCATCCTTTTTTTACTAATGTATCCTATATCCTAGGGGGATAAGTAACATAAAATTTTTTCTAATAACTATATAATAAGTCAAGGGAATCCCCATAGGGTCATGATTATAATTTTCAACGGACATTAATTTAACATTTTGTCTATCATTATTCACAACATGAAGTAAAATCTTTTGAGGGTCCCTCATGACCCTCTATGTTCTTACCCATATCATATAGATTAATCAAAAATAATTTAATTTAATTTAATTTTAATACAATATCATTAGTGATATCATATATAACACATTGAATCAATAATACATAAACCATCATGAAAGTTTAGGGACCGCGTACCCTAAAACAAAGTAAAACCCTTTAGAGAAGCCCAAATAACATAATCTAATATCATATAAATGATAATTGTATAAGAATAGGGGTATAAGAATATAATAAAGTATATATCATTAGATAATCAGACCCAAAATAACATAGTTCAAAATTTATGGATCATGGTATAAAATGTTTCATAATTAGAATCATGGGTTTCAAATCAAAAGCATTATCACAATCCCTGGAAATATAACATAAACATGTGGAATTAAATAATAATTGGGCATAACCATAATGATAATAAATGACAATATTGTGGATCAAGAATCACTACCAGAATACCATAACATAATGGATCAATAACCATCACATGTATCCCACATCATAATGGATCTGGCAACATTGAAAAAAATCCCTTATTATAATAGATTAGGAATTATTACATGTATCTCGTAGTGTAGTAGATCAGATATTATTAATAGAATCCCATTGTATATTGGATTATGAACTATTACCAACATCCCATAGTATATTGGATTAGAAATCATTACCAACATACCTTACCAATCACATGAAATATAACAACTTTACCCCATAAATTAGAGTATAATTTAAATTGAGTATAATATAAAAATATTGAGACTTATATGGGAAATACATTTCAACTATCTAGGTATTCTTTTGAAACTCATTTACTTGTGAATGTCTCAGAATGAAAAATTTATGGTTGAATAAGAATTTATAAAATGATAAGTTTTCTAGTATTAATATAGTAATTAGATTCCTTTTCAATATAGAATTTAATTAAAGTGAATTAAATGGAATTTACTTATACTTATGTACATTTATCGTACACTCTATATATCTTCTTTATTACTCTATTTTAAGGTTCCATTATTAAGGATCTTCTTAAAATTAATGGATTTTGAAGTACTAATCCATTACATAGAATTTATTTTTGAAAGTTTTTAAACCTTAAACCATTAGAAATGAGATAAAATGTATAAGGATAAGATTTTAGAATATATTTCTCTTTGATAGATTCAATTTGTTAGATAGAATATGATGCATGAAACAATGAACTCAAACAAATAATGATTTTTTATAATAAAATGTGAAATATATTATGAGAAAATTAAATATAATATAATTAGTAAATTAAATTAAGTAATTATAATAAGTATTAATTTAATTATTCATTGAAAATATAAAAGTTTTCTATAAGAAATATTATTTTTAATGTATATTATATATGTTTTATTTAAAAGATAAATTTAGAAATTCTTGAATTGATATTTTAAAAAATCATCATTTTTCATTTCATTATGTTAAAATTATCTTCTGGTGATTTTTTTATATTTTTTAAATTATTTTTAGTTGAATAGTGAAAAATATCGATATTATAAATACCATTACTTTTTTTGAGGTCATTACGATATAATAATGACTTAAAAATATATTAAACCTTTTACATGATTAAATATGCGTTTAACGAGTAATGTAAATAATTTAAAACTATTATGTTTTTTTTGTAAATTCATAATCAACATTTTGGAACCTATGTAATGGTTTTTTCTAATAACAAAACTATTTTCATACATTTCCTTTAATTAAATATTCAAAATGATCAATTAATTTTTGGATTTTTTTGAATGTAATAAAACTCATCTTTTTATATCCATAAACGAATAAATTTCATAGAGATCATTTTAAAATTTATTTTGGTGTAAAATAATTTTTATACCTAAAAAGGAATTTTTCAAAAAACAATTTTTTATTTCTTTTTGAAAACTAATATTGAGAGTAATTTTTTTCACTTCTTGAAATTTAATATTATAAAATAGATTCCCTATTTTTAATAATCATTATCTACAAGGACCCAACCTTAAACATTACATAATCTTTAATTAACTTAATAATTCACATTGATAATCTTATCTGGTTTAGAGTTTTAGATAATTAGTCTATAACTATTACATTATATCTCAAAAATAACAATGTAGACACTTATAATCTATCAAATTTTTTCACCATAATAAAACTCCTTAAAAAAGAAACATGTCTAGTTACATGTTTTTGAAACATGACTTTTCCTTGAACCCATCCTTGACCCTATTCATCCTTATGTCCTATGGAAAAAATTTCAAAAACCTGGGATGAGCATAAAAATCATAGTAAGGGTTATAAAACAAGGAAAGAAAATATTATTCCATCAATACATACATGTCAATAAAATAATACTTTTCACTCTTTAACATTCCCCACAAGATCATAAGATTTATGAATAACATATGGAAATCATAAATCTTAAAGGTAACTCGTGGAATCCATAACATACTTTGATTGTAGATATCACAGCTACATAGAGAGTTATGTTGGAATACCCATCCCAATATATTCTGTAAATATCTTAGGAGAAACATTAACATTTCCCTCCGTCATGTTTCCCAATGCATTGGAGAGCTATCTCAGGCTCACCCACCCTAGGTATATCATGGAACCGCCTGTATAGGTAAACAATGACCAAGAACCCTAACATAATCATAAAACATAAAAAATGCATAAAGGAAACATAAAATTTCTATATTCCTATCACAATATAACATTTCAAGATATTGACATATCCAATCTATTTCCAAAACCATTTAATACATTTAATAAATAAATTTTTGAGTCAAATTTTCTCATACAACTTTGAAACTTCTAAAGGGATTAACAGTTTAGAAAATTAAGGCCCATATAATTAAGTCATTAATTTTTTTTGAGAAAATAGACCTTAATGAGAAATATTTAGATGATCAACTATTTAAAATATTTAAAATAATGTTTTATTTTAAAAGTACATTACCGGTTAGAATGTACTTCAATAAAAATAATTAAAAAATTACCTTAAAAAACTTATAATATCATGAGAATAAGAAGATTCATGGTATAATATTTAAAAGGAAATTATATTCAACTTATAGGATAATAATGATGCACAATATCAGGATATTCCTCAATTGAATGGAGATTGAGACATAGTCCCTTATGAAAATTCGCCAGCCTAACAACGTCACTTTAAAATTCATAAAATGAGTTAATGAGAGAAAAAGGGTATCTCATCAATTGGACATAAAATGTACAGAAATAATAATATATAAGAACATATCCCAACATAAGATAATGGAAATTAAAATACATAACATAAAATAAGTATTTTACTAAAAGAGGAGGGTTAAAGGTTCTCATACAAAGAATATATCATTACATTGAAGATAACTCAATGACATAACTATGTGTGAAAAACATAAATAAACCCAATATAAGTGTATATTAAGTATAAGAAATTCATATTTCATTCACACATATTCATATGATGAAATAATTAATAAGTATAAGTTTAACCCGAAGAATGGAAATTGGGTTAAGAAGATCCCTTACCACGTGTCTGACATGACTCTTTTGTTCTTTAATCTCCTGAATAATAAACTAAAGATAATTTATACTTTATTAAGAACCATTTTCAAGTTTATTATTCCTTTTATATCACTTATTACCATGTTATAAACAATAAAAAAATATTTTATGTTAATAATGGTCATTTTTTTGATATTTGGTACTTGAGTCAAAAAATCAACTTCCTATATTTAAATGCTGTGAATGTTGTCAAAATTCCATTATATCCAGAATGATATTAATGATTTAGATATCATATATAATCATATATATCCTGTATATATATGTATTTATAATAGAACATAACATTTTGTGATAAGAAATGAAATGCACTGTTCATGGAGACGGTAAGCCGTACGTACGCATGAACACTACTTTCATTTCTATTTCATATTTAATGAAATGAAAACTTAATTATAAATAGGTATATTATAATTCCAGTATAATATCATATATAATTTCGGTTATTCCATCCTTTACATGTTCCATGTATGGCATGAACGAGTTATATCACTTTGAGGGGGCAGTAGTCCACACTCCTTTAAATGAAATTATCGTATTTACCCGTTAAGGAAACCATAGAGGTATTCTATAAATAGAAAATATAGAAGAATAGATACAATATAAATATAATATATATCACATATAATTACAGTTCCATCATAATGGCCACCATGATAGGTGGTTGGAGATATTTTAATAATCATTATTTCCTAAGGCATTAGTTCACCGTCCACAGAAACAATATGTTAGTATCCATTAGATGGAGGTGTGTGGATGTGTATTTTGAATAATTATCATTAAAAAACCTTGTATATTTAGGATACTTGTATTTTTATAAAATAATGGAATAAAGAGAGTCTATGGGGTTATAGATGTAAAATAAATGAAAAGAACTTAAGAGAAGATGTTACCTTTAAATATGGTATGTTCTTTTGGTTTGAACCAAAAGGTTTAATTGAATTGCCTTATTCCTAGGGGAACGATTATAGGAGGAAGAGAGAGATGTAGAGAGTTTAATTGGGTAGAGTCTGGATAAGACAAGGGGCTTGAGAGGTGTGAATAAAGCGTTAGAGGTGATGGATTTTTATAAGGGGGAAGAGGGGCTCTTTAGGAAAGATTTGAAATATTATTTTATTATATTATTATTTTCGGTTTAAAAAGGTCCAAAACATATTTAATTATATGATAAGTTTTATATTAGTCTAAATAGAATCATCCAATAAGAATTGGATAGGTTTGGGATATTTTTTAGTCCTTATATTCTTACTTTAATCCCTTTGTTAACTTATTAAACTTTTACATTGTCCTCATATATATTCATTCTATATTGTTAGTATATTTACTATAAAATTCAAATCAAACCTAAATGGATCATTAATGACATTTTTAATATCATATATGTAATTTTTCATAATCTTATATTCTTTAGTACAATTTTATCATTAAATAAAATATTGATTGATTTTAAAACTCTTTTATGTAAATTTTAATACCATTCATATAATGACTTTTAAAAAAAAATCCAAACCAACTTGATTATTTATAAAAAACATAATTAATTAAAATATAACAAGTCATTATTATCCCTAAAATTATTTGATGGTATAAAAATTTTCAAAATAAATTTATTTAAATATTTATAATACCATTTATTCGAATCCTTTATTGATGATGCAATTACTGCATCACCATTATGTCATAAATAAGTTTATTTATTTATTGTATAAGAATTATAAATAAAATACTATGATTTAGGAAATCATTTTTTTCATTCCAAATAATATTTATTGTCTGAATGATAACTTATATAACCCCATATAAAAATTATTGTAGTAAAAAGATTCATGTTTATGTTATTTTTTCCTTACTTTAAATTAATTAATATAAAGTGTCATTATCACTCCCAAGTGGCTACACGGGGTCCCAAAATTGACCCAAGGATTACCACATTCAGAAATGTGTCATACAATAGGGTTAGGACTAGTTTAAGGGTAATTTAATATTATTAAAATATTATTTTCACCCTTATTTATGAGATTTACCTTTTAACTATGGTAAATATAATATTTACTGAAGTAAATATTCATAATGTCTAAAAATAAAAGTTAAATATTTACAAATTTTATACCATCTGATGACAAATATGGAATCTAATTTTCCAAATTCAAAACATAGATGTTTTATAAATTAATTTAATATTAATTCGTGTTGTTAATACAAAAAAAACCGGGGGTTTTATGAAATAATACCTATCTAAAGACTGACCTTTTTTATGACCAATATAAGAGTAAAATTAATTACAATGAAAAAAATTGGATTAAATGTTAAATATATAATACCATTAAACTTTAAAACCAATTAAAATAACAATTTAAATTTTAATATAAATTTGATTAAAAGGCAGTTTTGAATTAAAATGCGGTATTTTCACTATTCATTTAACAATGAACATTATCATAAAAAAACCTAAATTTCATCCAACTTAAATTTTTATGTCTTGATTATAAATAAGAATATTATTTTGTCAAATATAACATATAAAAGTGATAAACTATATTTTAAAAGGGTTCTATATCAAAATACGGTAAATCGACCTTTTAAAGCATATTAGAGTGTTTATTCTTAAAATTGGATTCATTCACATTTTAAGCTTCTAAATTTTATTGAATAAATGTAAAAACATTTAACCAACATTTATAATAATATTTTAGTTAGTTATTTTCATTACCACCAATACAATGGTAATGAGTTAACTACCATTTAAAATAATAATATTATTATATTATTTTTTGGTATAACTCAATGTTGTGTGCAACATAAGAATTCAAAGAAACCTGTTGTTGCGAGTTAGGTACGCCATCAAACATAGAATCCCCATTAAAGTAAAATTAACATTTAATTCACAAATATTATTAAATATGAAAATGTAATATTCTTTAGTTACCTAGGATGTTACATCCTTCCCCCTTTTGGAAACTACATCCTTACAATTTTATTCACTTATCAAATAAATGGGGTATTTATACCTCATTGCATTCCCAGATTCCCATTTTTCCTCTTCAACCATATGGGTTGTCCACAAAACCTTTACCTAATGAATTATCGTATTCTGCAACACTTTGTACCTTCATTCAAGAATCTTGACTGCTTGTTTCCCATAATAATTATTGTCTTCCAACTGAACTACCTTTAGACTCAAAACATGAGATGAATCTGTCATATACTTTATCAACATTGAAACATGAAAAAAATTATGTACCTGAGATAAACTTGGAGGTAAATGATCTTTGTACATAACTGATCCAACTTTATCTAGGATTTTATAAGGTCCAATGAACCTTAGATTCAACTTTCCCTTATTGAAAAAATGAATCACACTTTTCCATAGAGAAACTTTGCGAAATACATGATCTCCTACCTTAAATGAATGATCCTCTCTCTAGTTATCCAAACGCCATTTCTTCCTTCTCTGAGCTATTCTCATGTGCTTCTAAATCAATTGTACATTTTCTACCATCTATTATATCAATTTGGGACCCATCAGTTTCCTTTCACCTACTTCATCCCAAAATGTTGAAGTTCGACACCTATTTCCATAAAATTCCTCAAATGGTGCCATCTGAACACTAGAATGAAAACTGTTATTATAAGAAAATTCAACTAAAGAAATATGTAGGTCCCAACTTCCCTGGTAATTCAGTGAAAAAGCACGTAACATATTCTCCAATGTCAGAATTTTTCATTTTGACTGACCATCTGATTGAGGATGAAATGTTGTACTAAATTTTAATTGAGTACCTAATGAATTATGAAGGCCTTTCCAAAAAGTTAAAAGAAAAAGCGGGTTCACGATCAGATATAATGGAGAGGGTAACTCCATGAAACCTTACTATCTCTTTAACATAAAACCAAGAAAGTTGATCTAGATACAAAGTATCTCGAATAAAAATGAAATGAGTAGATTTAATCAATCGATCAACAATAACCCATATTGCATTATTACCTCGATAAGTCTTTGGTAATCCCATGACTAAATCCATGGACACATTTTTCCATTTCCATTATGGCACCAGTAATGGTTGATGCATCCCTTTAAGTAATTGTTTCTCTAAATTAACCTGTCGATAAATCAAACACTTCATAGTTATGTCAACAATATCGCTTTTCATTCCATCCCACCAGTAATACTTCATATGATCTATGTACATATTAGTACAGCCATGATGAACTTAAAACAAGGAACTATTCGATTCACATAACATCTCTTTCTTCAACTATCAATCAAAAGACACACATAATCTCTTCCCAAATCTCAAAATACCGTCATTATCGATGTTAAATTTAGGAAACAAACCCTTATGAACCAAGACTACCTTTTTTTTAACTCACTGTCTTCCTGTAACGCTTTCTTATTTTAGTCTGATAGTGATGATTTCATTGACACGTGAAACAAAACAAAGGAATTTCCTGCACCAAAAACATCATTTCCAAAGTTGATCAAATAATTAATCAAATTATCTTGTTACATACATAAAAATGTTAATGTAGCATTACTTTTTAGACTCAAAGCATCAACCACTTTATTTTCCATTCAGTAATGTTAATGAATTGTGCATTCATAATCCTTGATTAATTCCAGCCATCTACACTATCTTGTGTTCAATTATTTATAAGTGAATATATACTTAAAATTTTTGTGATCAGTATATATTTCACACTTTAATCCATATAAATGATTCCTTCAAAATTTATAAAGCAAAAACAATAACAGATAATTCCAAATCATGTGTAGGTTAATTTAACTCATGAGGTTTCAACTAATGTGAAGCATAAGAAATTACCTGATCATTCTACATTTGGAAACAACAATTTCCTTTCAATGATGCATCACTATAGATAACAAATTCACCATTAATGGAAGGAAGTTCTAAAACTGGAGCATTCACTGATCTTTTATTCAATTCCAGAAAAACTCATCACATTCTTTTGTCTAAATGAACTTAACACCTTTTCGAGTAAACCTGGTCATTGGGCTACATAACCATGAAAAAATTCAATAAATCTCCCGTAAAAACCGCATAAACCAAGAAAACTACATATCTCTATGATATTGGTATGTCTTGGCCATTCTTCAACAAATTTTGTTTTAGTAGGATCAACAGTTATGCCATTTTTTGAAACGATCTGACCAAGGAATGAAATTTGTTGTAACCAAAATTCACACTATCTAAATTTCCCATACAGTTCCTTTTCTTTTATAATTTTCAAGGCAACCCTTAAATTAATTTCATAATTCTATTTACCTTTAGAATATACCAAAAATATCATCTATAGACACAACCACCATTTATCACCTGAATCAGCTGAGGCATCACTACAACAAACTGTTCAATTCTGATTCTGAACATACCTAGATGCTGATCTATATTCCTTACCTGCAAAACTTCCATGTTTCGTATATGAAAAACCATTATAAACATATAAATATCTTAGGCGAAGAATCATGGTAATCTGTATATTCTATACCATTTCAATTTGTCCATAAATTAATTTATTGATATTAATTTAACAATATCCTAACTACAAAAGTTGTCTAAATCATCCTCTAATACCATAAATATGGACCCAACATTAAACATTACAATATCTTTAATTATGTCAATAATTCACATTGAGGATATTTTCAGGTTTATATTTTTGGATAATTAGGCCATAACTATTACATTACATCTCAAAAATAACAAAGTAGACACTTCTACTCTATCCAATTTTATCATAAAAATAAAACTTCTTAATAAAAAGAAACATTTATAGTTCCATGTTTTAGACAGCATGGAATTTTCATAATCCCATCCTTGACCCTATTCATTATTAAGTCTCGTGGAAAACATTTCAAAAACATGGGATGAGCATAAAAATCTTAGTGAGGGTTATAAAACAAGGAAGGAAGACATTTGGCCATCAATACATACAAGTTAATGAAATCATACTTTTTAATCTTTAACATACCACACAAGATCATAATATTTATGAATAACACATGGAAATCATAAGTCATAAAGTTAACTTGTGGAATCCATAACATAATTACATTGCATCTTTCACAAATACATAGGGAGTTACATTGTAATACCCATCATAGTATATTCCCTAAATCTCTTAGGAGAAACATTAACATTTACCTCTGTCACGTTACCCAGTGAATTGGAGAGATATCTCAAGCTCACCCGCCCTAGGTTTATCACAGAACCGCCCGTATACATCAAAAAAATCCCAAGAACCATAAAATAATCATAAACCTAAAATAGGCATTAAGGAAAGATAACATTTCCACATTCTAATCAAAATATAACATTTCAAGATATTGACATATCCAATCAATTTCAAAAACTGTTTTAATCGTTTAATAAACATATTTTTGAGTCATAGTGTCCCATACCACTTTCATACTTTTAAAGGGATTAAAATTTCAAAACATTAATGTACATATTATTAATTACTTAAAAACATTTTGAAAACATGGACTTTAATGAGAAATATTTATAGGATTAAATCATTAAAACATTTAAAACTATGTTTTAGTTAAAGATTTTGTTACCACCTTGAAAATAATTGAATAAAAATAATTAAAGAAGTACATTAAATAAAACTTATAATATCATGATAATAAGGATATTCATGATATATTATGTCAAAGGTCAGTATATACACCTTATAAGATAATAAAGGTGCCCAATATCAATATATTCTTCAAATGAAAGGAGATTGAGACATAGTCCCTTATGAAAATTCGATAGCCTAATTACGTCACTTTAAAATTCATAAAATGAGTCAACGAGAGAAAAAGGGTATCTCATAACCCGGACATAAAATGTAAATAAATAAGGATATATAAGAACATATCCCAACATAAGATAATGTAAATAAAAAGACATAACATAAAAAAAGACTTTGACTAAAAGAGGAGGGTCAAAGGTTCCCACACAAAGAACATATCATTACATTAAGGATAACTCAATGACATAACTATGTGTGAAAAACATAAAAACACCCAATATAAGTTTAAATTAAGTGTAAAAAATCATTTTTCATTAAAACATATTCATATAATGACATAATTACTAAGTATAAATTTAACCTAAATAATGGAAATTGGGTTAAGAAGTTCCCTTAACTTGTGTCTGACTTGACTCATTCGTTAATTAATCTCCTTAATAATAAACTAAAGTTAATTTATACTTTGATAAGATCATTTTTCATGTTTATTATTCATTTTATATAACTTATTACCATGTTACAAACATTACAAAATCATTTATGTTAATAACGGTTGTTTTTTGATATTTGGTACTTGAGTCCAAAAATCATCTTCCTATAATTAAAAGTTGTCAATGTGGTCAAAAGTCCATTATCTCAAGAATGATATTCATGATATATATATCATATATATATCAAATTTATCCAATATATATATATTTTTGTGTGTGTGTATTTATTAAAGTACTGAACATTTGAAGATAATAAATGAAATGCACTATTCATGGAGAAAGATAGTCGTATGTATGCATGAACGCTACTTTCATTTATATTTCGTATTTAATGGAATTAAAACATAATTATAAATAGGTATATTATAATTCCTGTATAATATCATATATAATTTCAGTAACATAATCCTTTACATGTTCCACATTTGGCATGAACGATTCATATCACATTGAGGGGGTGGTAGTTTGCACTTCCTTAAATGAAATTATCATAATTATCCATTATGGAAGCCACTAAAGTATGCTATAAATGAAAAATACAGAATAATAGATAAAATATAAATATAATATATATCACATATAAATAAATTTCATTCATAATGTCTACAATGAGAGGCGTTTGGAGATATTTGAACAATCTTTGTTTCGTGAGGCATTAGTTCGCCGTCCACAGAAATAGTATGTTCGTATACAATAGATGGATGTGTGTGGATGTTTAGATCGAATAATTCTCATAACAACAACCTAGTATATTGATGATACAGGTGTTTTTATAAAACAAGGTAATAAAGAGATTTTAGGGCGTTTGATAAGTAAAATAAAAGAAAAGAACTTATGAGAAGACGATACCTTTAAATCGGGTATCTCCCTTGGGTTTGAACTAAAAGGTCCACTGGAATTGGCTTATAACTTGGGAAAGGATTCTAGGATGAATATAGGGATGTAGGAAACATAATTGGGTATATTTTTGGATGAGAAAAGGGGCTTGAGAGTTTTGATTAATGGGTTATATGTGATGCCTTTTTATAAGGGGGAGGAGGGGCACTTTTGGAATGTTTTAAAATATTATTTTATTATATAATGATTTTGGGTTTCTAAAGGTCCAAAACTTATAAATTCTAATATAAGGTGCATATAAGACGAAATAAAATCCTCCAATAATAATTGGATAGGTTTTGGGTATTTTTTAATACTTATATTTTTTATTTAATCCCTTTGTTAACTTATTTAACTTTTACCATGTCCACTTTTATATTCATAATATATGGTTAATATATTTACTATAAAACACCAAGTGACTCAAAAGGGATAATTATTGACGCTGTTAACATCATATATATAATTTTAACTAATATTATATTTTTTGGACTATTTTATCATTTAATAAAATATTTATTGATTTAAAAACTCTTTTATGTCAATTTTAATACTATTCATATAATGACTTTTATTAAAAATTCCAAACCAACTTTATTCTTTCAAAAAACCTTCATTAATTTATATATAACAATTCATGATTATCTCTAAAATTTTTGTATGGCATAAAAAGTTTCAAAATAAATTTATTTTAATATTTATAATATAATTTATTGGAATCCTTTATTAATGAAACAATTACTGCATCACCACTGTGTCATAAATAAGTTTATTAATTTATTGTCTAAAAATTATAAATAAATTACCATGATGTAGAAATTTTTTTATCTTTTCAAATTATATTTATAGTCTACGAGATAGCTTATAAAACCACATATAAAAATTATTTTAGTAAAAATATATATGTTTATGTTGTTTTGTCATTACTTTAAATTAATTAATATAAAGTGTCATTATCACTCCCAAGTAGCTCCATGGGCTCACAAAATTGACCCAAGGATTCCCATCATTGGAAAAGTTTCATCTAATAGGGTTAGAACAAGTTTAAGGGTAATTTAATATTATTATAATATTATTTTTCACCATTATTTACAATTTTTACCCTTTAACCATGGTAAATAAAATATTTACAGATATTAATATTCCTAATATCTAAAAATAAAAGTTACCTATTTACACAATTTGGACCTTCTGATTCGAAATATGGAAATCATTTTTCCAAATTCAAAACAAAGATGTTTCAGAAATTAATTTAATATTAATTCGTGTTATCAAGACAAATAAAGTGTGTTTTTAAGAAATAATATCTTTCCATTGACTGACCTTTGTTTATGTCCAATTTATGAGTAAAATTACTTCCAATGAAAAAAATTGGATTCAATGGTAAAAATATAATCCAATTACACTTTAAAACCAATTAAAATAACAATATAACTATTTAAATAAATTTATTTAAAATGATGTTTTGAATTACAATGTTGTATTTTTCACTATTCATTAAAAAATGAACATTATCAGAAAAATACCAAAATTTGATCCAATATAAATTTTGATGTCCTGATTCTAATGAAGAATATTATTTTTTTCTAATAGGACATAAAAAAGTGACAAAAACTATATTTAAAAAGGGATCTCCATAAAATGGTTGTAAATGGACCTTTAAAAGAATATTACAGTGTTTATGTTTAAAATTGGATTCATTCATATTTTTAAGCTTCTAGTTTTTATTGGATAAATGTAAAAAAGTTAACAAACATGTATAATCATATTTTAGTTAGTTATTTTCATTCTCTCTAATACAACTACTATGAGTTAAGTACCATTTAAAATAATAATAATATTATATTATTTTTCAGTATAACTAAATGTGGTGTGCAACGTACGATTTCAAAGAAGCCAATTGTTACATGTTGGGTTTTTCATCGAACATAAAATCCCCTTTAAAGTAAAATTAATATTTAATTCAAAAATATTAATAAATATGATAATGTCATAATTTTTATTTACGTGGGTTGTTACAGCCTTTCCCCCTTTTGGAAATTGCGTCCTCGCAATTTTATTCACTTATCAAATAAATGGGAGTACTTATCCCTCATTTAATTCCCAGATTCCCATGTTTCCTCTTCAACCATATGGTTCTTTCACAAAACCTTTACCTGATTAATTACCTTATTCTGCAACACTTTCTCTCTTAGATCTAGAATCTGGACTGGTTATTTCTAATAAGAAAGATTGTCTTCCATCCGAACTACCTCTGGATTCAAAATATGAAATGAATCTGGAATACACATTCTCAACATTGAATCTTGAAAAACATTATGTAACTGGGATAAACATGGAGGTTAAGTAACTATTTACACCACTGATCCTACTTTTTCTGGGATTTCCTAGGGTCTAATGAACCACAGACTCACCATTCCCATATTTATAAAATGCATAACACTTTTCCATATAGAAAAATTGAGAAAGGAATGATCAAATAAATCAAATGAAATATATTATCTCTGGTTATCTGCATAACATTTATGCCTACTCTGATCTATTCTAAAGTTCTTCTGAATTAATTGAACTTTTTCTACCATCTCGTCTTCCAATTTTGGTCCCTTCAGTTTCCTTTCAACTACTTCATCCCAAAAATCTGGAGTTCAACATCTCTTTCCATACAATTACTCAAATGGTTGCATCGGTACACTGGAATGAAAACTGTTATTATAAGAAAATTCCACCAGAGAAAGATGTTGGTCCCAACTTCCCTGGTAATCTAGTGAACAAGCACGTAGAATATCCTCCAATGTCTAATTTTTTCATTCTTGACTTCCCATCAGATTGAGTATGAAAAGTTGTACTAAAATTTTATTCAGTACCCAGTGACTTCTGATGGCCTTTCCCAATGTTAGAAGTAAACATGTGATCATGATCAGATACAATGGATATGGTAAATCCATGAAACCAGACTATCTATTTAACATACTACTGAGAAATTTGATCTAGAGATAAAGTATCTCGAATAGGAAAGAAATGAGAATATTTAGTCAATCGATCAATAATAACCTAGATTGCGTTATTACCACAAGAAGTCATTGTAAATCCCATGATAAAATCCATGGAAACAGTTTCCCATTTCCACTCTGGCCCTGGTAAATGTTGAAGTATCTCCTTTGGTAACTACTAATATGCTTTAACCCGTTGACAAATCAAGCACATCACTATAAAATCAGCAATATCTCTTTTCATTCCATCCCATAAATAATACTCCTTAAGATATCTATACATCTTTGTACTACCAGGATGAACTGAAAATGGAGAACTATGAGCTTCACATAACAACTCTTTCTTCAACTCTGAATCCCAAGTCACACATAATCTCTTCCCAAATCTCAAAATTCAATTATTATCAATGTTAAATTTCAGTAACTTATCCTTCTGAACCAACACTACATTTTTCTGTAAATCACTATCTTCCTTCTGCGCTTGCTTAATTTTGTCTTATTGAGCTGATTTCACTGACACCTGAAACAAAACAGAGGAATTTCCTACACCAAAAACTTCAATGCCAAATTTCATCAAATCTTTAATCAAAGGATCTTGTTCCAAACATAACCAAGTTAATGTAGTATTACTTTTTTGACTAAAATAATTGGACACTTTATTTTCCTTTTCTGGATGGTAATGAATCATACAATCATAATCCTTGATTAATTTCAGCTGTCTCCTTTGTCTCATGTTCAATTCCTCCGGAGTGAATATATACTTCAAACTTTTGTGACCAGTATATATTTTACACTTCACTCTATTCAAATGGTGCCTCCAAATCTTTAAATAAAAAACAACAATACCTAATTATAAATCATTTTTTGGGTAATTTAACTCATGAGGTTTCAACTGACGTGAATCATATGAAATTACCTAATCATTTTTTCATTTGTTCACAACAAATTCCTTTAAATGATGCATCACTGTAGATAAAAAATTCACCATTTCTGGAAGGCAGTTCCAAAATTGGATCATTCAATAATATTCTTTTCAATTTCTGAAAACAATCATCACATTCTTTTTTCCAAATGAAACTCAAACCTTTTCAAGTTATCTTAGTAATTGGGCTAGATAACTGTGAAAATTTTTCAACAAACCTTAGTTAATAACCAAAAAAACCAAGAAAACTATTGATCTATGTGATTTTGGTAGGTCTAAGACTTTCATAAACTATTTTTGTTTTAGTAGGATCAATAGTTATGCCATTTTTTTAAACAATGTGAACAAGAAAATAAATTTGTTGTAACCAAAACCCAGACTTTCTGAATTTCCCATATAGTTCCTTTTCTTTTATGATTTTCCAGATAACCCTTAAATGAATTTCAAAATTATATTTACCTTTAGAATATAAAAAATATCATCTATAAAAACAACCACCATTTATTACCTAAATCAACTAAGCCATCACTACAACAAACTGTTCAATTCTGATTCTGACCATCTCTGGATGCAGATATGTAATCCTTCCCTTCAGAACTTCTATGTTTCCTCTATGAAAAACCATTCTAAACACAGAAATATCATATCCTAAGTATCATGGTAATCTATAAATAATGTATCATTTCAATTTTACCATAAATTAATTTAGGGATATTAATTTAATAATACCCTAACTCCAAAAATTGTCTAAACTGACCTATGATACCAACTATAAGGACCCGAACTTAAACATTAAATAATCTTAAATTATGTTAATAATTCACATTGAGGATCTTTTCAAGTTTAGTGTTTTATAGAATTAGGCCGTAACTATTACATTACATCTAAAAAATATCAAAATAGACACTTATACTATATTTAAAACATTCACAACAATAAAAAAATTTAAAAAAAAGAAACATGTCTAGTTCCATGTTTTAGACAGAATGACTTTTTTGTAATCCCATCCTTGACCCTATTCATCATTAATTCATGTGGAAAATATTTCAAAAACATGGGATGAGCATAAAAATCTTAGTAAGGGTTACAATACAAGGAAAATAAAACCATAGTTCATCAATACATTCATGTCAATGAAACCATACATTTCAATCATTATCATACCACACAAGATCATAAGATTTAGGAATAACACATGGAAATCATAAATCATAAAGGTAACTTGTGGCATCCATAACATACTTACATTGTAGCTTTCGCAGCTATATAGGGTGTTATTTTGGAATAACCATCACAGTATATTCCTTAAATCTCTTAGGAGAAAAATTATCATTTACCTACATCATGTTACCCAATGCATTAGAGAGTTATCTCGGGCTTACCCGCACTAGGTTTATCACGGAACCACCCGTATACGTAAAAAATTCCAAAAAACCATAACATAATCATAACACATAAAATAGGGATAAAGTAAAGATAACATTTCAACATTACTATCACAATATTACATTTCATGATATTGTCAGGTCAAATCTATTTCCAAAACTATAAAAAAATATTTAATAAATAGATTTCAGAGTCAAAGTGCCCCATACCACATTGAAAATTTTAAAGGGATTAACATTTTAAAACATTAATGTACATATAATTAAACACTAAAGACCATTTTGAAAACATGGAAATTAATGAGAATGATTTATAAGATTAAATATTTAAAACATTTAAAACATTTTTTTTAGTTAAATAGGCTGTTAACACTTAGAAAATACTTGAATAAAAATAATTAAATATTTATATTAAACAAAACTTATAATATCATGAGAATAAGGATATTCATGATATAATATGTCAAAGTGCAGTATATACACCTTATAAGATAATAAAGGTGCATAATATCAAGATATTCCTCAAATGAAATGATATTGAGACATAGTCCCTTAAAAAAATTCAACAGCCTAACAACGCTACTTTAAAATTCATTAAATGAGTTGATGAGAAAAAAGGATATCTCATCACTTGGAAATAATATGTACCGAAATAAGGATATATAAGAACATATACCAACATAAGACAATGGAAATTAAAATACATAGCATAAAAAAGAAGACTTTGACTAAAAGAGGAGGTTCAAAGGTTCCTATACAAAGAACATATCATTAAATTAAGAATAAATAAATGAAATAACTAGGTGTGAAAAACATAAAGTACCCAAATATAAGTGTATATTAAGTGTAAAACAATCATAGATCATTCAAACATATTCATATAATGGCATAATTAATAAGTATAAGTTTATCCCAAAGAATGGAAATTGGGTTAAGAAGTACCCTTACCTCGTGTTCGACTTGACTCGTTCATTCTTTAATTCCATGAATAATAAAATAAAGTTAATTTATACATGCTTAAGAATCTTTTTAAAGTTTATTATTCCTTTTATATCACTTGTTACCATGTTATAAACATTACAAAATCCTTTAAGTTAATAACAGTCATTTTTTTGATATTTGGTACTTGAGTCAAAAATGAACTTCCTATAATTAAAAGTTTTCCATGTGGTCCAAATTAAATTATATTGAGAACGATATTCATGATTTAGATATCATATATATATATCATATATATCCAGTATATATATGTATTTATAATAGTAAATAACATTTGGAGATAATAAATGAAATGCACCATTCATGGAGATGGTAAGTCGTACGTACGCGAGAAAGCTACTTTCATTTCTATTTTGAATTTAATAGAATGAAAAAATAATAATACCTAGGTATATTATAATTCTATTATAATATCGTATATAATTTCGGTAACTCCTTCCTTTACATGTTTCATGTCTGGCATGAACGAGTCATATCACTTTGAGGGGGCGGTAGTCCGCACTTCCTCAAATGAAATTATCATTTTTACCCATTATGAAAACCATAAAGGAATGTAAAAAATGAAAAATACAGAAGAATAGAGACAATATAAATAAAATATATATCACATATAAATACAGTTTCGTCATAATGGCCACCATGAGAGGCAGTTGGAGATATTTGAACAACCATCATTTCGCGAGGCATTAGTTCGTTGTCCAGAGAAACAATATGTTCATATCCATTAGATGGAGGTGTGTGGAAGTTTAGTTCTAATACATCACATAAAAAAAACCTAGTATATCTAGTAAACTGGTATTGTTATAAAATAAGGGGAAAAGAGTGTTTATGGGGTTGGAGAAGTAAAAAAAAGAAAAGTACTTAAGAGAAGACGTTACCTTTAAATAGGGTATATCCCTTTGGTTTGAACCAAAATGTCTACATGAATTATCTTCTGCCTATGGGAAGGCTTCTAGGATAAATATTAGGATTCAGAGATCGTAATTGGGAAGATTTTGGATGAGACAAGGGGCTTTAGAGTTGTGAGTAATGGGTTAGAGTTGATGACTTTTTATAAGGGGGTGGAGGGGATCGTTAGGAAAGTTTTAAACTATAATTTTATAATATAAAGATTTTCGGTTTAAAAAGGTACAAAACTTATTTAATTCAAATATAAGGTTTATATAATTCTAAATAAAATCATCAAATAATAATTGAATAGGTTTTGGATATTTGTTAATCATTATATGTTTTATCTAACCCTTTGTTAACTGATTGACCTTTTACTATGTCCTCTTATATATTCATACTATATTCTTAATTTATTTACAATAAAATGAAAATAATCCCAAAATGGGCCATTAATGATAATTTTAACATAATATATATCATTTTTATGATTATTATATTTTTAATACTATTTTATCATTGAATAAAATATTGATTGATTTAAATACTCTTTTATGTCAATTTTAAAACTATTTATATCATGACTTTTTTAAAATATAATCCAACTTGATTATTTCAAAAAAACATCATTAATTCAAATATAAAAATTCATTAGTATCCCTAAAATTCTTGGATGGCATAAAAAGTTTCAAAATAAATTTATTTTAATATTTGTAATATCATTTATTTGAATCCTTTATTAATGATGTAATTACTGCATCACCATTGTGTCATAAATATGTTTATTTATTTATTGTATAAAAATTATAAATAAAATACCATGATATAGGAAATAGTTTTATCTTTATAAAGAATGTTTATAGTCTATGATATAGCTTATACAACCCCACATAAAAAATATTTTAGTAAAAAGATTCATGTTTATGTTATTTTGTCTTTACATTAAATTAATTAATATAAAGTGTCATTATCACTCCCATGTGGCTCCATTGGGTCCCAAAATTGACCTAAGGATTTCCATTGTCTCACATGTATCATTAAATATGGTTAGGAAAAGTGTAAGGGTAATTTAATATTATTATAATATTATTTTTCCCACATATTAACCTGATTTACCCTTTAACCATGGTAAATAAAATATTTTCTAAAGTAAATGTTCATAATTTCTATAAATAAATATTAACTATTTACCAATTTTTGACCTTCTGATTCCAAATATGGAATAAATTTTTTCAAATTCATAACACAGAAGTTGCAGGAATTAATTTAAAATTAAATCTGTTGTCAAAACAAAAAAGCGTGTTTTTAAGAAATAATACCTATCCAAGGATTGACCTTTTTTTATGTCCAATTTAAGAGTAAAAATTACTTCAAATGAAAAAAATTGGATTAAATGGAAAAAATATAAATCAATTAGACTTTAAAACCAATTAAAATAAAAATATAACTATATAAATAAATTATATTAAAATGCAGTTTTCAATTAAAATGCAGAATTTTGTACTATTCATTAAAAAATGAACATTTTCAAAAGAATACCAAAATTTCTTCAAAAGTAAATTTTTGTGTCCCGATTCTATAAAATAATGTTATTTTGTCAAATAGAACATAAAAAAGTGACAAAAACTACATTATAAAGTTTTCTCCATCGAAAGGCGGTAAATCGACCTTTTAATGAATATTAGAGTGTTTATGCTTAAAATTGGATTCCATCACATTTTAAGATTTTAAATTTTATTGGATAAATGTAAAAAAATATAACAAACATGTATAATCATATTTTACTTTGTTCTATTCATTACCTCCAATACACATACTAAGAGTTAACTACCCATTAAAATAATAATAATATTATATTAGTTTTTAGTATAACTCAACATTGTGTGCAACGTAAGATTTCAAATAAACATGTTGTTGCGTGTCAGGTATGCCATCGAACATAACATCACCTTTAAAGTAAAATTAATATTTAATTAACAAATATTAATAAATATGAAAATGTTATAATCTTTATTTACATGGGATGTTACATCATCACATTTTTTAATAATTTAAATTTCATTTTTATTCATAATGAATAGTTACCAGGGTAAAAATTAGTCACCATATTAAAGGGTTAAAAAGATTAATGAGGAGTAAAAAAAATATAATAGCACACATAAATCTAAAACAAATCTAACATTGATTGAATGAGTATATTAAGACCCTAACGTATCATATATTCAAAAAATATATTTTATTATACTTGCTCTGATTATTCCATTTATTAAATATTATAAAATTAATATTTAAAAAAAGTTACCCTCTATCACTTCATACATTATTATGATAATAAGAAGGATAAATGTAATTTTGGAATGGTTCAAGATAATAGTACTGATGATGAAAAAGAAATAAAATTTATGTTGGTAATTTTTTAAATTCTAAATGATAATATAATTATATTAGATGATTATTTTCACACTCCATATTTATCATGTGGAATTTAGTTTTTATATTAAAAATACATCACTATCTTGATGTTTTTAAAGTCAAATTATGAGAATTTTCTTGAAAATGAATTTAATTATATATAATGTTATAAAAATGTTTTATTAATTGAGGTAAAAACAATAAAAAAAATAATAGGAGGAAAATATTTATGAGAAACGGTAAAGAATACAATATATGTTCCATTTATCTGCCAATTTAAAATTTTAAAATTACATTCCTGACCTCTAAAAACATAATATTTTTGAAAACACCATTGATTTTTTTCTATAAAAGAATATTCAAATTAACCTTTCCAAAGTCACATATCAGTTCTATTTTCCATCATCAATAATCCCATATACCTCTAAAAACATCCCATACCTTGTTTCCAATAAGATAGTGTGACAATAAACCTCTTCTGTAAAGGAATTATGTTTAATCGAATAGAAGATATCAAACAAAGATGTATAAGTCTTAATCAAATTATTTCATGTTTGTTTCTTCTTATACCTCAATAAAATATTGTCTAAGAATCCTAAAATAATTAAAATAGTATATTTAATATTGTAAAATTATATAATTTTTATGTAAGAACTATTCCATATTTCCTTTCCATCGAATGGAAAATGAAAACCTCGCTCATATGTACATATGAACTATCATCTCCATAAAGCGATGCATTTTATCCTACATAACAACATCTCATGGATGGTTATATAGATGGATTTTATGAATATATATGATATTTATGAAATAATTTATATTATGAAATGATAATACATTATCTAACTTCTTACCCTCTCATCATATTGAAAATTCAAACATCGCTCATGCGTACATACAAACGACTATCTCCATGAAGTAATGCATTTTTTTCATTACCGCCAAATATCATTCGTCATAAGGATGGATTTAATGAATTAATAAAAAATTTATAATACTATTATTATTATTTAAATCTAATAATTTATGTACTTCATTTCCTTTTCACCCATTCAAAAAATGAATACATCACTCTTGAATTCATACATACGACCATCTCAATGAAAAAAAAATGTCTTTTAATTTTTATGACTACCTCTTATGGATTTTTATAATATCATATTGAATTTATAAACATGATAATTATATAATTTTTACAATACTTTATATTATGAAACCATGAACGAGGTACAAGGATCGAGATCACTAAATCGAAACATATACAGAAAATAAAACACTTAACACCTGAATATTGATTTCAATGAGGAATTTTCAATAAATGGTTAATTGGAAATTATAATGGTTTTATATATATTAAGAAAAGTATTAATATGTTTATATTATAGATTTATAATAATTATAAATTTATTATACAATAGGTTAGAGCTGGTGTAGAAGAATAAGATAAGGGTTTCATATAAAGTTTCCTTCATTGAGACATGTTTTGTATTATACACATTTTTTATATGGTGTATATTATTAATATTATAAGTATTATATCATGGTTAACTATTAATTTATCATTTTTAAATTTTAATTTCAATAATTCTAATTTAAATGTGTTTTGAAACAAATGTTAGAAAACTCATAAGGTGTTCTCATCTCAATTTTATTTTTTAAGGAAAATAAAATATTCAAAAATTAGTTTATATTGTGTGGTGTATGTATCTAACTATGTATTTTTTATCATAATTTCATGAAATAAAAATGATATAAAAATCCATATCATGGTTATCTATCATGGGATTTTATTTCAAGAGATACCAATGTTGTAAGGGCTTCTTTAACTCAAATTCTCTTTATTGATATATGTTCTGTATTTATAGGCTCATTTCATTTGTATGGTGTGTATAATTCGCCTGCATTTATTTTTTGATAATTTACTTGAAAATTATAGTTATGTACTAATCAATAAAAATATATTGATTTCATGATGTTTTAATTCAAAGGTTACCAAAAATATATGGATTTCTATTACTATATCAATTTCTATCAGGATTAGTTTTGTTTGAATTTATATTATAGGAAATTATATATTATTTATATCTTAAACCTAATATATTTTATTTTCCACTTTTTTTATATTTTTTTCAAGACACTTTCCATTTTCGCTCTTTTTAATTAAAAATACTAAAATAATGTTTTTATGAAAATCCGAACGTATTTATATTTTTAGTCAATAATATTTTTCTTCCATAACTATATTGTTAAAAAAATTACAGATGTTCTTAACTTCACCAAAATATCTGATAATTTTATTCTATAATACCTTTTACCTTGTTTAAAATTGATTAATGGGAATTTTTTCAAATATTTTTCTCACTACTCACTTTTAATTTTATTTCCAAATGTGTGAAAATATTTTTTTATAAAAATATATAGCATGAAAATTTTCTCTAACCATTAAGATAATTTTTTTATCAAGTTTTCTTATAAGTTTCTTATTTGTTTGAAAGAAAAATTCATTCCCATTATTCTTGTATATTTTAGTTTTAAAAAGATACCAATAGAATGATATATATTTTCATTGTTTTTAAAAGAGTATTAATTTTTTTTTCAAATATTTTGTCATATATTTCAATAAATGTTAAGTATTTTCATGCTTCACTAGGGATATTCTCTAGTGATACCATCCAATTTATTTCTCAGGATGGTTTGTGGTGATTCATTATGAAATTTATCCATGGTCCAATTAAGTTATGGTGGAATCATTGATGTTATGTTCTTATGGAATATATATGTATGGTTTATCAATATTTTATGGGTGGTTCTATAATATCCCTCCAATTCATTACGAAAAGGTGTTATATCTCCTTATATTACAAAGTTACACTGGTAATAATTCAGGATCTAATATAATAAGTGATTCTTGTAATAATTCATGATATAATAAACTATGTGATGTTGGTAATAATGCTTAATACAATATACTAAGAGTTGCTAGTAATAATACTTGTTCCATTACAGTATGAGATTCTGGTGATGTTTTTTGATCCATTATGATATTGGATTCTGGTGATTATTCATGATCCACTATATTATGGTATTCTTATATTGATTCCTTATCTATAATTTCATGATTTACAGTGATTATTATTATGAATAAATATTATTCTATTACATATTTTATTGTTAAGTTTTCATGCATTATAATAATGGTTTTGTTTTGATACCCATGACAACCATGCTTATTGTTATGAAGAAGTACATGCCATGATACTTAATTTGAAAGAAAGTTTGTTGTGGTTATGATTATATTATGATATTTACTTGATTATATTCCCATACACTTATGATTATATTATATTTACTTATCATTATATTCCTAGGGTTGGACGAGATGCATAATATCTTCTACATGTAACAACTAATGAGGTATGTTCATGATCCATCATAAATTATTGAATGGGTTTTTTAGACATCAAGTATCTAACCACCTCTTGGAGTAATCAAATAAGATCAAATACTGGTATAAGAAGAGACTTATAAGGTAGGTGATACAATATGTAAACATCTTAGAGCATGATCGGAATCTATGCAGGAGATCATGTGAGTGAAAGAGACATGTGAGAGCATATTATCCTCATATTTTTAATGAGTTATAATTTTCATGTTGAATATAATTGAAGGTATTTAGGGTCTAATGATCAATATATTCATGTAATCTATTTGCATTTTTGAAATAATATTTACTAAAGTGGCCACATGGAGGGTTTGTTTTTATGGAACCATGGGCCCTTTAAAAATATTTTTTTAAAATATGATATTTTTAACACTCATTTATGGATTAGGATAAAAATTTATATCTATTAAATGTAATCATGAATATAAAATCCATTACTATTGTTTTACTCGAGATGAGGGGTTCTATAAAGGATAGTTATAATTTGTGTTTATGTTTCAAGACCATAATTGTGATTATTTTGGGTCCTTGTAAAAAAATCAGTTGAACTAATTCTCTAATATTTATATCTCCTTTATTTCTCAAATTATTGTTATTCATCAATGAAAATAAAATCATATGCGAAATTAGAGGCTGATGATCGTGTTCTTTGAGTTGTGGATGGAAGCATTTAAAACAAGGACGATAAATTGATGGATCCAGGATCCCCCATCAAGATAGTGTATTTTTTATTATTACTTACTCATTAATCATGAATAAAAATTATTTAAGTTTTTATTCAGGAATAAATTATCATTGTATTTATTATTCGGATCATGATTTATAATTTTAATTTTGAATTCCTAGTGTTTTATATATGTCAGTGAATAATGAATTCAAAAATAAACAATGAGTGGCTGGTGGTTATCTACCCATATACTCTACCATATACACATGGAAATCACAGATCCCATATCTCCTATAATATATCACTTCAACATGGTTAAATGAAATAAAAAAGGCCACCTTATCTTTTTGTTTTCAGTGGTAGGCATGGAAGTAATGGTGGAGCATGGTGGCTTAGTGGTTGTGGATTGGTAGTAAAACAATGTGGCCCAAGAAATAAGTTTGGGTGTGGTAGTGACACAATGACGTGTCATGTGGTAATATGGAATGCTTTATGGATATTTAATAGGTGTTTGGTTGTTTTGGAAGTACATAGGGAGTTTGCTGACACATATGATGGAATAATCAATTGTTGTGGTTTCAAATATATCATCAAAAGTTTCCAAGAAATGAAAATATAATTTCACAAATTGTATCCATTAAAGGGCACTTTATATTTTGGGTTGATTATTTGATATTATTTATTGGCATGTGATTAATGTGACATGTAATATATCATTGTAGAAAACACAATATTTGTAAAATGGCATGACATGGGATGTATGAGAGTCAATGACACACTACGTCTTCAGTAACACATGACATGTCTAATTGAAGGACACGCCATTTTTTTCAAACTACATGACAAGATTTTTCATAGAACATTCAAGTAAAAATCTCGAGTCTCATAATCCATATCACCTAAAATAAATTTCATATAGGTTTAAATGGTAAGAATAGTTTACCCTAAAATATGGTAAGATGGACTTTGATAATGAGAATGCTATTTTTGGAAATGCATATAAATTTTACTTTATCTTTTTTGATACCATTTAATTTTATTTCATGAGTGTCTAAATGAGTGAAAAGAATAATCCATTATGAGAATTTTTATGCATATTTTATAATAGTGTGTTCTCCTATTCTAAAATAGTTAACTATGGGATGTTTTAGAATGTTTGAGTATTTCAACTAGGTAGAGGCGGTGAAAGGGTTAATATGAGGCATTAAAATAAAGCCTATGATTCATAATTCCTTGAATAAATAATTACAATAGGTCCTATCTTCCCATTTTTCATCATAAATTCAGTACTTCCCTATCAGATGAGGTGTGGTTCATCCATTTTATACATGGGGTTTGGTACTCCACTAGATATATACTCCAGATAGGGAATGAGTACCCCGTAGGATTTATGGAGTTTAGGTAGTCCCGTATGTGTTAGGGAGTGAGTCCTCTATCTATAAGATTTGTACTACCCATCAATCCAAAGTTAGGAATTTTTTATTAAAAGTAATGGGGGGAGAAATGACACAAAACAAGTTACATAGGTCTAATGTAATGAAGACCAAGGGAATCGACCCAAACTAGATTCACACAATCAGGGTAATGGGACTAAATTCAATTAAAGATGGTACATGGCTTATCAAAAGTATCTTGTTAATCCAAGAGGTTAGAGACTATGTTTCCATTCCTCCATGTTTGAGTGAGATTAATGCTATTGGTTATAAACTCTCTACATTTATTAACAATATATGTGATAGAACAAGGGGTATAGATCACACCTTTGACGAATTTGAGAAGGATCAAAGAGTCAGATTCAACCTGATTTAGGATAATTCAATGATAATGATACAATAATAACCCTTTGAGCGAGGTAGAAAGCTCTGGCATAAGAGAATCATTGTGACCATGATAAACACTGAATGAAAAACAAAATCAATCTATTAATATTGTGGACTACCCCACCTCCCCACATAAACCCCTCCATATATAATCCCTCAGTATTCAATATAAGGATGTTCTATGAGGATAACCATATAAAGAAGTTTCCTTGGGTAAGTGAATGGTGAGGCGTGACTCTCTCAATAACTCTTTTAGTGAGCAAACACATGGAATGGAAATTCTTATATTGTCTAAGAAGTGGAGATAAGTCCACAGTGAGTGACAGGTATTTAAACATAACAACCATTCAAGGAAGAAGAATGGTCATGTGTTTGTATTTATTACAAGAAGTCAATAAAATGTAGCATCCCACTACAAATAACATCACCAGAGCATTTCTCTCATGAAAATTTTCATCTGAGATTTGAAACAAGGACTGGAGGAACAGATCTCCAAACATACACTGAATGTCATTCCCAAAATAAATGATAATTTATTTCCATACTATGGAAACCCAATCACCTTGATATAAAATATGGGCTTCCATCTCTTCCATGGGGTATTAGCAACATGAGAAGTTAAATACCATGTTAATTACCCTATGTTGGACTCCCAAATCAGTTAGAAGAGCATGATTATGATTGCACCAGATTAGAAAATTTAACGTGGAATGAATTTCTTTACACCATAGAAAACCATACCATGTTTCATGGATGGTGTCCATATATAAGAAACAGCTGTAAAACATTGGGGTAGAATGTAGAGACCCGAAGCTTGACGTAAATGGACATTACATTACTTTTACGTAATACTTAGTACATAACAAAAACACACACACAAGGATCGTAATAGTTTAGTGTCTTTGGAAACTCGGAACGTAATCTTATAATCGTGCTGAAAGATATTCAACATATCTCCTAAAGATCTTCCTTTTTTTTACCTAAAACCTTTCTTTATATCCTGGGGAAAAGAAAATATAAAAGGGTGAGCTCAAATGCTCAGTAAGGGTAAACAAAATAAATATCAATCACATCATATTCATAAGAACATAACATTTTGTAAATCATAACCTGCAAAAGAGATCATAATATCATAACATGGGATAAATCATAGTAGTGAAATGTAATCCCAATAATCATAACATAAAACATGAAATTTTGTGGCATACACACATAATCATAGAGAATCATTTCTTATTAGTCAAGACTCATTGCCAAGACTATCTTAGTGGAGAAAGTCCCTTTCTGAACCGAGTTCACTCCTCGTTTTAGTCCTGTTTCACTGAACCGGTATAACCTACAGTTCCAGCCATGTCTATCTCATGAGATATAAAATCTTTACCCAATTAATTGGAGGGAGATATAGGTCCCACCCATCTCATAATGATACCATTCTTATGTGTGCCACAAAATCATAAACCATACATCATAGCATAACCCATGTAATAAAAATGGGATTCTTAAACATTGTGACATCATAAAACAATTCATATAAGATAAAGGAATTCATAAAAATAATTCCATCACATCATAATAAAATAAATATAATAATATGGATAGAAAAATAACCCTTTATTATCTTAGATGGAAAATAATTTTGATAAAACACATGAACTCCATTCTTGAGGAAAATATCCTTTCAACTTCAAAAACATTTTCCTTTATTAACATGTCATACAATTTTAAACTAAAAGAAGTTGATTAAAAATAAACTTGGAAACTTGTAAAGGAAGCTTCTTTTAAATAATGTTTTAAAAATACATTCATGTCGTATAAGTTAAAAAAAACATTCTTCTCGTCCTTTTGTCAGAAAAGTCAAAAAGTACCTCGTACAAAAAACGAAAAAAGATTCCTTTAATATCTTTTACTATAAACTCACCAAAGGGTAAAAACGGATTTAAAAAATTGTAAGTGGATGGATATAATATTACATATTGAAGAAACATGGATATGGATGATAAAATACACCCCAGTAAATACTTACGAATAAGCAATCTCGGATAAAAATGAGATTGTGATATTTTCCTTTACCTTAGGTCCGATTTGCTTCGTAAGTGTCTGAACCTCTTGTATAATGATTTAAATAATATTATTGACTTATTCCAGAATCATACTCATTGTAATGATATCATATATGGTTCACTTAAGACTTTATATTACCCATTCTTTTGTAAATTACATGTTAAAGAGCATTTTGGGTAAAATTGTTTCATTTGTCATCCGTGTTTTGACTTGTAATTATTCATATGATTACTTAAATCATGATTAATTAATTCCAGAATATAAAACATGATTTATGTATAATATATATTTAGAATATACATATATATAATAAATCAGTAAATGGAAAGAAATACACTGTTCATGGAGGCGGTAGGCCGTACATACGCATGAACGCTGCTTTTGTTTTCAATATTGAGTTGAATGGAATTAAGTAGATGACATACATATATATACACATAAATCCAGTATCTGTCATATATTTCATGATTAATTATTATATATACTTTATAATCATTCATGAATGGTTAAAGTGGAGAATGAATCTCATCACGTCGTGGAGATGGTAGTCCATACGTACGCACGAGCGATGATATCGTTCTCATGATCGTGGGACTGTATTGGAGTGTATGTATAGTATTTCAGAATAAATATCACTGTAAAATAATCATATATAGTTATTATTTAAACCATTATACCCATCCAAGTAATTTGGTGGTGGAAAATAGATTTCACCACGGCGTGGAGACGGTATTCCTTACGTACGCACGCGCGGTGATTTCATTTTCCGTAGGATGGATAGATGGTAAAATAGGGTTGTTTCATACTTATAATAACATATCAGTATATGATTTATACTGATGTTATTACTTCATAGTGAAACAACCTAAGAAGAAGAAGTGGAAGAAGAAATAAAGATGAATGAATCGGTAACGGGCATTACCTCTTCTTTGAAGCTCTTTTTTGAGACCTCCTTTTAGGGCACTAAAATTGGTCTTTGAAGAAGAACAGGACCTATAGGATTTCTCTAGGGAAGTGGAGATAAGAAATTGGTAGGGGTTGGCCGAGCATGAAGGCTCAATGTGGTGTGAGGAAGAGAGGGAGGAAGTGCCCTTTTATAAGGGAGGAGAGGGGGACCTTTGGAATAACTAAAAATATTATTTTATTATAAAGCCAAATTCGGTTTTAAATAGATCCAAATTGATTTATTTCGAAGATAAGGTGGGGATGGGTCGAAATACTATCATCCAATAGAATTTGGAAAAGTTTAGTTTACTATTTTAACCTTATCATTTAGTTTTAACTTTAAGTTAGATAATTGTACTATTACCGTGTCTTTTTGTGTTCTTACACTATAAGGTTAATAAACTTACTATAACAAGACAAAAGAACCCCCCAAGTTGTTAATTATTAATATATATAACCTTATCTAAGTCATTTTTCCGAAACTTATATTTTTAGGAACATAATAACAATTAATAATATAATATTTGTTTTAAAAACTATTTTTTGTCAATTTTGACACTATTTGGTAATTGATTTTTTAAAAAATAATAAAAGAATTATTAGTTAGAAAAAAATTAATAAAATCAATACTAACATGTCATATTAACCTATAAAATTAGTGTAATTCATAAAAAGTCTCAAATTACATTTATTTGGGTATTTATAACATCAATTATGTCAATATTTCATTAATAAGATAATTAATGCATCATCGTTGTGTCATAAATAAATTAAATTATTTAATGTCTAAAAATTACAAATAAAATATCATTATGTAGGAAATTCGTTTATCTTTCTAATTAATATTTATAGTCGAATTTATCTTATGTATAACCCTATATTAAAAATGATTTACTTATTAAACATTGATTTTAACTATTTTAACCCTTCTTTAAATAAATTAATAATAAATGTCCTAATCTAATCCAAGTGGGCTTAAATGGTAATATTGTATTACTAAGGTTGTTTTTGGTAGAATTACACTTATCCAATAGAATTAGGACATGTGTTAGGGTAACAATAATATCATTTTTACCCTTAATTACCCTATTTACTTTTAACCGTGGTAAAAAAAGTAAAAAGTTACTATTCACCAAAAATTATTTTCATCTCATTGAACCACATTTTAGTCCTTGATATTAACCGTGTCTCTTGTATTTTAGAAATTCCACTCACAGAAGCGGTAAAATTAAGTTTTATGAAAAATTTAGTTTTTTAACTACCACTTAGTGGTTTCACTATTCATCAAAAAATGAACGTTTCCAGAAAAATACAAAACATTAGGCCTAAGCTATATTTGATATTATGAATTCAAAAAGGATGTCTATTTTACTAAATTCAAAAAAATATTAGTTACATTAATTAATTAAAAAATTTCTTCCCATCGTCAAAACAAATAGCGTGTTTTTAAGAGATAATAACTATCAAAAGATTGACACTTGTTTATGTCTGGTTTAAATGTGAAATTAAATCAAATGACCAAAATTGTGTTAAATTGTAAAAATATATTCTAAATATACTTTAAAACCACCCAAATTAATAATTTATCTCAATTAATTATTTTTATTAAAAATAGTTTTTTTAATTAAAATTTAGTAATTTTCACTATTCATCAGAAAATGAATGTTATCCGAAAAGTACAAAAATTTCACCCTAAGATAATTTTGATATTCCGAATCCAAAAATGAAGTCCATTTTGAAAAATAAAATTTACAAAATTTCAAAAAGTGGTTATTACTATTCATAACGGCTAGTTTTTAATAATATTTTAATAGCATATCGTTGTTTAGTGAAACTCGGTATTACGTACTACACACACTATCGAGGAAGGTCGTGATTTCATGTAATGCAAGGCAAGTCAAGGATGCATGTTGTGCAAGCCCATTTTTGTGTAGCGTACAACACAAGACATGAAATTAAAAAGAATATTTTTCATAAAATCTTGGGGTGTTACATTCTACCCCCCTTAAAATGAATTTCTCCCTCGAAATTCATCGGGGTTATAAATGGTTTACTACTAGAAAGTTTCTTTAATAGAAACCCACATCGTAAAAAGGAATACCAAACCCAATCTTTAAAAACAAAAGTATGAAACGTAACGGTTACCCAAATAAACTATTCACTGGGTTTCCACATAGGAGAACATAGGTGAAAATATCGATATGGAAGAGAAATCTAACCGTCATGTTCTGATGGATAGTGGTAGAGAACATGGCTATGAAAAATCCAACAATCACAAAGCCAGAAATTTGTGATGATCTAGGGTGCCATCTGATTTATCGGATATAAGGGCACTAGGACAACATTTTTGGTTTTCAAGATCATTTCCCTAAAGTTGATGAATTGAAAGAAATACTTACATGATTTTAGTACAATCTGACTGTTTTTCGTGAATTGAACAATTTGCACTTCATCCCTTAAATAAATGAAGTAGAATTTGTTATTGTGTTAGCAGATCATGTGATAGAATGATGGGTCATTCCATCTGTTTCAAACAAAAGGTTAGCAAAAGTTATAAGTCCATCTTATGGTTAGATTAATCGTATATGGTTCCAAAAATGAACTTATACTTCATATATCATACAGATTAATAAAATAAAACTAGTTTCTACTAACCAGGGACTTCCTGTAGGCCAGTGGTACGCGATAAAGCCCAGTCGCACTTCGGTTTTGGTTTCAATTCCCACAGCCTTGTCCGACGTGATGGGCTGTCGCCCGTCCTGCAGGTTTTCCTTTTTCTAAAACTATATTACTATAACATCCCATCAATAATATCGAAAAAAAGTTATATCCTTAGACAATACAAACTTATGTCCAACATAATCCATTCCAATGTTTAGGCATATCCAAAATACTGTTGTCCAATATTACAGTGAAAATGATTACCAAAGGGTTCATATAACAAGCCTGTTAATACCATCGTTGATCCCCATTTATCATGAGATATGTCTTGTTGGTCACATTCCAAACATTCGAAGACCTTAATAATGTATTCTCTTGAAAAATGAATACCCATTTAATCTTAGTGAAAACATGAGTGCTGTCAAAAGTTAACTCTTTTCACATACCAAAACCTCAAACCATGATCTAACTATTTTTTATATCATTCAAGAGCTTATGAATACTGTAAAACATTTCATTTTTTGCTTATCCCTTCATTATACGCATATCATCTTTTTTCCAAAAATATCTCAATCACTTTCCATGGTTACCGGTACCATAAAATTATTGAAAACCATAATAGACCAATACATAAATATTCCAATATTCCACGATACTATATACAACATTATTTTGGAATCCCATTACATAAACACTTAATCATTCCACCACATCGTTGTCATATTCAACATCTCCAATGGTGATTGCATGTGATATCCCTTTATCCTTTTCCTTAAATGGTTTCTCATGTCGATCATCACTAACCCTTAGATCAGGGAATTGATTAGCATAATGCCCCATTTTCTTGCACTTGAAGCATTGAAGTGTTGGTGGTGCGTTCTCTGTAGTCCTTTCTTTATTTACATCATTAGAAACCCTTTTTCCATTACTTCGACACTCAGCTGCTCGATGACCTTCTTTTCCACACTTAAAACATTTTCTAGTCCCTTAAAGACAATCTCCACCATGCTTCTTTCCACACTTTGAGTACAAGGAAACATTCATCTTCTTTTCACCATTATTCTGAGATTTCTACTTGAACTCCATCTTTTGTTTCTTGTCAAAACTATGATATGGATAAGTAACACCAACTTCTATTTCTACCTTGATAGAACAACACACAATTTCTTCATAGCTACTGAAGTCTCTTTTAGATAATTCCCTTCGAAGATTTGGTTTTAAGCCACTGAAGAATCGATCAACTTTACTTTCAGGTTGGATGATAAATCCAGATGCATACTTTGCATGCCTTGTAAAATTCGCTTCATATATACCAATAGATTCGTCATCCTTTTGATTTAGTTCAAGAAAATCATTCTCCATCTTTGTTCGAAGAATACGAGGGATGTACTTATTGAAAAATATGTTCTTGAACTTGTCCCATTCCATGGACTCAATTTCATCTCTTTGCCTCGTATTCTTGATAATATTCCACCATTGATCAACTTCACCTTCCAAACGATATACTGATAAGATGACTTTATCATGTTCAGAACATTGAAGAACTGAAAATATCTTTTCAGTGGTACTGATCCATTGTTCAACAACAAGTGTATCACAAGACCCACTGAAAGAAGGTGGACGTTGCCTCATGATGGACTCAATAGAATATTGTTCCCTTCTTTGCTCATTTGGAAGTCCAGAATGATTCATAGCTTGTGTAAGTATAGCAATAAGATTTTGCACTCCATATCCCATAAAATTTGTTTGTTCAGGAGGACAACCATTGAATTTTTCATTGCATTGATAAACACGGTTCCGTCGGGTTCCAGCCATCGTCTAAAACCCAAAAATAATAGTGTGAGAGGCAAAAATCATGCTAGGGAAAACAACATAATAAAGGGTAAGTACCTTCAATATCTAACATCTTAGGTTTAATTTTAAGATCGTTTGCACAATTCTAGGACTATACCCTATACTTATAATTAACCTTAGAGACATCCATAGACATACCTTAGAAATATCTCTAGGGATCTCACTAAAGTTCTCACATCCTAGTTTCCAAAGTTTGACTAAACCTTTCCTCTGATACCAACTGTAGAGACCCGAATCTTGATGTACATGGACATTACATTACTTTTTCGGAATACTTAGTACATAACAAAAACACACACACAATGACCGTAATAGTTTAGTGTCTTTGGAAACTCGGAACTTAATCTTATAATCATGGTGAAAGATCTTCAACATCTCCCATAAAGATCTTCCCTTTTTTTTCTTACCTAAAACCTTTCTTCATATCCGGGGGAAAAGAAAACATAAAAGGGTGAGCTCAAATTATCAGTAAGGATAAACAAAATAAATATCAATCACATCATATTCATAAGAACATAACATTTTGGAAATCATAACCTGCAAAAGATATCATAATATCATAACATGGGATAAATCATAGTAGTGAAATGTAATCCCAATAATCATAACTTAAAACATGAAATTTTGTGGCATACACATATAATCATAGAGAATCATTTCTTATTAGTCAAGACTCATTTCCAAGACTATCTTAGTGGATAAAGTCCCTTTCTGAATCGAGTTCACTCCTCGTTTTAGTCATGTTTCACTGAACCGGTATAACCTACCGTTCCATCCATGTCTATCTCATGAGATATAAAATCTTTACCCAGTGCATTGGAGGGAGATATAGGTCCCACCCATCTCATAATGATACCATTCTTATGTGTGCCACAAAATCATAAACCATACATCATAGCATAACCCATGAAATAAAAATGGGATTCTTAAACATTGTGACATCATAAAACAATACATATAAGATAAAGGAATTCAAAAAAATAATTCTATCACAACATAATAAAATCAATGTAATAATAGGGATAGAAACAGAACCCTTTATTATCTTAAATGTAAAATACTTTTGATAAAACACTTGAACTCCATTCTTGAGGAAAATATCCTTTCTACTTCAAAAACATTTTCCTTTCTTAACATGTCATAAAATTTTAAACTAAAAGAAGTTGATTAAAAATAAACTTTGAAACTTGTAAAGGAAGCTTCTTGGAAATAATGTTTTAAAAATACATTCATGTCGTATAAGTTAAAAAAACATTCTTCTCGTCCTTTTGTCGGAAAAGTCAAAAAGTACCTCGTACGAAAAATGACAAAAGATTCCTTTCTTATCTTTTACTATAAACTCACCAAAGGGTAAAAATGGATTTAAAAAATTGTAAGTGGATGGATATAATATTACATATTGAGGAAACATGGATGTGGATGATAAAATACACCCCAGTAAATACATACCAATAAGAAATCTCGGATAAAAATTAGATTTGTGATATTTTCCCTTACCTTAGGTCTGATTTGCTTCGTAAGTGTCTGAACCTCCTATATAATGATTTCAATTATGTTATTGACTTATTAAAGAATCATAATAATTTTTATTATATCATATATGGTTCACTTATGACTTTATATTTCCCGTTCTTTTGTAAATTCCATGTTAAATAGTGTTTTGGGTAAAGTTGTTTCATTTGTCGTCCGTGTTTTGACTTGTAATTATTCATATGATTACTTAGATCATGATTACTCAATTCCAGAATATAAAACACGATTTATATATAATATATATTCCTAATATACATATATATAATAAATGAGTAAATGGAAAGAAATACACCGTTCATGGAGACGGTAGGTCGTACGTATGCATGAACGTTGTTTTCGTTTTCCTTATTGAGTTGAATGGAATTAAGTAGATGACATACATATATATACACATAAATCCAGTATCATTATTATGTCATATATTTCAAGATTAATTATTATATATACTTTATAATCATTCACAAATTGTTAAAGTGGAGAATTAATCTCATCGCATCGTGGAGACGGTAGTCCGTACGTACGCACAAGCGATGATATCGTTCTCATGATTGTGGGACTGTATTGGAGTGTATGTATACTATTTCAGAATCAATATCACTTTAAAATAATCATATATAGTTATTATTTAAACCATTATACCCATCCATGTAAGGTGGTGGTGGAAAATACATTTCACCACGGCGTGGAGACGGTATTCCGTACGTACGCACGCGCGGTGATTTCGTTTTCCGTAGGATGGATAGATGGTGAAATAGGGTTGTTTAAAACTTATAATAACATATCAGTATATTAGTGATACTGATTTTATTACTTCATAATGAAACAACCTAAGAAGAATAAGTGGAATAAGAAATAAAGATGAAAGAATCGGTAATGGGCATTACCACTTCTTTGAAGCGCTTCTTTGAGACCTCCTTTTAGGTCACTAAAATTGGTCTTTGAAGAAGACCAGGACCTCTAGGGTGTCTCTAGGGAAGTGTAGAGAATAAATTGGCAGGGTTTGGCTGAGCATGAAGGCTCAATGTGATGTGAGGAAGAGAGGGAGGAAGTGCCCTTTTATAATGGAGGAGAGGGGCACCTTTGGAATAACTAAACATATTATTTTATTATAAAGCCAATTTCGGTTTTAAATAGCTCCAAATTGATTTATTTAGAAGATAATGTGGGTAGGGGTCGAAACACTATCATACAATATAATTTGGACAAGTTTAGTTTATTATTGTAACCTTATAATTTAGTTTTAACTTTAATTTAGATAATTTTACTTTTACCGTGTCTTTTTGTGTTCTTACACTATATGGTTAATAAACTTACTATAACATGCCAAACGAATACCAAGTTGTTTATTATTAATATATATAACCTTATATAAGTCATTTGTCCGAACCTTAGATTTTTATGAATATAGTAACAATTAATAATATAATATTTGTTTTAAAAACTATTTTATGTCAATTTTGACACTATTTGGTAATTGATTTGTGTAAAAATCATAACAGAATTACTAGTTCTAAAAAAGTTAATAACATCAATAATAACATGTCATATTAACCTATAAAATTAGTGTAATTCATAAAAAGTCTCAAATTACATTTATTTGGGTATTTATAACATCAATTATGTCAATATTTCATTAATAGGATAATTACAGCATCATCGTTGTGTCATAAATAAATTAAATTATTTAATGTCTAAAAATTACAAATAAAATATAATTATGTAGGAAATCCTTTTATATTTATAATTAATATTTATAGTCGAATTTATCTTATGTATAACCCTATATTAAAAATTATTTACTTATTAAACATTGATTTTAACTATTTTAACCCTTCTTTAAATAAATTAATAATAAATGTCCTAATCTAATCCAAGTGGGCTTAAATGGTCATATTGTATTCCTAAGGTTGTTTTTGGTCGAATTACACTTATCCAATAGAATTAGGACATGTGTTAGGGTAATAATAATATCATTTTTACCCTTAATTACCCTATTTACTTTTAACCGTGGTAAAAAAAGTAAAAAGTTACTATTCACCAAATAATATTTTCATCTCATTGAATCACATTTTAGTCCTTGATATTAACCGTGTCTCTTGGATTTTCTAAATTCCACTCACAGAAGCGGTAAAATTAAGTTTTATGAAAAATTCAGTTTTTTAACTACCACTTAGTGGTTTCACTATTCATCAAAAAATGAACGTTTCCAGAAAAATACAAAAAATTAGGCCTAAGCTATATTTGATATTATGAATTCAAAAATTATGACTATTTTACCAAATTAAAAACATATCAGTTACATTAATTAATTTAAAAATTACTTCCCATCGTCAAAACAAATAGCGTGTTTTTAAGAGATAATAACTATCAAAATATTGACACTTGTTTATGTCTGGTTTAAATGTGAAATTACATCCAATGACCAACATTGTATTAAATTTTAAAAATATATTCTAAATATACTTTAAAACCACTAAAAATAATAATTTATCACTATTAATTATTTTGATTAAAAAAAGTTGTTTTTAATTAAAATTTAGTAATTTTCACTATTCATCAGAAAATGAATGTTATCCGAAAAGTACCAAAATTTCACCCTAAGATAATTTCGATATTCTGATTCCAAAAATGATGTCCATTTTGAAAAATAAAATTTACAAAATTTCAAAAAAGTGGTTATTACTATTTATAATGGCTAGTTTTTAATAATATTTTAATAACATATTGTTGTTTGGTGAAACTCGGTATTGCGTACTACACACGCTATCGAGGAAGGTCGTGATTGCGTGTAATGCACGGAAAGTCAAGGATGCATGTTTTTCAAGCCCCGTTTTGTGTAGCGTACAACACAAGACATGAAATTAAAAAGAATATTTTTCATAAAATCTTGGGGTGTTACATAGAATAAGACAGATGAGGTAGCAGTGAAGACAAGTATATCCTGTTCATTCTAAATAGAGATACCTTGATAAAACTCTGTTTGTTAGTGATTGAGAATATATTTCACGAAGGTAGGGAATTTAATAGCTTTGGAGAAGGTTATATCAGGCACCGAACAACCAGAAAATCCCAAAACACTTCCCACCCAATTTTATTTCTAGAAGTTAATTGATCCTTCCCCCATAATCCATTTTGACTATTGATGGAGCTTGCAGATGTGACCCTGAGTGATATCACAAGTCTTGGAGCTCTTTCCACCTATGATATCAAAACATGACCCATACTTATTAGAGGTGATCTTTTCCCAGAGATATTTTCCAACCATCACATCCCATGTCATCTTCGCCTGAAATAGATCCATAGTTATTGAAGCACTTCTATGATTGATGCCACTATCCTCGGCATCATACGGGAATCTTTTCCATGATTCCTTGTCGTAAATATCTTCCACTTGAGTAGATATATTAAGTTAACTAGAATATTCTCAATGTTATGAATGAACATCTTGGAAACAATGGTGTCCCCCCATAACATGAAAAGGAATTGATGTTGATAAGTTGTTGACCAGGGAGACATTCCTTCGAAAGGAAATAAAACTATTTTTCCATTTAAGGATGCGAGATGAAATGTTATGAGAAATACCATCAAATTGGTTGATTCAGATCTAAATCGGTGTAATTGGAGCCCCAATGTACTCCATGGAAAACTGAATTCTAGGGACCCCAATCCTTTCATCAAATTTATTTGACCTTCCATCTAAACATAATATTGATATGAATACACTGCAATTTTCTCAATAAATAAGATAATCACTCAATTTACAAAATAAATAAAAAATATGATTCATCTATTGAATAAACTACTACCACCTTTAGTGGAAAGGAGGATTTAATAAATGAAGAAGAGGTGAGAGATACCACATATTTTGGCCCTACACATGAAGGGATGAAAATGACCATCATTGCAACATTTATCGATATATTTTATAAATTTATATTGGATTAGAATGAACACACTAGGTAATAGGGTATCCCCCTTCCTTAACCCCTAAGAGTATTTAAAAAGGTTATATATTTTCCCCTTGTATGTCCCAGAAAAGCATGAATACCCAATACATATGAAGAACATGTAAATCAACCACTTGGAGAAACCCATGCATCTCATGAGTCTAATGATGAAGATTTATTAAACCCCTTCACAGGCCTTGTTAATATCATGTTTGAAGGAAATATTATACCATAATACCATTTAATTTATGTCACCCACCATCTACTGTGCCAAGGGAATGGGAGTTTGAGTGGATCACCAATGGATGAAGCCTTTTTGTTCATATGAAACACATATGTGAGTGTGCAATGCTAATATTTGGTGGATCAGAGAATCATTAATCTTTTAGGGGAAGTTTCACTAGATGATAGATGTGAATTGTTTTAAAAAATATCATTGACCTTTAGAATATGGATCAATGTGATGGAACATTCCACTATAAGAAATATCCCACAACATATGTAATCCAGGATGATGTCCACCAGATCCTTATTGATGATATTTCATGAATGAGTATTGATGTATCCAAGTAATATGTATGGGATCAGGGAACTAGAATAGTTGAGGGCGGAAGATGTTGCCAAAATTTCATTTTCACAGGAAATATTCTCGATAAAAATCTTTGTTTCAACAGAAATAACATGAAGAATATAACATCAAAAATTTCAGCATGTCTACTTGGATATCCCTCTTTTATTCGAGGGTTGGACACCACAAGTAAGGAGTGAAAATGAGACTGATCCATGCCTCCATCCATGTCTGGGATCTTCAGAGAAAAATAAATCCTTGAGAAGAATATTTGGAGCATGGAATATATTCCTATATTTGATGAAATCCTAAAAGAATGATTTTTTGTCCTCTTACTTAATCCACTTCTCCCATGATTTATCTCTAATGACCCTTTATTGTTTAAGAAGTAGTTCACCAAAATTATTCTTCATCCGAACCACGTTATTGGAATCATCATCATCCCATCGATGTTTATGTTTTAAACTCAGTATTTTCAATTACTATCTTAATAATATCCAAGATAAGGAACCATGAGGGTTTGTTCATTCCCAATTGTGAAAGTCCTAATTCAATATTTTGAGGCTTTTGTGAAAACCCACCCAAGATCCTTCAATTATTTATTTACTCCAGGATGAGCGAAGCACAAGATGATAATTTGGGTAATCCCCCCAACAGCTAGATAAAAAGAATCATTCACCATAGTTATTTCTAAAACAAATGGTAATTAGATTTGGGGAGTGGTTAGAGTGTACTTAGACCAGGTGATCGACATTTGTGTTCGAGAAGGAGGAATTGAGTTGGTTGTTTTCTATGCTGCGATTGAGCGAGCTCCAGATACGTCGATGGACTTTTTGATTGTTTCACTAATTGAACATGTCCTTTGTTAACCCCATATCTAGGACTCCATTATGAGATGAAAAGATAAAAAATTCATTCCTATATCTCTACAGTTAGAACCCTAACATTATTTTCCAAAGGATCAAGGATGGAGATGATATCTCCACTGAAAATCCAAGCCTCATCACCTAGATTGATGTTTCATAAATCCTACTGTAAAATATCTCTCTCCCTCAAATAAAATTTGGCATAAACAATGGATAAGTACTGGGTGAAATTGTCAAACATGATCCTTGTAGATATTTGTTGATATGTGATAGAAATACGATCAATAGAGAGGAAGTTGTTTCAAAAAATCTATATGTGAGGATTGATTGGTTCACCATGCCTGAAATTATGAAGACCAATTTTGTATAAGAAGTCACCTATCATGGTAGGGAGTTAATTATGGTCAATAACAACAACCAACAACACATTATTATTATGAATATCATATGCTTAAAATTCCATTTTAACCCACACCCCTAGGTCACAAGAATTCAAAATGAGAAACAATGTCATCGAAAGTGAGGGGACTCTAGCTTTGTCCCTCTAGAAAAAACATTCACACTGAATCCTATGAAGAAGAGTCTTACTCCATCTTAGCCCTAGATCTAGTAAAATCCCCAATGGAAGGAGGATAATGAACACTAGAATTAATGTATGAGTCCACATGCGATAAAATACTATAAACATTGGATATGGTGATTTGGTTTTATGTTAGAGGGGAAGTATTGTAGGGGGAGAAACCTGGAGATGGAAGGGGTTATTTCACTTTTTTATGTGTAGAATGATCATCCCATATAGGTGTCCATGTACCCAATGATAATGGTTGAACCAAAAAAAGAGAGATAAAATTAAAAACATGGCTTGGAGATTAGTGGACGGATATACACAACAATATTAGTGTAGTCATTTAGTTGAAGATCATAAGGCTCCTCCTTGGAAGGTGGTGAGGTCATCGAAGGGAGAGCTAGTAATTTAGGAGGAGCCTAAAGAACCAGAAAGGGGGAATTACCAACCACCTTAGTGGATGAGCTAGGGACTACCCTAAAGAAAATCCACTTATCTGATGTATGAGGGGGGGATATTGATATAGAAAGTTTAGTAGGAAAAGTTGTCGGTTGATTCTCGGACATCCAGAAAATAGAAATTAACTGCCCATGTAAATAACATGTCATACAGAAGTTTGCTAACGATAGAGAATTAAATGACTGCCCAAGATAAATAGAATCTATAACATTGTTAAAAATACTAATAAGCGGCTGGTGAGATAAACCCATTTCTACAAAGATCCTTGAAACACCCTTATCTTGAAGTTGTAGTGTACGTTCATCCATAAAAATAAAATCACCCAGAGTATCTCTCATACCATGGAAGAAAGCACAATTGTGGAGAGGAAGGGGAGGCTTGGAAGAATTATTCATACCATAGATTGAGGGGTGTTGTAGCTATAGTGAGCATCTATATGCCATCGATATATGTTGAACCACCAATTTCCAACTGATCCTGGGTTATGAGACCATGATGTCACAAAATATTCTAGGGAGTCAAGAACAATGAAGAAGGCCTTATTTTTTAGGATGGAGACACTGGATGGAGCCTTCCAACCCCACAAAAACATGAAATTCTGAAAATATTGTAGAGAGGGTTTTCATGTTCAAAATTGAGAAACAAGAATCCACTATGTAAGTTGAACGACCAACATAGTAGATTCCAGGGAAAAATTAATCGAAGGGTAACTATCCATGGAAGATTTATCAAGCTCACATAAATGTATATCCGGGAACCGTGGGGGTTGGGATGAATTGGATAGTTTCAAATGAAGAATAACCTCTTTAAAAGAGGGACCTTTTAAAACAAGTACTGATGCACTTGGGGGGATACAGATTTTGAGGCTCAGTGATGGGAGGACGAATTTTGGTAGGGAGAGGAGGTGTGACCACCATAAGAGAGAGATTCGATGACGAGGCTGGGTGGGCTGAGGAGAGGAGTGAAGCCAGAGTAATTTTAAAAATAGTGGTGCATGGGGAATGTTCTCTATGTGCCTAAAATCCATTATGCCAATACATTCATCACATGATGCTGATATTACCTTCATCAACATAATCCTCACCAATTAGGTGCAAGTAATCCATTCAATTCAATTCTCCTTTGATTTCCATTATTTTCATGGGTGATGTAAATACTTATAAATATAGTTACATAAATGAGAAATATAAGTTATGAGAATTCGTTAGTTAGAGAGATATTAGTTATTACTTATGTAAGTATTTTTGTATTCCTTTGATATATGTTCTTTTTTGGGCTATGAACATGGGACTTATTTATGATATTTCATGTCTTAATCCAAAAGCATATTTGGGTTTTGGCATTCAACTATATTAATTTTCAAGCTTACTTATTGTTTTATAATTTCTTTTATTTGGGGTTTCCAATTTTGTATTCTAATTGTCACCCCTACACAGTCCGTTATGTGAACATGTGTTGTGTGTGTGAAAATTAATTATAATTTGGGGAAGACCATGGTCAACATGGGTCATTTTGAACTCATAATTAGAGATGCTAGATAGTGATGGATAATTTCAGAGATAAAACCAAGATTCCTGGATACATTTAGGTATTTTACCTTATTATAGTATTATCTCACATTTGGGACATGATTTTATATATACTAACTTTAACATAGATTCTTTTAATGATATGTTTCTTTAGATAGTTAATGTCTCATGCATACATGTTATATTAGTGTTGGTTATTAATTTTTCATCATCAATTTTTGTTTATATTTCATTATGATGTTGGTATATGGATTATTATAGGTTATAATTAGTTTTAGGCCTCTAATGGATGATATTATATCTTAGTTCTAGTCCCCTACCCCTATAATATTTTTGGGTGGATTGGGGTGGCACACTCAGCCTAATTATTAGTCCAGGTGGCCCCCGAAGGGGTAGGTCACATTAACCTTCTAGTTAAAGTAAGGATGGTAGAGGATATTAGGGGTATCTTATTAAAGGTTTGGGATGATGTGGAGGTACTAGAGGATATTATTTATATACTTTATATATATAAATAAATCATTCCCCAAAAAATCCATTATTTTTTTAATTTTATATCTATTCGTTTTGTAGTGGTTTCGAAGGCACTTCCATTGCACTCAAGTTATCCAATCGATGGAGGGGACTATGTTTCAGTACTCTAGGTGTGAAAGGATATTGTTTATTAGGAATCCATAGATCCTGGGGGGGGGGGGTTATCCTATCCATTTATTCAATTTATAGTCTATAGAATAGTGTAAAATTATTTAAGGATTCTGTCATTGATTCCCCGGACTTGTAGCCAATTAGAAATATCCTTTCCATTCCACAAAATACAATTGATTCTCTTCCTTATGTTCTAGTTAATGACCTTTCATAAAATATAATTTCAATTTATGATCACAATGTTATATTGGAGTTTCATTAATTTAACTTTGTAGTGTAACTTAGAGATGATAGACATTCACTCCTATAGTTTCTTGTTATTTTTCAGTCATGTTATATTTCCTCTCTGGTGGATATGTCTATTTTTTTCTAGAAATATTTAATAATAATCCTATTATTGTTAGATAAATTCATTAAATACATGTTAATGGTGGTCCGTATGTGTGGTAGATCTCAATTTATCCTCTTCTAATGTCCATTGGATCTTTATAATGGAAGGTACTCTAAGTATGAAATGTCTTGGGTGTGGATTTTTGACAACCAATTTGTAATAGATAATCCATTAATGATCAATATTACTAGTAATAATAATTTAATTTTTCTTTTTTATGGAATAATTTAATCACTTAGTGAAAAAAATACAATGAATTTTATTTTTTTGGAAATGTTTCTTCAATAATTTCTCTTCTCACCTTATGCTTCATGCTGGGAAACAATTATCATGGTGGTAAAACATGTTCCATGCTTAAAAAATGGTATATATTATAAATTTCATATTCAAGGTCCCTTGGAGGATTTTATTAAGAGAAAACCCATAGGTTTCAATACCGGTTATCCATTGGAGGCTCCTCTACCAAAGTTTGCCCCATCTTCTATGTTAATGGGGTTTAGTGCCCAAGGTTCATCCTATGACCCTTAGATAGGGGGTTCTTCTGCAAGGTAGGGTTTCATATTGTATAATTATACTGAGGTTATAATCATCATGTCTAATTCATTTCATTAAATGGTTGTATCCTTTATAGTTGCTGTTTTTTGTATTTTTTACCCCTTACAGGGTCTTGATTAATCTATTTCTCCACAAGAAGCCTCCTCTTTACCAGGTGATCTCACTAATCCAACTATGATTGTGTATGATGAGATTCTAGTTCTAGGTCTTGTGATCTCTTAGTCTGTGGAGGAGTGGATTCTATGGGATCCTTTAATATTAGACACTCTCATGTAGGTTGAGGACAATGTATTGGGTGATCAGTCTACACCTAAGTCAGTGGGTCTACTATATTATCATTTAAACTAGAAAGAAAATATCTTTTTCCCATACCAATATATTCCTTTGGCTATGATAAATGAATATTCTTCTTAATTTAAAATAGAGAATATTCCTTCATGGAAGGTTTTTTCTAATGGGTTTCCTTCAAATGGAGTGATCAACAGTTTCATATTGGAATTCTAGAGTGAGAATTTTAGGGATTCCTCCCAATAACATTCCACTAATGCCCATCAGGAATCCCATTACATTTTCCAATGATATACCTTATTATTTTTAATTCCATGTGTTATGTTCTTAGGAAAAAAATTATTTTCTTTTAATTGATGTCTAATGTAGTCATACCCCATTGATTATAGTCCTAGAACCAAAAAAATGAACAGATGTTCAAAATTATAAACTCTATTGGTATAATATAATGTTATCATTTATATCCTAAAAACCTACATATATAGACCTCCTTAAAGACTTCCTTTTTAGTGTAAAATATTAAATAACATTAGAAACACTTCATGGTTAAAGTCCTCACCAAAAATTGTAAATTTTGAATATCAATTTTCTTTTCTAGGTGTACTGTTTTAGGTTGGGAGGTCTTACAGATTTCCCTCTTAGCCTTTAATCTAGGTGTCATTCCTTCTTTTATTGGGGATGATTTCAATACTAAAATGGATCGGTCTAAGAAATATAGATGTAGAGTTTACATGAGGAATGAAAGACAAAAATTCCAAGCCTTATTATCTAGAGATGGCCTCATGGACATGTGATTCTTTGGTGAAAAGTATACCTAATGAAAAATCATGAAATTAAGATACTATATTTGGAGTTGTCGAGACTGATTATTTAGAAAAGTTAAAGGGATCTCATTTATCTCCTAATTGAGTGTGTCCTATATAGAATGATTCTGTTTTGACCACTCTTCTATATTTAAATATATAAAAGATGATTTCCAGCAAAAATATCGCTTATTTTTTTCTCTAAGATGGGGTCTCAAGAAAATACATTCCATAAAGAAGAATTCACCACATGGGATTTTACCATACAATATAATAAAGAGATATACGTACACAATGAACTCATATGTTTGAAGAATGATTTAATAGTCTAGGATTTGAATATTCTAAGATCCAAATAGATGGAGTATTTTCTATATAGGATTAACCAGAAGAATGATCGACTATAAGAAAAATGGAATGATGATGTTTTCAAGAATCTTTCCATTAAGAAAATTAATTTTTTAAGAAATTATTAATATCAAAGGGAATTCCATGGAGTGATCTAGAGATCCATGGATTATAGAAGAGGACATGAACTCAACATATTTATATACTTTCATCAAATAAAGAATGTATGTGGGGAACTTGAAAATCTGGATATAGGTTAACTATAATACTAATGATAAATTGGTAGTGGGTTGTTTATTGATTAAGAGTTTAAAATTGATGATAAATGACTCTAGGTTAGGCATAAACTATCACTTTTTTATATATGGAATGAAGGAACTCTTCTTGAACCTCATCCTAAGGGCTATGAGAGAGGAAATAAAAATTTAGGTATGGAAAATACACTATGAGGTATAGATTACGGAGTATAAAGAAAGTATCAATCTTGATATCATGTAAATCCCAAATAGTTTCCCATGTTCCTTCTGCATTGTTTAATTTGGGATTATCAATTACATCCTAATGAAATATGTTCAGGACTTCTACATGGTGATTCATTTGTCATGTCTTTCATGTGATTATAATTTTATTATCACCCCCAAGGTAGAGTCTCCACCCTCTATTAACAAGTACCATCCAATTTTCTTATGTAGCTTTCCCAGTGAGGTATTTGACATCATCATTAACAGAAGTTTGTCTATTGAAATTACTAATCTAATATCCATAGAGAATATTAGATTCAATAAGGGTAGAATCATTCAAGGGGATATTCATATAGCATAAAATATAATAATAAATTTAAGAGTAAATTCCTAGGTTCCAATTTAATATTTAAAATTTACATGGATAAAGTGTATTATAAGCAGGGATGGAGCTATATTATGTATATCATGAGATAATTTGGTTTCTCTAACTAGGTTTTGATCTCTTTCAAATTCTATTCATTCTTGAGGTTATTAATTTCATTGAAGGGGAAGGGTTTTTTCTATAATTCAATGAGAGGGATTAGAAAGTGGGATCCTTCATCCCCATCAAACTCATCTAGGCACAAAATTACATTAGTAGGAACATAAGTAAGGGGATTGTGATGGGTGATGTTTTTTTCTTCATGGGTAGAATGGGATTTTGGGGATTTTATCATTTTTTTATGATTTTCTAGTATTTCTCAACGGTAACAACAATCCATGTCTATATATCCTCGCCATGCTCTGAAAGGTATTCCAGAACTTTTGATGAAAATCATGGTGTTGGTAAGAGAAAATTGACTAAATAATACTTGTGGGTTCCCATTTCTACATGTAGGGTAAGGATTTACCAGTTTTAGTGGATGACTCATTGAATCACTAGAAATATAAATAGCTGGAAATGGAAATAATTTTCTTTTAGGGGAAGAATGACCATAGACTAATATATTAGTTTATTTATTCCTGGGCATAACCTGACATTATTTAGAGTTTAAAATCCATCATCTAGGATATTTAAATATTCTTAAATGGTTGTATAAGGGATGATAAGCATAAGGTATGGAATCATTGTTCTAGATGGTTGAGATTTTCTAAACACATAAAATAATGGTGTATTAATTCTTGGGATATCAAAGAATATACTGAATGCCTATATGAAAATATCATATAATAATACAAGGAAGGGATATCTACTTGGGATAAGACTATACTTTATATGTATGGGGATATGTAACAAATCCCTTTATAAGAAAATAAAATAGTTTCCTTGATTTGGTTTTGAATTTAGGTCTACCTTCAAAAGATCGACTATAATTTTAGATGGGTTATTTGTGAAGGGGAAATGAGTTTTTAGAAGACCAACTAGTGTGATAATAGTGTATTCTTTCCTAGGATCCCAATGAACATAATTTTTTTGAAGTTTAAAAAACACCTATGTTTTATATATATAGTCTTTGAAACCATTCATATTAATTTTTCAATATATTTTAATATCATAGGATCCAAATGAGATTTTATTATCTATAACAAGATCAAGTATTTTTTGGACTACTGACTTTAGGAAATCAAAGAGAATTATTAGTTCAATGTATGTGGTCATAAGATTTGGTGTAAAGATAAAATAATTAAATATTATTTCTTATTGGGGATTATCTTAATCCATGATATTCTTATATATATTAAAATTAAGAGGAAAAAAGATCAAATATCCTTGAGGTGCATATGTTTCATTCAACAGAAAGTGGAATCCACTTCTCTTAACTTCTTAGAAGGTGACCATGCTATCTTAATTTGGAAGATTAATGGGGAAATCAAGTGGATTGATTCTCATGGTCAGACCATGAAAAATTTTCTACCCATGTGGTTAAATTGAATTTTCAATGTACCCCCTAAATTGAAAGACCAATGCACTGCCCTCATTGGAGGATGTGGGATCATTTTGGAAGTAAGTAATGACAACAGGCTTGCAAAACCCACTATTTTTCATCTATCATACAGGTCAAGGAATAATTCCTAAATAAAATGGGTATTAATATAAAAATTAAGTTTCATTATCCATTTTTAGTTTTATTACTCATCCAATACCCAAGATTTCACGGAGTAATTATCTAGGTAGATGAATTTACTAGAGACCCACATGTCTATCTTGAAATAAAAAACTGAAGGATTATATGAAAAAATCTACATGAGGGTAGGTGGAATTGGTTTTTATCCTCATGGTTCATTTCTGTTGGATTTATTATTGGGATTTACATTCTCTTATAGTTGAAGAAAAAGTGAGGCAGAGTGGTCTTGAATTATGTAGGACTTACAAAATAATGCTAAAGGAAGTGGAAATCTATTCTAGTTTTATTCAATGATATCTCATTGTAACAATCAAGGTAATTTTAGAATAATTAATGGACACTAACTTTTTTTTATTGATTTCGAAAAAAAACACAAAGTACAACATGAAAGAAAGTCCATAAAGCGGTTTGAAATAATGGATCCCTAAGGAATCATTATCAAAAAGTTGATTCCATTAGACTGAAACGATCCTATGTTAAGGAAGAAAGAAACAATTTGTTGTGAGGAAGCCTGCGATGCCAAGAAGTACGCAAACATATTCCTCTATTTCCAAGTGTGAGTGATCTACGTTTGAGTTTCCATGACCTGATTACACTTTCATCTGAAATAATCTATGTTCCATGGACAACTCCAACTTTCTAGAAGAGCTTTGTAAAGGATTGAAGAGTCTGTTTCCACTACCTCCAAGTTGATATGATTTTTCTTAATTAACTCCAACCCCGTAATCATCACTTTTTCCTCAGCCTGAATAAAATATCTTATACCATAAAAATCCAAGAACGCAGAAACAACAGACCCCCTCTGATCCCTAATAACTCTTCCACATCTCAGATACCCCCTTAGAAAGAAACCGTCTGTGTTGATTTTGAACCCACTTCTTGGGGGAAACCAATAGACCTAATTACCCTGACCCATATTCCCACTCTACTTGGATACGCCTGGGTTGAGAATCATAACTCGCTGAGCTCCTTGTAATTTCTTAAAAACACTGATCAAGTCCATCAAGGTGTTCTACATTTTAAGACTGATGCTGGTTCGAGATCCAAAAATGTTCATGGGTCGAGCCTCATTCATGGAATGTCAAATTGTCCATCATCCCTCCATTGGGATGATTTTCCAACCTATTCTTTCTGGACCTAGCTCGCCAACACCATTAAACCAACAATTGAGAGCAATCTCCTACATCCCTCCATGATCATACCCCCATGTGAAAATATTTATTTTTTAGTGAGTTGTAAAAAATTCCAATTTTTATAAAACTATCATTTATTTTCATTAAATAATGTAATTTAAAAGTCTCGTTTTATCTTAATGTAACAAAATTATACTTAAATTATAAATAATATAATTCATTACACCAGAATCATCTTCATTACTTATTTTGTTATACGTTCATTTTTGTGCTTGAAAACACTTTTTTTGAAACTATATTTCATTAAATTTTTCAATTAATCTAAAATAATTTTTTTCCAATTATAGAAACTAATTTTTGACAAATTTACTCTATATTTGGAATTAGGATGTAATTTTTTTTTAAAATCTTTCACTTTTATTTTTGGTCATTATGATCAATAACTATTGTACATATTTGTCACCCTGGTAGGGGTAAATAACATAATTAAGGGTAAAAAAAATATGACAAAGAATCAACATAATTATAAAACATTCCTTTAATATAATTGGATGAGCTATGTTTTACCATCATCATCCATGAATCTAAATTATGTATATATTTTTTCATTGTAAATGACTCATATACTATTTTAAGTAAATATAAATGAAAAAATGTCACTTTTTTCTTTTAATATCAATTAATTATTTTGACAGGGATAAAAAAATTAAGTTCAATTATAAATGATTTTTTAAAGGTAAATGTTTTTTTATCTTTGTAAATAATTTTTATGTTTTAGTGATGAAATTATTACCATAAATTCTTACAGAACGTTGAACCGGTTCTTGTCCAAGTGATAGAAAAATGAATTAAAGTATATTGAAATTTTTAAAAGTAATATTGTTTGGGAGTATTTATTTTCAAAAGAATTTTATAGATTAAAATAACATATTAAGGATGTTTTAAAGATTTATATTATAATTTATTTCCAATCATGTTTTTTAATTTCAAATTAAGTGAATTGTTCCAAAAATGGCATTAACATTATTTTAAAAAAAATAATGTTTTATTAAATGTTTTGAAATTTCTAATAATCTTTAATACTAAAAAATTAATTATATATGGTTTAAAATATTAACAATGGTATATTAATGGGATTATTTTTCTTTAATTGTATGTTTCATAACATCGATGGTTTAAAAATATATTGATATTATTGTTCTTATCAAAAGGGTTAATGATGGGTTAAAAAAGATAGAATGGTAAAAAATAATCTAAACATATCAAAATTTAATTTTATATTTTTATTTAGATCCATAAATATATTATCATTGAATTAAATATTTTTGAAACAATTTCCCCATGAATATTAATTTATAAAATTTTAATTCTTTAATAAATTTGAAGAGTTCCCCTCCCTTAGTTATTAAATGGAACCTCCCCTACTATCTTCCTCACACCTTTTAAACACTATATTTCATAAAATAACAATTATAATATCACCCCAAATTCACTCCCCACATAATAGAGTCCCTTTTTTGATTATTAAATCATGCCATAAAGGATTTTGGTGTAAACCAAAAGTTGTTGTCTGAAGAATTACTATAGTTATTAACCTGGAATTTTCATTTTATTTAATCTTCTCCCAAATTAAAATATTATTAAAATATTATTAATTAATAAAATAACTATATTACATGTGAATATATGTTATTATTTTAATTTCATAATCTATATCCACCTAATCTTCCAGGAAATGAGAAACAAAATTGTTGTTCGTGTGTATGATAGATTACCACGTCAAAAATTGATATAAATCGATTTACATCACTGCCTCTCAAGGATTGCTAAATGATATATTAAATTTATATATATGATATTAATGAAATTATTTTCATTTTGTAAAATTATTATATCTTATTTTTCTTCCCTTTATATTCATTGAAAAATGATAAAGTTGTATTTGTGTACATGTGGATTACCACTTCCATAAAGCATTGCGTTTAGTTTTTCATCACTACAATAAAAGAATAGTATATATAATTTTATTTAAATAAATAATATGGTATTTATGATATAATTATATATTTTTTATTAATAATTAATACTTACCTTTTTACCGTTATTATCGTTGAAAAATGAAAATATTACTCATGCATACAAACAACCCACGGTCTCCTTGATTGTAACCCAATTCATTTTTCATTTCCATGATTAATTGTATGTTTTAAAAGTGAAATTAATATATAAAAATGATTATTAATTCATGATTATTCTTATTGGAAGGAATACATATTGACCACTAATTCCATAGTCAACTTGTAAAAGTAATTTAGACATATGAGCCGAATATCATCAAAACATTCGATGTCAACATAATTAATTATGTAATTTTATATAACCAGGTAATAAATAAAATGAAAGGAATAATAAACTTTAAATGGTTCTTAATAAATTAAATAATTAGACAATATTTATTATTCAATAACATAAATAATGTACATTATGAGTCAAACTCGATGTAAGGGACAAATTTCCTGTACAACCTAGTTTCAAATATTTTCCTAATTTATTTTAAAAATATTTTATTCCCTTGAACATATTCTAAAAATTATTTTTTAGTTTTATTTATATAGACATAAATTAGTTATAAATGTAATTTTATGTAACTTTTTCTTTTTCCATCAATTTTCTTAAAATGGATTCTTTTTTACATATTTTATATGTAAAATTTTGATAAATTGAAAAAAGGAATGTTCTATTTTAACATATACACCTTCAGCAGTTCTCTCTACCATAATGACCCTTATTTTATAAATATATTTCATTATAATATTAATTTTTTTTTTCAAAAAAACGTCCATCCATTTTTTATGGGTATTTTAAAAAATAGTTTTAAATTTAATGGATATTTCATTATTTAGAAATATTTCTTTTGGGTGAAAAGAAAATTTCTCTGGGTGTAATGATGAAAAATGAAATATTTCATATTTGATGATTATATAATGGTTTTTGGGAATGGTTTATGATGTTGGGAGGTTCCTTTATAAACCAAGGATGGGTGGTCCTATTACATACTAAGAACCGATGAGCCAGATATAGCTCACCAAAGTATTGGAAAACATATGGACTTAACTAGTTAGGTTTCTCCTAATAGATTATTGTAATTTAACGATTAGGTTTTACGATTGTTAAGAGTGATTGTTTGTGTGATATTGAAATTATATCCCAATATTCCAAAATTATTTATCTATTCTTTCTATGGGGTTTTATTGAAATATTTTGATTTCACAAGAAATGATATTGAGCTTATCATTAAAGGATAGTATCTCATATTTCCTAATGGTGAAATGTATAACCTATTGAAAAAATTTCAGGACACTTCTAGGGATGTAATAAAAATATGATGAGTTTTCTTTTTTACCTCGGAATTTTTTATGAAATGTTTCATGAGAATATATTTTCCAAGAAGTTGTTTTATTGTGTAAGAAAACTTTAATGGATGTGTAGGTACTAGCATAAAGTTAATATGAAAACTATGAAGATAGTACAAGAAAAGAAAAAAATTTATAAATTAAAAGGTTTATATTATTGGAATAATGGATAATTAGTGGAATTTTAAAATTTGTGATATAATATTTTTTTTTATATTGATGATATAATTATCTAAAACACTAAATCTAAAATATATTTCAGAATTTATGAAAATGAATTATTTCATGAACATAAAATTTAAGAATTGTTTATGATTGGCTAATTATCGTATGTATCCAGGGAAATTTTTAAATAAGTTTAGAGGCTATAATAATATAAGTAAACTCCCTTAAGAGATTATAATTTACAGTTACCATGATATATCATCTGAGGGTTACCTTGGTTATTCTTCTAAACTATGTCTATATAGAATGGTTTTCAGTAGAGTAAACATAGAAGATAGCCTATGAAGGCCCTAAGAGAAAAATATACTTCCAAATCGGCACACACAAATGGTTATAATTGGAACTATGTAGTTTGTTTCTCTTGTGACACAATATATGTAGGCTATTAATGGTTGTCTTATCAATTCTAGAGAGAATCCAGATCTAAAAAAAGGAACTTTTTGATAGTGGACCATTTTATGAGAGAATACCCTCTAGTATTCAGTGGATCTTCTTACCCAGTGGTAGCTGATGGATCTATTAAATCCCTAGAATAAACATTCAATGTCATGAGGTTTTAGATCTTCAAAAGGAAACTCTTGATATTTACCATTTTGAAGGTGAATTCGACTAGTGTTGTTCAATATTTAATAATATAAATGAAAGATAAGTGATTGATTCCTCTAACTATGATAAATTTAAAAATATCTTCACAAGGCTATTCGAATTCTGAGGGAAAATAATTTTTGTAATGTAGTAAAAATGAGGAATATTCAGGGGCCTTTTTTGAATAAATTTTCACCTGATTTTCATTGAACCCAAAAAAATTAATTCGGGATCTTGATCGTAAATTTTATTGATTTTAATCAAGATTTAATCCAAGATAATGAATATCTAAGGCCTATCATGAATTTAAAATTTATGAGAAAATTTTAATATATAGTATGAATATTGAAATAGAGATTTCTAATGACGAGGTCATTTATGATAATAAGAATAAAAAGAGGTCTCTATGGTGGTTAAATGAGAATAATCCATCAAATAAATATAAAGGTAATATAATTTTGTTTTTAGTAGTGATAGGTGTGGTAAAAATAACCTAGGGGAATTCCATATGAAATCTAGGTAGTGCTTTTAACATGGTGTGATTTCACATATGGCTTGTGATTGAAAAGAAAAAGATCTTAGTATTGGTAATGTCAACTCTGATAAAAAGGAAGTAAGATGTTTCAAATGTAAGGATATGTGTCATTATGTGGATGCATGTTTGAAGAAGAGAATGAATGATGGGAATAGAAAAGACTATAAGCATATGGGTGTGGGAAAAACATTTTTAACGAATTTGGTAGATTTTATCCCATAGAATGAAGTGGTGATACATGCGTTTCATTATTATTATGATTATGCTAATTTATTCCTAGATTATGGGTCTATACATTATTTCATTTATAATAAATGTATTGGTAAAATGAAAATTTCACCTCAAGAAAAAAATAATACCTTTTGGTAAAATAACATGGGGTATAATTCAGGTTAAAAAAATTTACAATGATCTTTAAATTAACATATATATAATATTTCCCCCCCCCAAACTTTATTTCCTTTCGCAATATATAATTTGATGTTATTCTAGGTATGAATTGATTTTCAGTTTATCATGCTAAAATAGCCAGTAGATCCCAAGAAGTTATTTTGTAAAATGAGTTTCAGTTTATATATAAGAATTAATTGATAGCCTTGACAACATATCAAGAAGTTGAGAAACTGTTATGATTTAGAAAATGAAATTTACCTTGATCAAATTGTTGAAAATAGGGGAACGTTTCATATTAATTATGTTTTGGTAGTAAAACAATTCCCATATGTTTTTCCTATTGAGTTTCCAAATATTATACATGACCAAGAAGTTGAATTTACTATTGAATTAGCACATGATGCGAAGATACATTAAAAATCCCCTTATCGAATGGCTCATGTAGAAATTTAAGAATTGAAAAACAAATTATAGTAGTTTCTTGAAAAAAGTATTCATTCATCCAATATATTTACCATAGGGAGATCTTATTTTAATTATTAAAAATAAATATGGTTCCATGATACTTTTAATTGATTATAGTGAATTAAATAAATCAATGTCAGATATAAGTATCTGTTACCTCATATTTATGACTTGTTTGATCAACTATAGGGAGATTAATAATTTTTAAATGTTGATCTATGGTTTGGATACCAACAATTAAAGGTAAAGGATGATTAAATTCTGAAAACAACATTTTATAATAGGAATGGGCATTATGAGTTTTTGGTTATTCCAATTAGGTTGATAAATTCTGCAACAATATTAATTTATCTATGGAATGGGATTTCCATGAATATTTGGATAAATTTTTGGTTATGTATACTGATGATAATTTGGTTTATTGATCCTAAAAAACATCCAAGGATTGTTTTTTAAACCCAAAATGAAATGATGTTATATGGAAAATTTTGCAATTTTTTTGGTGAAAACTAATTTCATTACTTGTAAATATCATAAATAGGAAAGGGATAAATGTTAATCATACTAATACTAAAGTTGTATAACAATTGAGAAGACCAAAGAATGAAACTGGGATTTCTAGTTTTCTAGGATTATTAGGATATTAATAATGGTTTTTTGAAAACTCTTCATAGTTATCTATAAAAATAAGTTAATAAGAAAATGAGTATGGTTCATCTAGAAAATGGAACAGGATTATTGATTCTAGGAATTGAAAAAATTGATTATTGAATTCTTATATTTTCACCTTCCATCCATAAAAGGTGAATTTTTTATCTACATTGATGCTTCATTGAAGGGTTTGGGGTTCATTTTAATATATTTTGATCTGGTAATTGATTATTCGTTACGTCAATTGAAACATCAAGATAGAAATTATCATACACATGGCCTTGAATCAGTGGTTATAGTGTTTGATATTATATTATATAGACACAATTTTATGGTGTATAATTTGAAATATATACTGATCATAAAAGTTTTAAATATACATTCAATAAAAAATAATTGAAAAAATATATATTATATGTCATGAATGGATAATGAATTATGATTTTACAATTCATTACCATCCAAGTTATGAAAATATAGTAGTTGATACTTATAGTCAAAATGATAATACATCATTAGTGATTATATGAATGGAACATGAATCTTTGGTGAATTATTTGATTAATGTAAACATATAAATTATTCATGTGGTATCTCCATCTTTTCTGTTTTAATTTTTTGTATAATAAGCTCTGTTAGATAAAATTAGGAATGTTTTGAAGGAATATAGTGTGTTATAGAAAAAGTTTGAACTGTTTATGAAAGGTTGTAACCTAAAATTAATATTGAAAAAGAATGTTTTTTTACAATTCATAAAAACGTAATGTGCTTCATGAGACCCCTAGATGAAGAAATAACTATTGTGTGAGGCTCATCGTTCAATATTTTCTATTTATCTAGGATGAAAAAAATTGTATAGATACCTTGAGGGGCATTTCTGGGGAGAAGGAATGAAGAAAGATATTGTTGATTTCTATATGAAATGAATGAATTATCAATCGGTTAAAGATTAAAGACAATTAATAAATAGGATTTTGAAAATTATAATTGCTAAAATAGAAATGAGAAAATATAGACCTGAATGTCAGATTTAGATTATGATATACATATAAAGGTAATAATGTGATAAGGGTTATTTTTGATCGAATAAGTGAATATGCACATTTTATTCCTATTCAAGATAATATGTATTTGTTTTAAATTTCTCAATAATATATTAAAGAGAAAATTATATTACATATATTCCCTATGTCCATTGAATTGATTACTTATCCCCAAGTTACCTCTCTGTTTAAGATAAGTATTCTGAAGTCATTGGGTAATGAATTACATTTCAACACATCTTTTCATCCTAAATCTTATGGAATTTTAGAGTGAAAAATTAAGAATTTGGAGAATATAATTCATTATTATTAAAAATATTACTTGTGATGTTTGGATCAAAAATTTTCATTGGTTTCGTTTTCTTATAATAATAGTTTTCATTCATGTATATAGATGGAAGCCTTTGAGGTACAACATGGGAATTAATTTTGGACTCCTACTTGTCGGGACGAAGTTGGAAAAAGGAAGTTAATGGTAATAAATTTGGTGACAGAAATGGTTGAGAAGGTGACTATTACTTAGAGAAATATGAGGATTTATTGGATTATTGTGAAATTCAATACGGATAATGGGGGTAAGATCTTTTTTTCAAGGATGGTGATCATGTTTTTCAAAAATTATCTTAAAAGAAAAGTGTTTTGTGTTTTGGTAAAAAGGGAATATTAAGTCCCTATTTTATTGATCCGTATGAAATCCTACATAAATTTGGATCAATTTACAATTGAGTTTCCTTACCTCTATGTTTTTATTAGTAACCTCAAGTATTTCATGTTTGACTGTTAAGAAAATATGTGAAAGATGCATCTCAAGTTTTGAGCTCTGAAGTAGTTCACCAATAATAGAATCCTTCATAAGGTGAAAAACCTGTTCAAAACATTGACTATATAGATAAGGTATTTAAATATAATTTAATTCATTAGTTTAGTGTTTTTTTTTTAAAAAAAAACATATGATTGAGTAAGCAATATGAGAATCAGAAATGCTATGAAGGAAAAATATCCCCACTTATTGAATTAGTAAATAATATTACAAGGAATAAATTTCTGAAATGGGGAAACAATGTAACAACCCATGTAATATTAGAATAAATAATTTTTATTAATTATTAGCATTCATTAATTATATTATATATATATATATTCATTATATGAATATTAAATTATTTTTCAATGAAGAAGGAAATAATTTTTTTTCTTATTAAATACATTTTCTTGTTTTATATGTTTTTATTTAAAATTTTATTTTCAAATATTTATAATTTTAATTTTAAAAAATGAACCAATTTTTTTTAAATAAGCATATTAATGTTAGATCATGGTGAAAACTGTGTATTTGTATGCAAATACTGATTTTCAGTGAATAGTGAAAATACCAATTTTTCGAAACTGGAACTTCATTTCATTAAATAACGTAAGTTAAAAGTACCAGTTAATATCAATGTAACATAAGTATTATTTAATTATAAATAATCTAATTAATTATATATTAATCATCATTATATTATATTTTGGTAAAAGTGATTTTTTCACGTAAAAACGCATTTTTATGAAAAACTATTTTCTGTTCTGTTCTTTAATTTCTTCATAAATTATTTACTATAAAAATAAGAAATTGAATATAAAAAATTAGATTAAATTTTTATATTCAAGAGGTATATATTTGGTAAATATTCCACTTTTATTTTTGGACATTAGGAATATTAACCACAGTAAATACATCTTATCTCGGTAAGTGTAAATGAGGTAATTGATATTTATATATAATATAATAAGGACTAATAATAATCTAGAAAAGTTAATTTAATCTATTTTATTTTATATATTAGACCATCCAAATCCAATATTATAATTTATGTATTTTCTTCCATATTTCATTGTGATTGACTTATATATTATTTCAAGTAAATATAAAGACGAAAATGTCTCTCTCTTGATTTGAATATCCATTAAATTTTATGATAGGGATAACAAAAAATTATGGGTATTTATAAATGATTATTTGAAATATAATTCCTTTTCCCATAGTAAATTATTATTAATCATAATGATAAATTAGTTTCCTAAAATGATTAGGCAATTTCGACACATTACATGTGAAAGCAGTCAAAAAATCAAGAAAATAATTTCAAAAACTATAGTAGTAAAAAAAATTCTGTTTTAGGGACCAAAAAATATTATATATTTAGATGAAATATTTGGGATGTGTGAAAGGTGTCTATTTTAATTCCTTTTCCATCACATTTTTTCAAATTCAAATTAAATTAATATGTCCAAAAATGACATTAATGATATTGTTAATAAATAATATTGTATTAAATGAATTTAAATTACTAAAAATATTATATTTGAAAAAACTAATTGGATATGTTTAAAAATAAAAACCATGGTATATTTATGAACCAATATTCCTTTTATAGTATCACTATTTTCTCATATGGTGAAAAAAATTGATTTTACAGTAATCATCAAAAGGGTTAATAATGGATTAAAATAAAGAGATTTGGGTAAAAAGTTATCTAAACTTGTAAAACATTTATTTTATGAGATAATTTTTACCTATAATAATATTATATTGAAATTATATCTATTTTCTCCATTATTACTTAAAAATTAATGTATATTAATTTAATATATTTACAAATTCTATGAGTTACCCTCACCTCACTTATAATAGGGTACCTCCTTTCATATCTTCCTCAAAAAATTTTAGGACTCCATTTCTACTAATACCTAACCAAAACTATCACCAAATTCACTAATACTTTTCTATAGTTAGTGTTTTGATTATTAAAAAAAATGGAGAAACCCTTTTGTGTATACCTAAATAGGATGTGTGAAAATTAGGTATAGTTCTTATCCAAGTGGTTCTATTTTATTTCTTATTATGTATCCTTAAAATATATTTCAAAAATACTACAATAAAATCCTAAATATTTCAAACATAATTAGTTGTTATTATGATATTTTAATATTATATTTCCATCTCCACTTCCATCAAATGGAAAGGAAACTATAGTTTGTGTGTGTGGAGGACTACTGCCTCCCGAACAGATGTAATTATTTTTCCATCACCAACACTCATAGATGGTTATAATAAATGATTTAATTTATATATATAAATGATATAAATTAAATAATTATAATTATATAAAATTAATATATCACCTATTTTTTACCATTACATTAATTGAAAAATGATAACATCATTCGTGCTTATGTGTGGATTACCACCTCCATGAAGTAATTCGATTCATTTTTCATTACCGAATCATGTAGCTAGTATATATAATAATATTTGATTAAATAATATGGATCTTTTATATAATTTTAATTTGTTAAATATAAAACAACAGTTACCCTCTTTCCATCTTGATTGATGAAAAATAGAAATGTTGTTCATGCATTCGTACAACCCACATTCTCTAGGATTTTAACGTAATTAATTTTTCATAAAAAACATTCATGGTTCGTTTTAAAAGTATAATTAATGTATAAAATTTATAATTATTTCATAATTATTATTCTAGAGATGATGTAATAATGACCAATTTTACCAAATTTAACTTATGAAATACGTTTTGGGCCTATGTGCAGAATGTTGTCAAAATATCAAACATTAACCTAATTAATAATATAATTTCACACATCATCATAATAATTAAAATGTAAGGAATAATAAACTTGAAAAAGGTTCTTAAGAATTAAATAATTAATATATGTTAATTATTCATGGAGATAATGAGTACATTAAGAGTCAGACATGAGGTAATGAACACTTTAACTTTAAACCCTCATTTTAAATGTTTTCATGATTTATTTTATAAATATTTTTCTTCTATATTGATATTCAAAAAATTAATTTGAAGATTTATTTTTATGGAAATAAATTAATTATAAACTAAATTTCATGTCACATTTTATTTCCCATAAATGGTTTTCAAAAGAAATATTTTTACATATTTTATATGGATGTTTTTGAGAAAAGGTAAAATGAATGTTCAATTTTAACATATATAAGTTGAATGGTTTTTCCCATGAGTATAACCATTATTTTATGTTTATATTACTTTAAAATATTTAATTTTTATTCAATTAAATACCATCCTTTTCATTTTATGGGTATTTTAATAAATTATTCTAAATAGAATGGATATTTTAATATCTAGAAATTTCCTCTTGTGGGTGAAAAGAATATATTTTTCAGTGTAATGGTTAACAATGAAAGCATCAATGTTTTATGATTATTTTATGGATCTTGGTAAAATTTTATGTTATATTTGTATTCTGTTACAAGGAAAGTATTGGGGGATTTGTTATAATACAACAATAGATGAGACCAATATATCTGTCCAATGAATTTGTTAAAGGGATAGATATCTAGATATGTTTATCCTAAGAGATTATTAGAATTTACTAGTCATGTTATTCCACTTGTAATAGTATATTTAATGGTGATATGAAAATGATGTCACATGATACCTATAACACTTATCTCTACATTCTGTGATTTTTTATAGATATGACATGACTTCACAAGGGAAGGTATTGATATTATGTTTAAGGTATGGTATATAATACTTATTATGGGTAATATTTTTTTTTGAAAAAAAAACATCACGAGTCTACCATGATTTAAAAAAACCAATAGGATTTTTATTCTTCCAAAAATATTTCTTTTGAAATGTTTTTTGAAAATATTTTGTTTTAGATGTTGATTTATTTTGTTAGAAAATGTTTATTTTGAGCTAAAATTTATATTTTAAAATCGAATATTTTTATCATTAATAATAAAATATCATTTTTTTATTTCTTCTTATGTTTCATTTACTGATATTTTTATGCTCATCTTATGTTTTATAATTTTTTCACTAGGTTTGAAGGATAATTAGGGACAAATATGGGGTCATGTTGAAAAATATAAAGATATTTCATGAAAAAATACTTATTATATCATAAAAGTTTTTTATTGGGGAAAAAATAGATAATGAGTTGAATTGTTCAATTTATGATGTAATATATATTTAGAAAGGGATGATGAGATAACTCTAAAAAAATTTAAAGCTAATATATCTTCATAAATGCATGAAAATAAATTCAATCTTAAAGATATAATTTAATAAATTTCTAATAATGGGCCCTTATACTCATGGGTAAGAGGCAACATAATTGGTCTATTTTATAATCAATCACAGACTATGGGTTAGCTATAACTCATCAAATGTAAGTCTCGCACATTATGAATGAGGGAACCGTGGTAAATGATATAAAGGATTAGAAGGGGACTTAATAATATTCTATTATTATTTACCTCAATTTTATCCCCCTCAACCTAAAAATAATAATGTCATAAAATATGAAATGATGGGTATCCATCACTTTTAGTCACCTTGAATATTCTCAAATAGCCCCTTGGATTTTATTTTTAAAAAATATTTAATTTTTAGTGAAATAGGTTCTATAGTTTATCATAGGAATAATTTTTTTTCTTTTATGCCCTTACAATAATTTTATTTTAAACCAATGTTTTACATTTTTATTTACACCCACCCATATCCTAGGGGTTGGGATGCCAGCAGTTAGGTTTATTGATCATTGTAATTGAAAAATTTAGTTTTGATTTGATAAAGTTTACGTGCGGATTTTTTAATAATAATTTATTTTGGGAGGTAATTAATCATGGTGGGATTTAATGTCACAATAAATGTGGAAATATGATTTTAAAAATGGTATGGATTGGTTATTTATTCTGTATGATGATTTGGATTGTCATTATAGAAGTTTTATTTTATATAACCATGGATTAGATTGGTTGACTTATATTAGTGAGGGTGGTAACAAATTTTGGAATTAGCATATTAGGACTCAAGATGAAACTACTTAGTGAAGAAGAATGATACATTGTGAATCTTATGTGGATAAGGAATATTTTCTTAGATCTTCATCATGTTTTACGAACTCTTTTTAAGGGAATAGATTTTTTACATCTGTGATGAAACACCGAGTTTCTATGAGAGTTATATCTATGTGGCTCCTTAATTTATATGGAGGTGTGTCATAACAAACCAAATAATTAGGAATATATGATGATTTAAATTAATTAATTATTATATAATGTACTTATATGACCTATATTATCTTCTTCGGAAACTCTAATATTATCTTACATCTTTGAATATTGTATATTGAAACTATACATAGAATATTGATAACAAGAAAAAGTAATTAAAAAATATTATATGATACCTCAGATTAATGATATTTTCTTTTACATGGAAGGTGTGATTTAGGTCCCTAATATTTATTTTTGATTTTTCTACTATCGAATGAGAGTTAAAAATTATCACATTTCGAAGACATTTTTCAATGATGGTTTGAAAACTTAATTTTTTTTGTGATATTATCTGGATTTATGAATTCTCTTATAAAATTCTTTCGATCAAAAATTTAGTATTTCAACCTTATTTATATTAATTAATTGATATTCTAGTATATGAAATTATTTTTTATGAATGGATGGAGAATATTTTAAGGATATTTTAAGGATTATTCTAGTTTTATTAATGAGGCATCAATTATATGAAAAAGTGTAAAAAAAGTTAACATTTTGATACATGATGTTTATGTCATGGGAAATGTTATATCGGAGGTATGTGTTGTAGTTGTAAATCATAGTTCAAAGTTGATGTTTTGTGGATTTCACATAAGAAAAATTACGTGGTATAAAATTTACTTGGGATGGTTTTGTATTATAGAAGATTTTCGTTTAGGTTTTCTCATTGAGTGACTGGACCCACCCTACTATAGCCCAAACAGGGTTGTAAGAATGCCGAGTGTGCTACCCCTAAGCTACTTGTAATAGAAAATGGTCTAGTGACTAGAAAAAAAGTATGAATATTATATAAAATGGGAGGTTGTACCCTAATATAGCTATATGAAACCACAAATTTCCTTATAGGAAATAGTAATGAAAAACCATGTAAATATACTACTCGATATAAAATAATCACTTGAAACACATGATGTTACACAAAGGTTCGAGATGTATAGAACCATAATTAAAAGGGGTGAAATAAATAAAAAAATATAAAAGGAAAAAAATATAAAAATATGAGGTATGTGATCCTGTTAACGTTTAATCATTGGCATAATCATCATATGGAAATGTCAGCTATAGATACCACTAATCTTCTAGTCCAGTAATATTGTTCCTTCCCTATAATTTGCATAAGATTCAAAATGTGTTGAAAAAATAAAATGTCTAGGTAAGTATATATATACCTATTAGGATGTTCCAGAAACCAAAAATTAATATAATAAATGCCCTAGTCTATAGAAAACACCACGGCAAGGGATTACTTGCTCAGCGAAGAATAACATGAAACCTAAAACCAGAATTTTATTATATGTACTAATCTTGAGACACTAAGTCACATTAAATATATCCTAGATAAATAAAGGATTACACTTCATTAGAAACTAATTAACAGTTTATCTATTAAATCAAAAACCATTTCATATCACTAAACATAGTGGGGGACACATGACATGGCAAGGTAAGTGCCAATCGTGGGAGTTCCAAATAACTTGTATAAGACCCAATTGTCATCAGACAAATTAATTTAATGAGGGATTTATTAACTCTATAATTTTTTTTTAATTCCACACAATACATTCACATTTGATGTCCATCCACAAAAATACCACATTGGACGAAATAGGTCACCAAATGGAATCCTCTGAACTTAAATGTACTAAGTTTTAGAAGAATTTCCTTACCGAAATTATCACTATTAGTTTTTCACTAATATATATTTTCACCAAACTCATATAAACTTCCTCTAAAAAAATATAAATAAGAATAAAAAAATTTAATACAAAACATGGTTTAGTAATGTTTATAATTTTGTCTTACATTAATAGGAGCAGTAATGTACACTTTTATTTCATCAAAAGTAAAAGTGTATAATCACTATGACTAGGCATCTATATTGATCACTAAATCTACTAATTCCATTCAAATTCATCACCCCTTAGAAAATTGGTCCCATACCCATCCCACCCTTTAACAAATATGCACCAACTTCATATTGTCATGGGGAAAATTCATGGCATTATAAAACATCTAATCACATATAACTTTCCTCGGTCATACCTCCTACCACATATAGAACAACATTGATCCTACTCATCACTATTTTACATAATATACATGTTTATCGTGACTCAGAAATGTAGACACTAAATCATACTTGTAATAGTTACAATTATTCAACTTCTATGTTATCTGACCACCTGACGACATAAAATAGAACATCCTCAACTTCTAACAACCAAACCACTTTCATCCTAAAGAATGGTAATGTAAATCTAAAAAGGATTAAGGGTTCCTTTGAGTTACAAATTCTAGAAATTTATATTCTATACCTTTATGATTTTTTATAATCTAAAAAATTTACCGCTTGATAACTTCATCATTAATTTCATGATACCATAGAACACTTTGTCAAATGGAAACCTTTCAACATATGTTGTATGTAATTCCTATCTTTAATTCATTCCCATCAACCCAAGTCTGATTATGGCATATTTCTAAATTAGTTTAGTGACCCAAAATTTACATACATAAATATTATAGCTTATTAAATGAATATTAGATAAAAAACATTACAATCCAAACAAAAATCATAAAATTTAAATTTCATTGGAATCTAGGCTGAAAAGGAAACTCTTATATAAAATATTTATATCTTCCACTAAGTTATTCATGACTTGAACACTTATTATGAAAATCATACTTAAAATCATTCTAAATATCCTTGGTAAAAGAAAAATAATAAAGTCTGAGTTCAAATTATTTGTAAGGGTAAACATAATAGATTAAAATTGATGATCATATGAAAGTATAAAATAATAATAAGGGCATGATAACATGATCATAACGTATTATAATCTACACAATCATTCAAATGTCATTAATCATGAATCAAATCATAAAATTTTTTAAATAATAATACACAAGGAATTTTAGTGTAGAATTATTAGTAATAAATAACGAGCCATAAGAACATATCAAAAGAATAAGACATAATGTTTTGACACATAAATAAGAATAAAAAATAATTTCCCCAATCATTGTTCTTCTCCAATGTTATAGTAGTAGATTGGGTTCACTCACTATTATATAATTTCCTTCGATAAGATTCACTCCCAAGACTGTTATAGTTGAAAGATTCCATTAAATAACTAGTTTCAGTCCTCATTCCATAATTTGTTATCCCAGAAGACATCCATCTTTACCTAATTAATTATAGGGATATATAATTTTGGGCCCATAAATAAAATATTTAAAACCTTACTTATGTGTTCAAAAAATCATAAAACCTTCATAATATCATAATTTCATAACTGATGGAAAGGAAATATGTTTCATAAATATATCTTTATCATAATAATAAAAAATATAAAAATAATAAAAGAAAACGGATTATATCATTGGATGATATCCCTAGTAAATGATAAGTGGAATCAAAGGATGTTATCATAGATAAAAAATCCATTTTAATGATCACTAGAATATTTAAAGAATAAAATAAAATTTTTATATTGAAATCACTTATTTATGATATAAAAAATTTTCAAAATATTATGGAAAAAAATTTCTTTCAAATATTCTCAACAAAAAAATAAAATAATGTTGGTTATCAATAAAAACATTGTTTCAGTATCATGTTTAGTTAATTGGAGGAAAATTAAAGGAAAAAATTAATATAGATAAATGAACATAGGATAAAAAATATGTAATATTTTGGAGATAAATATTATATAGTTTCATTATCATTAATTTAAGCATTAATAATCCAGGAAAAATTTAATTGTAACCTAAACCCCCTAAAACTTTGGTAACTAATTAATCATAACCCACATGAAATAAATATATTCAAATGAAAGATTAATTAAAAAAATATAAATAATTATTAAATGGAAAATAAAATGGTAATTATATAATCCACATGAAATAAAGAAGCTCTGAATATAGAATATGTCTCATAGAAAAAAAAGTTAGATGAAAAACCTTATCTCAAGTTCAACTTTCTTTGTAATTTTTATAAACTCCTATATAATAAAGTTAAATTTATTATAATTATATAATATATTCATTTTAAATAATTATAATATGTAATGGCTCGGACCTCTCTGGCCCATTCCTTTGTCAAAAAGAAGGTCAAGAAGTGTTCTAAAGGGTAAAATGGACTTTTCCCACACTTTACAGAATTTTGAAACTACACGCCGTGTAGTTTGAGTACACTCCATGTACCCCCTTTCTGGGTATACCCCGTGTTGAAGGTCGCGTCCTTGCTGTGTGAAATAATGGGTGCATGTCGTGTGTCCAGTTCTACACGCCATGTAGTCCTTCCCCGCGTACGCGTTACCAGTCAACGGTCGTGTACCATGTTGGAGCCGTGTCCATGCCGTGTGCAATAAATGAGTACATGCTGTGTGTCTAAACTACAGGCCGTGTATTCCTTCCCCGCGTATGCGTTACCCTCAAACTGTGTGTTGACCAGTCAATGGCCGCGGAGCCGTGTTGGAAGACGTGTGGAGACCGTGTAAAATAACTGAGTACACGTCGTGTTCCATGAAGTACACGACATGTACTTTTCCTTTTCTCACCTATAAAAGGAGGGGTCCCATCCTCCTTTCAACTCACTCCTCAACTCCCCTTTCCTCTGAGCAGTGCTCTTCTAAGAGACTCAAAGGCTCTTTTTCTTCCATAACTTCTTCGTCTGAGCTCTGATTTACGATCCGTCAGTGGCCACAGGATCGTAATGACGAGGCGGAACTTCCGAGCCTGGGTCCTTTGTCTTTCCTTCAGCCTTTCCTTTCTAACTTCCACCCGATGAGGTTTTTCCGGGACCTAACAGAAGTGACGGACGCCGACGGACATCTTCTAAAGTTGATCCGGGGGAGCGTTGCGATCAGAACCTGTTGAGGTAGGGATCTTACCTTTGTATCTTTTTTTTGTGTATCATGTGGGGTGGGTATCCTCTTGTTTTCATGAGAAGTAGTTGAACCATTAAATGAAGATAATAACTGGTTAAAGAACGGGGTTGGGATGTTCTGATTGCTGTTACTTTATATCTTGTGATATTATGTTGTGAATTGAATGAACTTCTACCTACTGAAAATCATGGTCGTTGGGAGCCTTTTCCTGCGCAATTAAATGTTTCCATATCTTTCTAGACCGTTTTTGTGGATGGAACTTTGTGGAATGTGGAAATTGGTTAATCACGTAAAGTTGGAGATTTAAAATATGGAACCCTTGTGTGATCACCCTCGTTAAACAAAAACAGAATAATGAACATGTGAGTGTTGACTTGGTTACGTGGCATGTGATGGGGGTGTTTTGTGGTTTGTCATGGATAGGGTGAGCAGTGGGGCTGCGGTTGGCTTGGTTGTGGGTTGGCGTGAATGCTATGTTGATGACGGGTAGTGGGGCTGCGACAAGTGGTATTAAAGGGATAATGATGTATGGGTTTCAGTACAGTTGTTGTTATGGTGGTTGGCAGTGGGGCTGCGGGGATGGGTTGAATTTGAATGGACTTTGGGATGTGAATAATAAATAAAAGTGAAAGAGTTAATGAATGGTGGGGCGTGGTAATGAAACAGAGTTAATAATCAATGGGTTGGTTGGTTGATAAGAAGGACTTGGTTGTGTTTCTTGTGTTTTCCTAACTTGATTTGTGGATGGCAGGGATATGTTTACGAACGATCGATGTGGTTGGTTGTGGATAGTTTCCCAGTAGTTAAGGAACTAAATAAATTAATTTTGATGAAATGTGAAAACATAAATGGGGTTGGGGTTGTTTGTTGTGTGGATGCTTCGTAGTAGCAGTGCCGAGGCTCGTGCTCATTTTCTCTGTTTAGAAGCCATAGGTTCAGCTGTGTGTTTGGTATATATATATATATGTATCTTTTGCATTTTATCACACCCCACCCATGTTGAGCACTTAGTGCCGAACACTCCCATTTCATGGGAGAGGGTGTTTTTCCCTTAGTTACTAGCTCCTTCCTACTCCTTCTCCCCTAGGCTGTGATGTCTTGAGGATACCTTACACCTAAGACTCTTCGGGTAGGTTTCGATTGGGGTGGATTTAGCCCAAGACTCTTCGGGCAGGTTCTACTATTTCCCAAGACTCTTCGGGAGGAGGCCCAGGTGTGTGCGGGGGGGGGGGGGATACGTGTTTGTGAGGCCCAGGTGTGTGTGGGTGGGATATGTGGTTGTGAGGCCCAGGTGCGGGCGGGCGGGGAGAGTGTGGAAGCGTCAGGACGTTCGCCGTTAGGAAGAGGAGCTAACTAAAGGGAAATGGTGCGGAGTACCCAATACTCTTGTTTCATATATACTACTACCTCTTGTGCTTGTTTTTTTGGTGAGTGTGGCTGGTGAGGTTGGGTGGATTGTTTTCCTTTCTAGGTTTCTTATGTTGTTCTCACGGGACATTAGGATGTCTCCCCACATGTGTACGAGAGCTTTAGGTTTCCCTACTGAGTATACTTGTATGCTCACCCTACGTTTACTTTCAGGTTTCCAGGAGGACTAACAGGGCCATGTAGGACCCTACTAGTCGGACATTTGGAGTTGTTGCAGTTGTTGTTCTCTTGTTTTCTTTTGGTATTGTAATTTTAGCATTCTTGTACTTGCACCTTGTTATATGATTGTTTAAACATGCATGTGGGCTTGGTTTGGGTTTATTTATATACACCTATTCTTTTTTTTCTTTTTCGTGGTTGACTTGTCCTATTTCCCAATCCTAAATATATAAAAAGGGTAATGCCTCCCATATTTGTGAAAATTCATACCCTTGGAGCTAGTCACCACCCCGGGGCCTACTGGAGGCTAGACTCGGGGGTCATTATCTCCCTTTCTCCATTGCCAGCTCAGGAGGGGCATCTTTGGTGGGAGGGGTGGTGACAGAATGGTATCAAAGGTGATGGTTGAGAGATAGGATGGAGTCTGGAGTTAGGCACAGTGAGGATTGCATGGTATGGTATTGTGAAAATGTTAGTCAATCCTGGTGCGTGACATTGGCCAGGGAAGACCGGCTAGGACATGGGATTTTAGGGCCCCCCATGATCTGATGCAAGGACTCTGAGCCTAACGAATGACTAATTGAGACTACATTGATTGTAGGGTAGAGACCCTAGGGAAGGTACATGCATCATCATGATTGTGTTTTACTTGATTTGGATGTTCTGGGAAAGAAATTGAAATAAAATGATAAAATAAAACCTTTATTTTTCCTTACTAGTTGGGCTTAAGCGATCCTTGTTTACTGTATAGGTATGGCACCTGGACGTCATCCCCGGGTGGCTCAGACTTCCGAGGCCCAGCAGATTCAGGCGGTCGATCAGCTGAGGATTGACTGAGAGGAGGAAGATAGCCAGTGGAAAAAGACTCTCCGTTCTTTTCAGCAATAGACCCTCAAGATGTACGAGGGTAGTACTTCGGATACAGAGACAGAGGGGTGGATTGAGGAGCTAGGGATCGCTTTTACCTTGATCCGTGCTCCAAGGGAGTACTGGGTTCCCCTAGCAGTCAGTCAGCTAAGAGGTTCGGCGCGACAGTGGTGGACGCTCTACCTCGGAGAGAGGATAGAGGCAGAGGTTCCATGGGCTGACTTTGAGAAGGAATTCTGAAAGGAATTCCTTTCTTCCATGATCAAGGCGGAGAAGCAGCAGGAGTTACTCTCCCTTCAATAGGGGAGTATGTCAGTATGAGATCTGAGGATCTAGTTCAAGGATCTCCTACGCTTTGCTCCGGATCTCTTTCCGGATGAGGAGTCTCAGGTGAGACGTTTGGAGGAGGCGCTTCATCCTTCGCTCTAGTATGCGGTCACCCCCTTCACCCTTCTGACATACATGGTGGTACAGAAGAAGGCAGAGGTCGTAGAGAGGATTCACTCGCTGGGAGGTTCACCCCAAGAGGGGATCCAGTCGGGCTCTTCAAAGGGGAAAGTAGTCAGCAGCAGGTCTCCTGCGACGGGACCTTCGAGGTTCAGGCCAGTGGGGAGCAGGCCCAAGCAGTTCCAATTCAGATCTTCGGGTCCTCGTCCCTTTATCATGATCCAAGGACTGAGGTGTTTTTCTTGTGGAGCTATAGGGAACGTTCAGAGTCGGTTCTCGACCCCAGCTCAGTACGGTGGAGGTGGGAAGGTTCAGCGCCCACCTCAGCACCACCAGTTGTCGGTAAGGCCCTTCCAACCGCAGCAGGATCATTCTCCTCTGAGGGAAGACTTTGCGGGAGGAGGCCTACCTCCAGGTGCTCCTCAGGGACCTCGACCAGGGTGTGTTCGGGGAGGTGGATGACATCAGAGAGGCCGAGGAGCTGGGCGTGGACAGTTGCACCTAGCAGAGTTGAAAGCTCCGGTAGTACCAGAGGTGGTGCGAGGTACGATTTGTTTATTCAGCACTCTTGTTTCTACTTTGTTCGATTAGGGAGCCTCGCACTCCTTTGTTGCACCTAGTCTAGCCCATTCTTTGGGACTAGATGTTGAGAGACATTCCATACCGCTGGTACTAAGTACACCAGTTGGAGGCCAGACCAGCGTATCTTGTGTTTTCCGGGGATGTGGGCTAACGTTGGGACCATATCGATCTAGTGGGACTTTCTTCTGTTACAGATGCAGCCATACGATGTCATCCTAGGCATCGACTGGTTGTTTTCTATTGGTCCCATTATCGACTGCTTCCGGAGAAGAGTCGCGTTCTCTGACGAGGATAGGCAGCATGTAGCTTTTGATGGCGAGAAGAGCTATCAGGTGGGAAGCTGATGTGTGGAGCCTCTCATTTCCTTGTTAGGTGGGCTATCAGTGGTTCCAGTTGATACAATGATGATGGATGTCCCAAAGGTTTTTGGGGAGTTCCTCGATGTTTTTCTTGAGGAGGTTGTGACTCTACCCCCCGACGTGAAGTTGAGTTCGGGATAGACTTACAACATGGTTCCTGTTCGATTTCGATGGCCCCTTATCGGATGGCACCTTCGGAGTTGCGGGATTTGCGGATTCAGATTGAAGATCTGATGGAGAAGGGTTTTGTTCGACCCAGCAAATCGCCATGGGGTGCTCTAGTTTTTTTCGTGAAGAAGGCATATGGTGGTCTCAGGCTATCCATAGACTAACAAAGGTTGAACTAGGTAATGGTCAATAACCGCTATCCCCTCCCACGGATAGATGATATCATCGACCAACTGAGGGGAGCAGGTTGGTTTTCCAAGATTGATCTACAATCTGGATATCATCAACTAAGGGTAAAAGACATCGACATCTCGAAGACGGCTTTCAGGTGCAGGTATGGGCACTTCATGTTTGTGGTGATGCTGTTTGGAGTTATGAATGCACCAACTGTGTTCATGGGACTTATGAACTTTGTTTTCCGGGAGTTTTTGGACTGGTTCATCGTTGTGCTTATCGATGACATCCTGATCTACTCAAGATCAGAGGAGGAGCATGTTGAGCATCTCAGGGTAGTCTTGGAAGTCCTTCGACACAACCAGCTTTACGGGAAATTGTCGAAGTGTAAGTTCTTGACGCAAGAAGTACACCTCCTTGGGCACGTAGTGTCTCAGCATGGAGTGTATGTAGACTCGTCGAAGGTGGAGTTAGTTGTTTCTTGGGTAGCACCCAAGAGCGTGGCAGAAGTTCGTAGTTTCTTGGGGTAAACAGGTTACTATCGGAGGTTCGTTTCAGACTTCTCTCGAGTTGCTTCTCCATTGACAGCTTTGACAAGGAAGAACCAGGTCTTCCTATAGTGCGAGCAGTGCTAGAAATATTTCGACTACCTAAAGGAGAATTTGGTCAGTGCTCCAGTACTCTGGTTTCCAGAGGAAGGGTTGTTGTATGAGGTGTTTTGTAATGCTTCTGGCCTTGGTCTGGGGTGCGTGCTGATGCAGAAGAAGGGAGTGATATGTTATGGGTCTAGGCAGTTACGACCTCATGAGCGTAACTATTCCACCCATGACTTAGAGCTTTCAGCAGTAGTTTTTGCACTGAAGTTGTGGGGACATTACCTCTTTGGGGAGCACTTTGTGGTCTTCTCAGATCACAAGAGCATGCGTTATATCTTCTCCCAGTGTGACCTGACCATGCTGCAGCGGGGATGGGTCGAGTTCCTCCAAGACTATGACTTTGAAATCTCTTACACTGAAGGTAAGGGCAATGTTGTGGCTGATTCCCTAAGCTGGAATTTGCATCAGGAAGTAGTTCGGGAATCCACTGATGCTTGGAAGGCGATGGGAGAGTTGGCTGCCTTGCACTTGGATACCAGGGTAGAAGGTGTCAAAGGATGTTTTTTTTTCAGATGACGGCGCAGTCCTCCTTGTTGCAGTAGGTGGAAGAGTCTCAGTGGGGGGGGGGGGACTCCGAGGCGGATGTGACGCGGGATCGTTTCAATCAGGGGAACGCTCCAGAAGGATGGTCAGAGGACAGCCGACATCAAATGCTTTTCAATGGAAGGTTGTTTTTTCCGGAGGTAATGCGTGAGGGAGTTCTCTGTGAGTTCCATATCATAGCCTTGGCAGTACATCCAGGAGTTTCTAAAATGTACCAAGGCCTGAGGGAACAGTTTTGGTGGCCTGGGGTGAAACGGGCAGTGGCGGAGTTTGTGGCTAAATGCCTAGTGTGTCAGCAAGTGAAGGCTGAACACCGTGTTCCCAGTGGGTTGTTGCATCCTTTAGATGTCCACGAGTGGAAGTGTGATGACATCTCAATGGACTTCATCATAGGACTACCCAGAGCTCATGGTGGTTGTGATGCTATCTAGGTAGTGGTTGATCGACTGATGAAATAATCTCACTTCTTAGAAATTAAGGAGTCAGGCCCGGTGAGTACCTTAGCACAGAGGTACGTAGACAAGGTTGTGCAGTTTCATGGAGTTCCAAAGACTATCATCTCAGATCGGGATACTCGGTTTACCTCATGAGTCTGGAGGGGTTTGCAACATGCTTTTGGCACCCAGCTACGCCTTAGCACTTCTTTCCAACCCCTGACCGATGGGCAAACGGAGCGGACTATCCAGATGTTGGAGGACCTGCTATGAGCATGCGTTCTGGATTTCGGAGGATCATGGGTATGACACTTGCCTTTAGTAGATTTTCCTACAACAACAGCTTCCACTTTACTATTGGCATGGCACTGTTTGAGGCTCTGTATGGGAGACCATGTCGTTCACCCATTTGTTGGGCAGAGGTTGGTGAGACAGGTGCTCTTGGGCTAGAGGTAGTGCAGAGCACCACAGAGAAAGACCAGCTTGTACGTGAGAGGTTGAAAGCAGCTCAGGACCGACATAAGTCTTATGCTGATCGTCAGAGGAGGCCCTTGGAGTTAGAGGTGGGAGATCATGTGTTCTTGAAGGTTTCCCCTCGAAGGTGGAATCAGAGGTTTGGGAAATGGAGCAAGCTCTCACCTAGGTTCGTCGGACCTTTTGAGGTGCTGAGGTGAGTCGGCGAGGTGGCATATCAGCTGGCTCTGCCACCTCAGTTGGAGAAGGATCATAACGTCTTCCACGTCTCCCATCTTCGTTGGTACTTACACGACAACTCCCACGTTATCGACTGGGGAGAGTTAGATATGGGAGAAGACATGACCTTCAAGGAACGACCAGTTAGAATCAAGGATCGTAAAGAGAAGGTGTTCCATGGACGGACCATTCTGTTGGTTCGTGTGTTATGGAGGCATGGCGGCCTCGAGGAGAGCACATGGGAGCGGGAGACCCAGATGCACGCTCAGTACCGGAGTTGTTTTGAATTGTGTTTTCCGTTGTTCTTTTGAGCTTTGTGTTGATGTTGTACTTTGTACCTTTGATATATGGAATTCTTGGCTTTTCAGTTGTGAGACCTTTTGTTTCCTTGTTCCCTGGTAATGTGTGACATGTACGGATGTGTGGGGAAGGGGAAAAACCTGACCCTTAACCGAGACACATTAATGCGGATGCGATTGAACCCGTGCAGGTGAGTCAGTGCCGCCTAAAGAGGATAATATCTCGACATAGGAGAAGGAATTCCTAACACATATTATTAGGGTTGTTGGTTGGGATCCTGGTATAACGAAAACCCTAAGAGGTATCTTGTTGGGCTTCCTCTGGATTGGTTTTGAATTCTCAGGGACGACAATGTTTTAAGAGGTATCTGATATAATGGCCCGAACCTCTCCAGCCCATTCCTTTATCAAAAATAAGGTCAAGAAGTGTACTATAGGGTAAAATGGGCTTTTCCCACACTTTCCAGAATTTTGAAACTACACGCCGTGTAGTTTGAGTACACGCCGTGTACCCCCTTGCTGGGTATACCCCATGTTGAAGGCCGCGTCCTTGCTGTGTGAAATAATGGGTGCACGCCGTGTGTCCAATTCTACACGTCGTGTAGTCCTTCCCCATGTACGCATTACCAGTCAACGGCCGTGTACCATGTTAGAGCCCTGTACTTTCCTTGTGCAATAAATGAGTACACGCCATGTGTCTAAACAACACGTCGTGTAGTCCTTCCCCGCGTATGAATTACGCTCAAACAGTGTGTTGACCAGTCAACGGCCACAGAGCCATGTTGGAAGCCGCGTGGAGACCGTGTAAAATAACTGAGTACACGCCGTATACCATGAAGTACATGCCGTGTACTTTTAATTTTCTCTCCTATAAAAGGAGGGGTCCCCTCCTCCTTTCAACTTACTCATCTTCTTCCCTTTCCTCTGAGCAGAGCTCTCCCAAGAGACTCAAAGGCTTTTTTTCTTCCATAACTTCTTCGTCTGAGCTCCGATTTACGATCCGTCAGCAGCCATGGGATCGTAACAACGAGGTGGAACTTCCGAGCCTGGATCCATTTTCTTTCCTTTGGGCTTTCCTTTCCTACTTCAACCCAAGGAGGTTTTTCTGGGACCTGACATATGTGACGGATGCCGACAGACATCTTCTAAAGATGATATGGGGGAGCGTTGTGATCAGAACCTATTGAGGTATGGATCTCACCTTTGTCTTTTTTTTGTGTATCATGCGGGCTGGGTATCCTATTCTTTTCATGAGAAGCAGTTGAACCATTAAATGAAGATAATAACTAGTTAATGATTGGGGTTGGGAAGTTGTGATTGATGTTACTTTATATCCTGTGATATTATGTTGTGAATGGAATGAACTTCTGCCTACTGAAAATCATGGTCGTTGGGGGCCTTTTCTTGTATAATTAAATGTTTCCCTATCTTTCTAGTCCGTTTTTGTGGATGGAACTTTTTGGAATGTGGAAATTGGTTAATCACGTAAAGATGGCTGTTTAAAATCTGGAACCCTTGTGTGATCACCCCGGTTAAACAAAACGGAATAATGAACATGTGGGTGTTGACTTGGTTACGTGGCATGTGATGGGGGTGTTTTGTGGGTTGTTGTGGATATGGTGAGCAATGGGGCTATGTTTGGCTTGGTTGTGGGTTGGAGTGAATTCTATGTTGATGACGGGCAGCGAGGCTGCGTCAAGTGGTATTAAAGGGATAATGATGTACGGGTTTCGGTACGGTTGTGGTTATGGTGGTTGGTAGCGGGGTTGTGGGGATGGGTTGAATGTGAATGGACTTCGGGTTGTGAATAATAAATAAAAGTGAAAGAGTTAATTAATGGTGGGGCGTGGTAATGAAACAGAGTAAATAATCAATGGGTTGGTTGGTTGATAAGAAGCACTTGGTTGTGTTGCTTGTGTTTTCCTAACTTGATTTGTGGATGGCAGGGATATGTTTACGAATGATCGATGTGGTTGGTTGTGGATAGTTGGCCAGTAGTTAAGGAACTAAATAAATTAGTTCTGCTTAAACGTGAAAACCTAAATGGGGTTGGGTTTGTTTGTTGTGTGCATGCTTCGTAGTAGCAGTGCCGAGGCTCATGCTCAGTTTCTCTATTTAGAAGCCATAGGTTGGGCTGTGTGTTTGGTATATATATATATATATATATATATCTTTTGTGCTTTGTCACACCCCACCCATGTTGAGAACTTAGTGTTGAACACTCCCATTTCATGGGAGAGGGTGTTTTTCCCTTAGTTACTAGCTCCTTCCTACTCCTTCTCCCCTAGGTTGTGATGGCTTGAGGTGACCTTACTCCTAAGACTCATCGGGTAGGTTTCGATTGGGGTGGCTTTAGCCCAAGACTCTTCGAGTAGGTTCTACTGTTTCCCAAGAATCATCGGGATGAGTCCTAGGTGTGTGCGGGCAGGATATGTGGTTTTGAGGCCCAGGTGTGTTCAGGTGGGATACGTGGTTGTGAGGCCCAGGTGTGTGCGGGCAGGATACGTGGTCATGAGGCCCAAGTGTGTGTGGGCGGGGAGAGTTTGGCAGCATCAGGATGTTCGTCGTTAGGAAGAGTATATAACTAAAGGGAAATTGTGCGGAGTACCCAATACTATTGTTTCTTATATACTACTACCAGTTGTGCTTGTTTTTTTGGTGAGTGTGGCTGGTGAGTTTGGGTGGATAGTTTTCCATGCTAGGTTTCTTCTGTTGTTCTCACGGGACAATATGATGTCTCCCCACTTGTGCATGAGAGCTTTAGGTTTCCCTACGGAGTATACTTGTATGCTCACCCTACGTTTACTTTCAGGTTTCCAGGAGGACTACCAGCGTCGTGCGACACCTTACTAGTCGGACAGTTGGAGTTGTTGCTGTTTTTGTTCTCTTGTTTTCTTTTGGTATTGTAATTTGAGCTTTCTTGTACTTTCACCTTGTTATAAGATTGTTTAAACATGCATGTGGGCTTGGTTTGGGTTTATTTATATACACATGTTCTTTTTTTCTTTTTTGTGGTTGGCATTTCCTATTTCCTGATCCTAAATAAATAAAAAGGGTAATGCATCCCATATTTGTGAAAATTCATACCCTTGGTGCTAGTCACCACCCCGGGGCCTTCTGGAGGCAGGACTCGGGGGTCATTATCTCCCTTTCACCATTTCCAGCTCAGGAGGGGCATCTTTGGTGGTAGTGGGTCGTGACATAATATCATATACTATACACTCTATCTTTTCAACACCCATTTGTTAATAATTATTTATTAAAATCATATTTTATTTGGGTTAACTCTCTCATTTTTTATGGAGTTTTTTGTTTTAGGAGCTCTAGTAGTTGTACTTTTATCATTGTTACATAATATAAATAATTTTTATAATGATATAAATATAATATATATTAACTAAATACAAATTTATAATCATATATAAAATTTAGAGATAGAAAAATGAATTACGCGGTTCTTGGAGACGGTATTTCATGGGTACACATGAATGCTATTTTCATTTTCTAATAATAATAACGAATAAAATAAAAATATTATTTTATTTTAACAAATATAATTATATAATTAATATCATATGTAATAATTAAAACCATAATAATAACCAACCGTCAATGATGGTGATGCAAAATGAATTATATCTCTATGTTGAGGTGGTAATCTACAAATACACATGGATAGTAATTTCATTTCCATTGTTAGAGAATAGGGTCAATAATTATGGTTTCATGGTGATAATACAATTTCCTAACATTTAGTATAATTATGTTATTATTTTATTATGAATACAGAAAAATTGAATGAGGCTGATGAATAAATAAATTGAAAGTTGTCGGGTAAAGAGATCTTCTCTACTATAGTAAACCTCATTTAGATACCTTATTAAGGACCGTTGGAAAAATATTTTAATTATAGATACTGCAATATTTCTTGATTAGTGATGTTTAAAAGATAATTGTGATGTTTTTGGTTGATCTTGGTGGCTCAATAGTTTAAATAATTGGGGAGGAGTTTCCCTTTTATGAGTCGTTGAGGGACACACCTAGAATAATTTAAGCGATTAAAATATTATTAAGTAATTTTCATGGGGAAATGTACCATAAAAAATTCCATTTTGAGCCTAATGTGATACGGGAAGGAATAAATACACCCAATAATAATTAATATGAAAAATTCGGGTTTGATCACTTAGTTTTAACCTAGGTTTACTTGATTTATACTTTTACCATGGTGCATTTTTTCCTATTTTACTCCTAATTTGAACTAAAAATTTAATTATACTAATTAAATAATATGAATAATTATATAATAAAAAAAATATATTTTATAATATTTGACTTCTATAAGTGGTCTAAATTCATTTTAAAAGTAATATATGAAAGGAAAAAAAGTATTCAATAAAAAAAGGTATTTTTAAGTATGAAAATGTTTTTATACCAAAGTTAAGAATAATGTCAATACTAATGAAATTAATTGGATTATTAACAATCAAAAGGAAATAATTATATTTTAAAATTAACTTGAAACAAAATCAGCCTTTTTAAATTCATGAATTAAGATATTATTATCTAGGAATTCAGTATTTTTTACAGTTCATTAAATAATTAATAATCTCAGAAAATCCTGAAATTTTACCTTATGATAATTTTAATATGCTAATTTCAAAAACATTATCCTTATTATAAAATAAAATTTCTATAATTGGTAGACATTAATTATAATACCCTTGGATAAATGCAATAAAAACCATTTCTGAAGAAACCATTTTTTTGAAGCCTAAAATGACTTTATTAAAAATAAATTAATTATTTATTATAAATTATTCAGAATATATAAACTATATAAAAACTTTATAAATATATTTTTAATGTGACTATTCTTATTTATTCTGAAAAATTAAAATCCATGGTATAAGAGTAATATTTATATAATAATAATAAATCAATTGAATATCACTATTTGTTTAAACATATTGCTGCCTGTAAAGAAATCTATTAAATATATAATTTTTATTTAAAATGAAATAAATATAAAATATTAGAGAGTTAAAATCTAAACCCATAATAATTACTTCACCCTTGAAATTATGTAACTCTGATATAGACAATTCAGTATATTTTTTTTTCATTACATCCTCAGGTTACCATGAATCTTCTTCGAGTTGTTGATTCCTCCAAATAACATTAACAAGTTGAGTAGTGTTGTTATTTATTATTTTATATCTATGATCCTTGATTTATATGGGTTATTATTCTAAATATTTATCATTCTCCCTAGGTAATACCTCTGATATTATTACATTTTAGGGATTCGACATGTACTTCCTTAGGAGAGATATAAGGGGAAAATCATGAACTTGAGAGAGGTTCGGAAGATGCACCCAACAACATCTACTCGATCAAAAATATTGAAGGAGTAAATATACCTAGGTGTTAACTTATTATTCTTTCTGAATCTCAGAAATTTCTTCCATGGTGAAATTCATAGGAATGAATTCTTATAAAATTCAAATTCATGATTTTGTAAAAGATTATTAGCATAACATTTTTATTAAATTTGATCTTCCTTGATGTGATACTAAATGACTCTAAATTTCTCTACTATTTCCTTATCTATAGTTGGTCCCAATATCTTTCGTTCTCCTACTTCATCCTAGAATATTGGAGTTCAAAACTTCCATCCCTAGAGGGATTCATAAGGATCCATATACCTAATTGAGAAAAATCCATTATTATAAGTGAAATCAATGAGAGGAGGGTTTTGATCTAAACCACCATTGAAATATGTAGAAAATGATATCTATATATAATATATTGTTTGAAGGGTCCACTTTGAACGACCATCTATCTGAGGATGCCAAATTATATTGTAACAAAACTCTTTATCCAGAGGCTTTTGAATACTTCACTAGATCATTGTGTAAAACCTCATATATCGATTTTTTATATAATAATTTAATACTATATGAAACCTTAACACTTCTATAATGTATATTTTTAAAACATGATCATTAGATTAATCTTCTTTGATTTTAATAAAAGTGTACTAACTTCATCATGTGATCGACCATAACCCAAATATAATAATGTAATTTAGAAATTATGGGGAGTCCAATGATTAAATAAATGGTGATGTTTTTCCATTTTTATTAGAGTATGATTAATGGTTATAACATTACCTTAGACTTCATTATCTTATCCATACCTTTCTTATATAGCACTACAAAACATAATCTGAAATATCTCTTTTCATGTTTTCCCATAATAAATACTCTTTCATATCTATATACATGTTCATACTACCAGGATGAATATATAACTATGTTATATGATCTTCTTTTAGTATATCCTTCTTTAATTATGCTATTAACATTACATATACTTTGTTCTTGAACTTTATCATTCCATCGCAATAATGGTTGAACTCGAGAATATTTTCCACCTTCTTTTTATGCCCTACATCTTCCTTATGTACCTATTTAATCATTACATGGATATATGTTTTAACAAACATTTGGGAAAGATAAATTTTCTACCATTCCATTTATATTTCTAGATCTATCCTTTTAAAATACATAAATGTTGAAACTTTATTTCCTTATCATAGATAATCTAGCATGATCCTTTCACCTCAGAGTAGATAAAAACTTATTCGCCTTCCCATGGTGGAAATTTACTATGTAGTTATAATCATTAATCAACTCTAACCATGTTCCCTAGTTCATATTTATCTATTTATGGATTAATATAGACATTATAGTTTTATTATTAGTATATATGCCACACATTTCTTCATAAAGTAAACTCCTACATATCATTAATATAAAAATTACCATAGCTAACTCCAAATCATGAGTTAGGGATTTTTTCTCAGGAAAATTATAATGGAATTAGGCTTCAGATACCACTATATAATTCTACAAAAGGATGAATCCTAGTACCTTATTCAATGCATCACTGTATATCACACACCTTTATCCATTGGAGGGTAGTGTGAGTAGTGGTGTGCTAAACAACCTTCTTTTAATATCCTTGATATTTTCCTCATATTAATATTTCTGAATGATCTGGACACACTTCCAAGATAACATGGTGAGTGGATTATATAATAGTTAGAAATTATCAAAAAAAATATTATAATATCTAGCCAAACCAAGAAAACTTTGAATCTCAGTCATAGTAGTTAGTCCGAGACAATGTTCAACAACTTCCCTTTTGGATGGATCCTCTAATATACCCTATATTGAGATTATATGAAGAAAAATATGTCTTTCTATTTCCCAGATTCACACTTGGTAAATTTATCATACAAATTATACTTCCTTAGGGTCTTCAGTACAATCCTGAAGTGATCCTCATTCTCTCCATTGATCTTAGAATATATAAGAACATCTTAAATAAAGACTACCAAAAAATGATCATCATATTCTCTAAAGAATCTATTAATTAAATTAATTAATATCAAGAGGGAATTAGTAATAGAAAATTGAATCATCATAAATTTATAGTGTATATACTTAGTATATAATTATATATTGAGAATGTATTACGTTTTGACCCCCAAATTATAATATCAAGATCAATGATAAATCATGGAAAAAAATTTAGATCCACATAATTGATCAAATAATTCTTGAATAAAAGAAAAAGGATACTTATTCATAGTTTTGATCTTTATTTTTTCTTGATAAACACTATAAAGTCGTATTAATCCATCATTCTTCTTAATATAATAAACAGGTGAACCCTATGGTTATTCACATGGCTTAATAAATACATTATCATGATTCTTCAGGATTTTCCTCATAAATTACTATAATTCAATTGGATCCATTCTATATGAATTATTTTAAATAGGTGTTTCACTAGGTATGAGTTATATTGAAAACTCAACTTCATAATTTATAGGATGACTAGAAAATTCTTCTCAAATTATATCAAAAAACACATGTGTAATAGATAAATCATTGAAAGTGAGTTTCTACCTAACTATATGTGTTGAAAACCCCTTTTGAAAAGGAATCCATACTATCATATGGTTGAAATTTATATTCGATGTTCAGATTTATCATAACATTAATATATGATCATAGGTTGGCTTGGAATATCAAATAAAACTTCACTTATTTAGAAATTGATATGGGATTCATATAAATAAATTCAATCCATTCCATAAATTATATCATATTCAAAAAGAATAAGAATAATGAGATGTACTTGAAATACATTTCAACAAACTTTAATCAAAGATGAATCATATACATGAGTTTCAATTATTTTACCATTATAATTTTTCACAGCGGTTTCAATATATAATAATTATGTTTGTATTATGGAACCCTTATAAAATTCAATATATATATTATAGCATGTATATCTAAAATAAACTAAGATATAAGTAGTTATAGAGTGGATTGAAAGTGTACATTTTGAAAAAAAAAATTATCCTGACACAAAACGATAATAATGATGTGCAAGATTTCCCTTTTTCTATCAGATTAAGATGTTACTTATGTCGATCATATTAATTATACATGGGATTTCATTATTAGTTAGAATAATTCCCATATTCCATGAATTTGAAACACTAAATTATGGGTGGTTCATTCTATTGTGATTTCTCCCCATTTTCATCATTGGATAACTTCTTCTTATCATTTCAACATTCAATTTCTTGATGAACATTATTTCCATATATAGATCATTTACCAGTCTCATTAAGAAACTTTCCTCCATGTTTCATTCCACACTTTAACCATATATCAGATACCATCATCTTATTTTCATTTTCTTCATCAACTAAACTCACTTGATAATCTATTTTTCTTTTATTTTCCATGTTTGGATAATAAACCAAGTAGAGGTTGTTAATTTTTTATTGAGATATCTTGTAAAGTGTAATTGTAATGGTTTATATTCAATCTTCCATTTAATTTTTTTCCTCGTAATGACAATCATTTAATTCTATTTCAAACTCAATGTTTTCATGATTCCTTTGGGATTTATAAAATTTAATAAAACTAAAATGAATATTTTGATAGACAATAATCAGAGTGAAAAACCATATAATCATGAAAAATCAATAATAATATCTCTAAATCATGAAACGTTCTTTTCAATATATGAAACCTTAGGTTTAACCTAAGTCATCCATGATCATTATATATATAGATACTTCAAACTAGTTCATAATGTAAATTTGAATTAACTTACTAATATCTCATGAGAGTGTATATCCATATGGGTAGTCATAGACCCAATCATTATTCATGGGTGAAGTCTGAGAAAATACCGAATCTTCCCCTTTTAGAGTTATTACCCTTAGGGGAATCTATTTTATAGATGAATCATCTTTCTAGTATCCAGATATAATTTTTTTCAAGGATAACCACACTACATTATTTATGATAACAGAGTGTGTTCACCAACACATTGGAATTTCCAAAGGGTTATTATGAAGTATCATTATCATAGTTTCCAAAAATAAATAAACCCTACTCTGATATAAATAACAGTGAACCATGATTTACATACATAAATATTACATCTAAATAGTTGAATATTCAATACATAAAATTATGATCTATTATAGAACAATAATGGTTTAGTGTGTTTTAAACGTGGATATATATATATATATTCTACAAAAAAACATTTACATCTTTCTCTATATTCTTTACAACAAAAGGCCTTATTAGACACATCGTCCTTAAATTTCTTAATATTTGGGAAAAAGGAAACCTAATAAAGGTTGATCTTAGATTATAAGTAACAATAAACATAGGATATATAAATAGATGATCTTATATTAGAATTATATAAGAATTAGTTCTTGAGACCATGATCAAAGCTTACAATAACCATACATTATCAATAAAATATCTTTAATAATGAATCATGTCATAATATTTTTAAAATAAAAGTACATAATACATAAGAGTTCAGAATCATAAATAATCAATAATGATCTATGAGAACATATTAAATGAATAAGACATAAGTTCTTTTCATTCATCTAGGAATAAAAAATCATTTCATTTTTCAAGGCTCACTACTAAGGATCCCATATTGGATTGGGTTCCCTCCCCATTCCATCATTTCCTTAATAATCGTTTACTCTAAAGACTATAATAGTGGACACATTCTCTTACATAAATAGGTTCACTCCCCATTATATCAATTATTATCTCATGAGATATCTATATTTACATAGTCCATTGGAAGGATAAATAATTATGATTCCACAAGTCACATTATAAAAACCATGTATTTGTGTGCCATAAGATCATAAAAAAGTCATAATATCATCACTTCATAACCCATGGAAGGGAAATGAGTTTCATAAATATGTCATCATAATATTTATAAACCATCCAATGAAATAATAATTTACGTATTATTAGATCATACTCCCATTAACACATAACTGAATTCTAAAAATTTCATCAAAGATGAAAAATTCTTTTGAAATAACCCATCAATTTTTCTTGAGGAAAATAAACTTTTTCATTTTGAAATAAATTATTTAAAATTTAAAATTTAAAAAATACTAGGGAAAATTTATTATTTCAAAATAAAATTGGAAACATCATAATGATAGTTGAAATCATTGAGCAGCCATGATTATGGAAAATTTCATTGATGCTGTGTATGTTAAAACAAAGATCCCATTCATATTTTTGATAAAAAGTCAAAAGATACTCATTTAAAAAATTAAAATAATATTAATTTTAATATTTTTTATATAATTTTGAAAATGGGTACCAATAAATTAAAAAATAAATATACAAATATTAAAAAAATTCTAGAAATGTTTTTGAAAAAAATATTGACATGGAAGAAAATGAATCTCGATTGAATAGTGAAACATTGTCATTTATCTTTAAAAACATTGTTTCATTATCTTTAGTACATAATGAGATAAAATTAATGGAGAAAATAAAAGGTAAGAAAATAACTATAGGATAATAAATATAATATGATTTGTGAGATAATGATAATATAATCACATAATTCAAAATGTAAGAATAAACATTCTCGGTGAAAATGAGAGTGTAAAATAAAACCCTAACCACTTTGGTAACTTGTGAATCATAAACCCCGTGAAAGAAATTTATTAAAATGAAATATAAAATAAAATAAATATAAATATATTCTTCACATATAATATAAAAATGGTTATTATATACACCACATGAATGAAAGAAATGGTGAATATGACATATGTCTCAGAAACAAAAGCAAGATGACAAATACTTACATCAAGTATGATTTTATTCATAAGTGATCTAATGTACTATAAAATATATTTAAATTTTTTATAACTATATAAAATTACCATTTATATAATTATAATAACATATAGGATCCACTTGTATCATTTCAATAACATATTATTAATTTTTTTATCAAAATCTTCATTTTTAGGTGTTAACTGTTTCATTTATGATTAATGTTTCAATTATAAAGTTATGTCAGTTGTAATTTTATCATGTTTAAATCATATATATAGTTATAAAAATGTTATAAATAACTCATATATTATTTATATGAATATTTAGATTCATCCACAAATGGTATACATAAAAAAATAAATTACATCGTTTATAGAGATAATAATTCTTACATAAACCTGAACACTATTTCATTTTCTAAAGAAAATAAAGAAAGAAATATAAATAACATTTTATCTTTAAAAACAAATAATTAAATCCAAAATATTGTATATAATCATTCAATATATCATAATAATGAACCATTAATTATGGTGATGGAAAATTATTTATATCTCTATGTGGATGCGGTAGTCCACACGTACGAACGAGCGATACGTTCATTTCACATTTGTTAGAAAAGAGGGTGTATAATACTGGATAAATAATGATAATAAAATTTTAATATTTTTAGGATACATAATTTATTATTTTATTATGAATACAATAAATTTAAAAGAGGTATAAGTAGAAATAAATTGAAAAAGGTCGGGCAAGATGACTACCTATTCTTCGGTTTACCTCCTTTAGATCCCTTCTTATAGACCCTTGTTATGGAAATTTAAGAATAAAATAACCTATAATTCATGGATATATATTCTTTGAAGATATATTTTTAGGGTTGGGTTATGCCAGGAAGCTCATGAAGATATAAATAAAAGAGGAGAGGATTCCCCTTTTTATAAGTGAGGGGAGGAAAAGCCTTGAATATTTTAAAGGATTAAAATTTTATTAAGTAATTTACATTAAAATGATTACCTTGAACAATTAAAGTCAATAATAATGTGATAAGTTTCCAAATAACATCATAAATTGAAAACTATGATGATAAATTATGGCCTTATTACATAGTTTTAACATAAGTTAACTTGATTTATTCTTTAACCGTAGTGACATGTTCTTACTATTTTTTGTTCATTATGGACTAAAATTAAATTTAACTTATTAAATAATATTAATTTTTATTATTAAAAATATTTAATTCATTTTACACGATTCAATTTCTATGAGTGGTATAATTTCATTTTCAAATTAACCCTCAAAACATGGAGAAAAATAATTTTCTAGAAAATCCCATTTTTAAGTGTAAAATTGGTTTTATACATAAACTATCCATAATGTTGATTAAAATTAAAATTATTGGGTTTTTTTTAATAATAATTAACTAGTGAAATTTTAAAATCAATAAAAAAATATTTTTAAATTCTTCAATAGAAAATATAGTTTTCAATAATATCGGAAATTTTTACTATTCCCTAAAAAATTAATATTTTCAGAAAAATCAAGACATTTCACCATAATATAAATTTTAAATTATAATTTTTAAAAATATATTCCCTTTAAAAAATAATATATCTAAAATTTTAACTAATTAATTTTAAAATCCAAATAGAAAATCAAATAAACCTTTTTTTGAAGAAAACATGTTTTTAAAGCCTGAAATGTATTTATTTTTAATTTAGTACTTATTTAGTATATATTAATCAATAAAATTTTATTCTATTAAACACACACACACACACACAGATATATATATATATTCATAACTTGGTTATTTTAATTCATCCACCAATTTAATATCTAGGTAATAATTGTCACATTCAAATAATCATAATTCAATAGTATATCATTGTTTGGTTAAACATAGTGTTGTGTAAAAGTAATATATAAAATACTTAAAGATTATTTAAAAGGATATGTATATAAAATATTGGGTTGTTAGACTTATATAGTATTGTAATACAACTTTAGTGAATAGATTCACGAAATTCTTTTTCCATCTATCTTTTACAACCTCAAAACACCTTTTTCAATAAATTTCAAATATATTGGTACTTATAGTCAATGTTCTTAATACTAAAATGTAACAATAGATTTTAGTTGAATTTTATTATAATATAAATGTTATATTAAATCTATTAAATCTTTGATCTATTTATGATATCTTTTTACCTCATAATTTTTTAACTTGTGACCATTGTTTCCACATAATCTCTTTCCATTATTGCGAAAGTAATCACCAATTGTTGCCTTAATATAAAACTAACTATGGTTTTGATGAAGGTAAATACAAGAAAAATTAATATTTTCAATTAATATTTGTCACCCCTAAATTCTATATCAATATACCCAACCAACAAATCATCATGTCTCAGGAAATAATAAATATCTTTCATTCCTTTAAGAAACAACATGTTCCACAATATATCTTCCAATGTTATTTCCATGGATTTGAAATAAACATTCTCACAACTCCCATTTCATAGGAATGATCTAGTTATGTTCATACCATGGAATAAATGATACATATTATCAGTAATTCCTATAAAAATCTCTCCACATGCTTCAAACCATCCTTCATTTTTTGTTCTTGTTCCTTCATGATTTTTAAGTTTCTGATGAGAGGAGTTGAAAAATATTTTCATGCAAAAATTGTGCAATTTTCTACAATTTTCATGAAAAACTGTTTCTATGATAAAACAAAATTTATTGTTTTCTATTTCCAATTAATCATTGTAAACAAGAAATTTTTTTCCTTAATGAGATATTTCATTTCAAACTTCCTTAAAAAATAATTATTCAGGTCCTAGATCCATTGTGTTGATGGAACCTCAAGGGAAATATCATCCATATAAAATTTAGATTACTAAAATTACCATCACTATACTCATTTTAATAGAACAATGTTTTGATTTTATCAGTATTAAACCTTTATCCTCCAAAAAAGAGTCAAATATCTAGTTCCACTATTGTGGGGCTTATTTCCAACCATAAAGACATTTCTTTACCTTTTACACAAATACTTAATTTTTATGATCTATGAAACCATATGGTTGTTTTACATATATTTTTTCCTGTATTCCCCCATGTTTAAAAGTCAAATTAACGCCCATATATTTTATATTTAATCTACTAGAGGAAACCAATTGAATTTTTTTATCTTTAACTACCGAATAAAATATTTCAAAGAATTAAATTCTATCATTCTATTGAAATCCATCACCCTTTATCCTTTTTGTATAGATTATAATTATATTAGATTCATCATTAAACTAGAAAAATCACTTGTTATCAAGTGATTTCGTTCCATGTGAAAAAATTATTAACTCCTAGGTGTCATTCACATATAGTGAATTTAACTCCTCCTTCGTGGGAAACTCCCACTTATAGGAATAAAAAAGTTTATCCACATTTTTGAGACCGTTAGGTTATCCACCATACACTATAACAAAGAAGATTAATTTGTCTCTTTACATATCTATCAGTCATTTTATTCTTCTAAACATCCATAATTTATCATGCATCTTTGAACTCTCTAGAACTAAAACCTTTGGAATTTATTCCATTTGAACTATAGACAAAGCCTCATCCGTTCTTTAGATTATAGTTATTTCATCCACTCATCTCATTATTGGTCCTCTTGTGATTCTATATAAACTTTTATATATAATTTTTGATCTTCCAGTTGACTCATATCCATATAAACTCTCTATAATTAGTGAAGTCCTTATACCACTATTCAGATTAAAATGTATTGAATTCAATTTTTCCTCTAACTTTTTTAACAACTAAATTTACATCCTTAAATAGGACCTTATCATTAAATAGAACATTTATACTTTTTTTGGTTTTACTTTTTTCACTATAATAAAGTCAAAATCCATGTTCATTTTCCCTAAATACTATAAATAAACACATGTGATACTATTCTTCCATATTTTATGTAACTTTTTAATTTAGAAGAATACATGGTAGTAATTAAAATAATTTAAATTGATCCAAATTGAATTTATTTCCTAACTATAGAGTTTCTAGAAATTCCAATCCCACTGGTGTTTAAGGGCTCAAATCGATTAATTAAGCCACAGTATTGACCACAGCTACTCAAGCGACCATAGACATTCCAGAAGGAAAATTTAATACTATTCCACATTTCTACCAATGTAAAATTAACTTATTTAGTTTTTCTTTTTTTTCAATCACTATAATTATAGTTTTATCATGACTAATTTGTTTCTATCCATAAAAGTTTTTAAAAATTCATTAGGTGTACCCAACTTCGTTGATTAATCACACACATTTTATCTTATATCATGTCTCCCTTCTAAACAAATATTTACACTAAAAAAAGAATTTAAACACATCAAATTTATGTTTTAGGAAGTATAACAACAAATTTAAAATGAAGTCATCATTGAATTTTATAATGTATTATTATCCTCTATGAAATTTAACTGGGGTAGGTCCTAAAAATTCAATGTATACAAGCTCTAACATCTATATTTTTTTTGATATTCAGATCATATTAAATATCAAATGATAATTACTACTATGTATGAAACTATAACATATTATGAAGTCTGAATGGTCAACATTTATCTTGAATTTTCCTTCAAAAAATTCATACCTTTATCAATAAGGTTTTCATCTTAGCGGTACCAAAAATATGAACATCTATAAGTTAAAGTTTCAAAAACTGTTAATCCCACCACACCCTCAGTTAGATACATTGTTATATCTTTTTAAAATCTCTATATGACTAAGTATCCTAATGAGATTTTTCACACTCCATTAGTAAGGGTAGTTACATATCCATATTCATCAAACTGGATAACTAAAATAATTTTTTTCTAATGTTATGGAATATTTCAATCATATATTTACATGTGTAAACATATATTATTCAACTAAATTATGAGATCACCCTTCACCATAATATCAATAACATCAGATTTTTCTAGTTCCACTTTATTAAATCATCTAAAAACACAATTTTTATAAAACCATTTCCTCTACGGAATTGGAATGATAATACAAAATTTATTATATGACATTCCACTAAAATATTGACTCTGAAAATTTCATTTTCACCACACCACCCATTTTTACCAATAGAATGTAAACCTTAAAATTTTTTCCTTTTTGAATTTTCCGTGGATTAAAAGTAATCCAACTTGAAGTGATCCCTTATACTATTGTTTCAAAAGACTATATTGGGTATGGTAAATTTTCCTCCCCTCCTCTCTCTTAGAATATATTATGATCAACATTAAGTTCATCAAAGGGGGTGGGTTACCTATTACCTATAAACTGAATTCATTTCTAGAGTGTACTTGAATCTCCCTATTATATATCTCTTAATTTAGAATAAAGTTCTAGACAATACTAAATTATAAGTTATCCTTTCTACATTAGTTAATTATTGATGTTATTATTAATTTTGATGACTCTGATAATGAATACAATAATAATATACCCCAAATATCATACTAAAGTGTTAACTTCATTATGTCAAGATATATATGGATCATGTTGAATTCATAAACGTGATCTGTTATATATATTTATGTTGATAGCTTCATAATGAATATTCATCTTATAAACATATTTTTTTTGAGAGATGTATGATTCTTGTACAGGATTTTTGGGGTTGCAATAAACTCTATCATTATATTCTTCTCCTATATTTTCAGAGTAAAATTAGAAGCTATTGGCATCCTGAACAAACCCAATGACTTTATACCCATAATTTTCTAACCTCCTTTCTCAATCATCTCTAATTTAACACTTTGTAATGGAACTTTAATATATTTTTAGATGATATATTCCTCTATTTTCGTCCTTTAGAAGCTAAAATCTATTCCATAAATATTTTTGAGCCAGGACATTCTATATTATGATGTATACACATTCTAATACAATTCCACCCACTAAATGGAAAAACATTTTAAAAATTAAGAATGATACTAGAGATGTTGATGAGTAAAATAGTGATCCTATGATAACCTACTAATTATTTTATACCAATTGAAAAAATTCTATACAGACTTTAGACACCAAAATTTCATCCATTGTAATACCACACTAGCAGAAACTGGTCACCAAAAAAATTCTATAGACATAAATGTATGGAAACGTGGATTAAATACATCAACCAAATCACCACACTAATATTTTAACTCATTAATATTTATTCCTAACCCATACATAAAAACACTTATGAAATGAGAAAGAAAAATAAATCATTTATAGACACCACAAGGTTAAATATGGTTTAAAATTTCATACTACATACTTGAGATAAGCAAATAATACTTTTATTTCACTGGAAGTACTAGGATATTGTCTATATGACTAGGTATCAACGTATATCACTAACATGAGTAATTAAATAACAATTCATTACCCATAATAAAAATGGTTCATCCTTTAATTTATAGTGGGTCCCATTCATTCACCTAGTTTTACTAAATTCCTACAATTGTACAGACTCACCTATTGAACTATGAGATTGAAGATCCCTTATAGTATTTATTGGTTTGAACTCCAATAATTGGAATAAAAGTAGTGTTCCTTTACCTCACTATTTTCAATATGATACATGATATGTGTGATTAAAAAATGTAGACATCACCTCATTTAGGTGACCATAAAAACCATTGAACTTCTCATGGCCTAAACTCTATACTTCACCTATAAGAACTTCATCAAAATCTGAAATAATTATTACCATACGAATTTATATTTATTCTATTGATCTAACATACATGAAGGGATCTCTGGGGTTCCTATTAATAGGGAATTTACTCTATCACTTGAAGAGTTTTTACAATCCTAACAATAAATAAATAACTAAAACCATAATGATTTAGGGATCATTGATTTAGGAAGTACCAACTCCATTGAATCCCAAGAGTTATAGTGACTTTTCAAGTTTAAGGGAGAACCAAATATATAAATAAAATATGGATGAAAGATGTCCCAAGGAAGAGGAGTGTGGGTAAAAAACTATAAAACCTAATGAGATACATGTTCCCAATTAATAAGACACATCAATGAGTGTACATAACCCCATGGTTTCCTCTACATGTCATGGCTAAAACCCAACAATGATCTTATGATGATAAATTCTAAATATACCTATATATCCTAATAAATACCCTCAAGAAACTAATGAACCATTCTGTTTATGTTTACATGAAAAAATACATAGGATAGGATATTATTTTATTGAAAATCCACTCAAGGAGAAAACGATATGAAAAGCACTGCATAGGTAAATGGTGGGCCATGTGGCGGACACTCGGTGAGCCACATGGAATTATAGGGGTGGGTATTCATGCCATAAGTTCACATGTTCACCCCACAAATGCAAAATTACATGAAATTTTTTACCTACATACATCATGGTGCTTTATCTAAGAAGGTTAGGCCGAAAGGACCTAACTCAATGCAACTGCCTAAACTGTTAGCCATGAATTATTCAAACCATCAGAAAGAACATAAGTAATTATTCTAAACTCCACATCTTGGAATTTATGGATGGAATTATTTATACTCAACTAAATTAAAAGGATTGTGAGACTCGTATCCTATGGGATGATCTTGATGGTTTTCTGGGCTCATAGTGTCCAATTAGCTACCACTCACATATTGCTATGTTTTCCTAACTATGGATACATAACACAACCTATGACCATTTATTAAGTCATCCAAGATCCCCATGACACTACATATCCACCCTACTATGGTCTGTGATCCTTGAATCTGTTGTCTCTCCTTGATGAGCACCTCTATCGTGGATCCTCCCCCCTTATCCCACTGATGTGGCCCTAACTCCCTCATGGGACATGTTGCAAAACTGTTATCCACACATGGTCTGAAAAACATTTCAACTAAATCTGTATTAATAATAAAAATGTGTATTAGAGGATAAATCGAGTTCCCAATCATCAATCGACCACCAAGAATTCCCACATAGGGAATAATGTTGGGGATAAAATCTCTAACCTAGGGATTTCATGGAAAGGGGATCCAAAAATCTGGAATGTGGATTGGAATATTTAAAGTAGAGGTATAATTAATTAAATAAAAATACAATACAATATTTAAATTAGAAAATAATAAATCCATGCAGAAAATCTAGATCGATAATTAGAAATTGTCCTATTCTTAGGGAGTTCTATTGTCGATTCCTCAAAAAAAATATCTTGTTAGATATATGGTACTCTATCAATATACCTTTATAATTCTTCATTTTATAGAGAATAAAACAATATTAGAGAGAAATACAGGTTTAACTTTATGTTTTTAAGGTTTCTTTATATATAAAAGTTATGAAAAAAATCTAATTATTTTTATTTAACAACATACCCACAATGGGGAATTTCTTTACCTCAAGTATGAAGTAGAATTACATAATTTAATGTGAAAACATACCATTCCAAAAGAAATTAAAGCCCATATTTTCCCATATTATTATATATTTAGGAGATATATGTGATTAATCACAAAACAACTATGTTGAAATATTATATTTAATGAATTATTTACCAACATCTATGACACTCAAAAGTCATGAAATTAAACATTGTGAAAAACATAAAAAATATTGTTATAAATATTATAATGGTTTAAAATATAAGATCTATAGTTTCAAAAAAATCACCAACATTATATATTTTTCACCCTAAAATGTAGAAACTATTGAAAAAGTTAAGGGTACTAAGCTCACTTATTACTCCCCAGTTCTCACAAGCTCTTTTGAAGGTGTATTTGTGGCCACCATAATTACAATAGTGGTATCTCCCAACCCCAAAGGGTCCAATATTTCTAGTCCTCAATGTCCACAAGGTTGTCACGCCCCAGATCCCGAATACCCAGAGCTGGTGCCTTACAGAGGTACGAATTCAGTTCGGGCTCTGAGAAACCAGCTACTTCTAAAATATTCCTTCTTCTAAAATCTTTTACCTGAAAATTTTTAATCTAAAACATACGGTGAAAATACGAATGCCCAGTAAGGGGTTTGAAAAAATTAACATACTATACCCAAAATAACTTTTCAAAACATTCTTTAAAATTCCCATAAAACATTTTCATGAGAGTGCTGTAACACATTTAAAAAACCATGAAAATTGTCTACGGAATAAGTACACAGTTTAAAATATACTGACATTGTCAAGATTCAATTATATGAATGATATTTCAGAATAATCAGTAAAATAAATTTTATGTTAAAATTCAATTACAAAATTAATAGTTAAGTTTAATACATGATCATAGTTGCGCATAAAATAATAACTTCAATTTCATCCTTTACTATTGTGAAACACACACTGGCCATTAGATCTTTGAATACTGCATAAATAATATTCCATACTTATACTTCTAAAAATTCTCTTAATCATAAGCTCTTTAACAAGGAATATTCTACTAGTTTAGTATTCCTCTGGTTAATTAATTTACATAGTCATAATGAGGAGAGTGAATTTGTCAGACTGTGTTAAGGGATCGTGCCAAGAAGTACGGGATAACTATAACTGGACCCCAACCTAGAGAGACTCTGTAACCGGACTCAACCTCGGAGAGCCTCTAATAACCTGACTCCAACCCAGAGGGTCTTCTGCAACCAAACCCCAACTGAGAGGGCTTATTTTACTGATCCCCAACCCAGAACATACTAATTCCAATGAATTATTCATATCTCTAAATCAAAATTCACATACCACTTTGATTTTTTAAATCACTTATCGTTACAAGTACACATATTACTTGATTTATTACTGCACATTATTCAAAGTGTCCAATAACACATTGAGTTATTTAAGTTCTCATTTCATAAATTATCATGTATAATATATTTTTTGATTATCACATAAAATAATAACTTCACAAACACTTCCATGTTAATATCCTTTTAATGAATTGTAATTCATGTTTACTATTCATGATCAAATCATGCACTGATAAATGAAATTAGCAATGGAATAAATCATAATATGTCAGTTATTATTTATATAATAATTTTCCAAAGGACATGCATAAAATGAGAAACATTTTTTTCACATGTGATATTAATTCAAAAACATACCAGTAATGAATGGATGGGGTTACCATATAAAAATATAGTTCCTTAATTCTCAAAATCCTTGATTCATGGAAATTAAAAGTTATAGATAAAAATTAATTATTTTAAACTAATATAGATGTCATTTGTACAAAAGTCATGTGCTAATAACTGGTAACGTCTTATTAAGTGGACATGCCTTATGTTGCATAGAATATGCAGTGCAACATTAATTCTATGAGGAATTAATTAAGCATATCAAAAACATACTTTAAGCACTGAAGTTGGTTTTGGGCCAATTTAATTCGAGATATGGTTAAAGCTTATGGGTGCATACATATAACCATATAGATATATATACAAAAAATGTGTGTATGTCGCACCCCTACTTTATATATTCTAAAAACTAAAGTCATATATATATATATTAACATCTTAAAATAAATGTAATTTGATTAATATTAAAAATACCTTAGCATCATAAAATTAATTCATATTTTAAGAAAATGAACTCCCTTGGGAGAGCTATAAAATTAGAGAGTATAAATAAATAAATAAATTTTCCTTACAACATGTTCAAATAAACACTTGGTAGAATTAAACCGGGTGGATTAAAACTTTATGGGTGTATGTGTAATAAATATTCCAATCCATTTGAACCCAAAACTTTATTCACATAAAAGTCTTTATTTAAATATTTCAAATAAAATCATTCATAACATAAAATATATATAGATTAAATTATGTGTGTATGTTCAAATATAAATTAAGTGTATAATAGAAAATAATTATAAATTAAAATAACACCTAACTTATGTACACATAAAATGATAAGATATATGTGTATATATATATATACACACACATATAAAAACCGTAATTTGATCAATATACTCCCTCAAAAACCATAATATTTAGAGATAAATACTTAAAATTTAAAACCATTATCATTTTAAAAATTATATGTTATATAGATTGATATGGTTTCTTATATATATATAAATAGATGTGTATAATATTTTATAACAACATGGTTAAAGAAATATAATTAAAACACTTTCAACACATAAATTTTAAAATAATAACCCAATTCGGAAAATAGTATGTTATAATGAAATATAAAGATTCATAGAAACATTTATACACAAGTATATAAATGTGTACCTTTGTAAAAAATTGGCCAACAAAATTGATCAAATTAATTAAACCCTTACTAGACAATAACATTAAATAAAAATTAATTTGATGAAAATAATAAATTACTAAATAAGTTTAACCATAAAAATAAATATTATTTCGCTTATTCAAGACAATAAATTATAGAATGTAAGAATAAATATTATATATAGTATATACCTTACAGCAGATTCCCTAGATCATAATGTAAATTATCAATGATAACTCTCGCAGAGGACCAGTATAATAGATTCCATGAAAATAAATATTAATTCCGTCACAAAACATAATATAGTAAGATAAATAAATATTCGAGAGAATTATTTAACCCTTACCTGGCTTGGATGAGAGGCTCAGACCAGAGAGGGCTTGCTGGAGATTTGAGGAAGAGAACCTGAAATGTTAAGGGTGCAAAGTTCCCCTTTGCGCCTTCAATTATGGGTTTTTTATAAAAAAAATACCCACTGTATAAACAGTGGCACAATACCAGCTTGTTGTGAAAGATGGAAAACAGTACCGGATAGAAAAAAATAGAGAGAAATAAAATACAAAGATTTCAATTAGCTGGAATCAAAACAGGAAATGTGAGAATTTTATTTCAGAAAAAATAGAATGAGTTTATGTTTACAATCTAAAAGTAAATCAGACATGGACAAAGGGAAAAATAAAATAGGTTCACTATGAATAGAGATCAACAATGATTGAACAATTAAATAAGAGAACACAACGAACAAGGTAGATCCTGACAAAAATGAAAACCCTACCTCACGCTGTAACAAGGTATACCAGAACATCAAACAACACCAAAACACTAAACGAACGGAATCACATCAGAGATCAGTGTGACGTCTCTGACCAACGGCCTTATCCTAGACCTCGATAGATAGAAACCCTCTCAGCAGCTCCAGCCTCATCGCAAAGACTCGATCTCGAACACACGACCCCGGATTCGAATCCTTCTATGCGCACTCCAACTCATGGACCACCGCCCTGACCTTGACTCTCACCCATGCGTGACCTCACAGACCCGCATGACTCCACCACTTGGACACCACTGCAGTGTTGCGCCTCCCACTTCTTGAATCAATGGTGCCACATGGATGAACCGACATGTACCAAGAGTGCGACACACCCATACTCCCGAGCACGGTCTCCCTTCACAGATCTCACGAGATACTCAAATCCCTTTACCGGATTTCCCTTTCTTTTATTATCCGATTTCCTTTTTAATTATTATAATATATATATATATATATTCATTATATTTTATATCCTTATTATCATATATTACATTATCATTAATTCACAAAGTCAAAAGTTGTATAAAACTAGTATTTTATTAAAAAAAATTTATCATTTCTTTTTAAAAGTAAATATTTTTATTATTTAACTCTTATACAAATTTATTATTATATACCTATAAAGTTATAAATTAAATTAATATTTAAAAATGTATTAACGCGAATATAATAATTTTTATAATTTTTTACAAAATATTTGTTAATATTAAACACATTTAAATGATTTTAAGTAACAATAATTTTTATTAAAAGATCATTCATATATATAAAATTTTATTCACTCCATTAAATTTGTTTTATTACATATTAAAAATGTTAATGATGTTATGAAACTTTAATCCAATTTATAATCTAATAAAACTCATATTTTCAAATATATTTAAAATAGTATATAATTACTCATATAATAGTTTAAGTAACTATGTTCTTAGTTAAAACATCAGAAAATTATGTCATTAAAATATTTTAAAACAATAATTTTCAATGTTATGTACCACCACAATATAAAATTATAATATTATAATAGTATTTTCATTCAAATCCAATATATATATATATATATATATTTCATATTTTTTAAAACAACCCAATTAGATATATTATTATAGTTATTATTTAAACTATTCTATTAAATAATTATTCGATAAGAAAAAATAATGTTCGATAATAACAGTTATTTTTTTATTCTTTAAACAAAGTATGATAATATTGACATTGAAGTTTGTACTTTGTTCGGATGACAAAATAAAACATCAATATTACTATTACATGAGAAACGTGTTTTTTGGGGAATTACATTATTCCCCCTAAAAACAATTTCATCCTAACAATTCTAAAATGATCGTACACAAACCACAACAACACCAGGCACACGTCACTCCTGAAGTCCCTTTACCTAGAAGACCATCGATGGTAGGGTGCTGTCGACCTTAGGTGGATCCCTAAGGTTGTATTCAGCTGCTCGATTTCCTTAGCCCAGACACACTATGAACAACTAGGGTCGAAGCTATGCCTAAAGCACTCAGCCTTCCATAAAGAGGAACGATAATTGTGGAGGTTGGAAATTTATGAATAGAATAAATCCCTATAATTCTCACACCCCATGTCTTTCTTGAAAATATTGATGTCGTAGAGTTCTTCATACATACTAAAACTCAGAATAGGTAGGCTGATCGATGGTCACCATCCAATGCAGCTTCTAGAAATTTACCTATAGCTCGGTAGTTATCAGCCAATGTGAATCATAGAAAAAGAGCTTCACGATACATCCCTCTTTTCCTATATGCAGAAAATTGTGCATTTTCAATACGTTAAAATACCAGATTGCTTCCTTGGTAAAGAGGGAGAATGTTTGGATGATTTGATATCTGATGGAGTAGTTTAAAAGTCAAATGTAAGTTGGCATAGGGCTGGTCCATTTTGGAACATGTATTGACAATTATAGTCTCTAATAGCTCGGTAGATAGTGATAAAATATTGGTTTGTGAAATCATATATTCTATCTGTAATTTATTAAGAAGTCATCCTTTAGTATGGAAATTCTAGTTTAAACAGAGTCTTTTTTTAATATAAAATCATATTAAAATAGAGTATACAACATCATTCATTTAGAAATGATTTATAAAACTCAAGAAATTACGTATTCTCTTTCTCCCTCTCACAAAACACTAGTATAGATTTCCCAACATCCTCTAAGCTGGCTCCTCATAGATTCCACCAATGTTGGGTATTTCCCCAGTTCTCAGACAAACGAATCCCCAAAGCGGTTCTAAATTCTTTTATCTCCTTGGTCCAGATGCAATGTGTATACCTAGGATCAATCGTGTGTGGACATCTAGAATTCAAATTGAGTGAAGCACGTCACGTATCAAGTTGAGAGACATTGGCATGAACTTGATGCCGATAATGCAAATGAGTATTCTGGTTCTTAAGGGATTCAAAGTCCATAACATGACCACAGATACTAGAGGTCAAAATCTGCATAGATATTCTGCATGGAGGTCACCCCCAAGTGCAACCTCCTAAAAGTCCTCAAGAAAAAATAAATTATTAGACAGGGCAGAACATTTAAGATACCCTCATAGTATTTCCCTTATCGTACATAGAACAAGAATTGAGTGTTAATCATGAGGTTATAGACAAAACCTGCTCCTTGGTGAAGTTGGAGTACATGAGGAGAGTTGGATAACTAGATGAGGGTTTTTCCCGATAAACGAATATTTTCAAAAGTATCATAATTTTCTACACATGATTTTCCCGCTATGGTCACTAATAATTCTGTTGGAAGAGACAAAAGACTAGCACTTTGGTTTTCCGTCTAAAAATTAAGAAACATCGTTCTTGGTAATTCTTAAGTATGTTTTCATTGTTTAGTTCTGGTTTTCCAAAGTTATCTGAAATGAATCATCTGATACCAACTATCATGCCCCAGCTCCCGAATACTCGGAGCTGGTGACATACAGAAGATCGAATTCAGTTCGGGCTCTAACAAACCAACTAATTCTAAAATGTTTCTTCTGCTAAATGATTTTAACTGAAAATTTTTCATCAAAAACGTAGATTGAGAATACAAATTCCCAGTAAGGGGTTTAAAAAAATTAGCATACTATACCCAAAATAACATCAGAAAAAGTTCTTTAAAATTCCCATAAAATAATTTCTCGAAAGTGATGTAACAAATTTAACATACCATGAAAATTTTCAAAGGAATAAGTACACAATTTTAAACATACTAACACTATCATGATTCAGTTATAGGAATTATCTTTCAGAATAATCAGTAAAAGAAATTTTTTGTTAAAATTAAAGTATAAAATTAATATCTAAGTGTAATGCATGATCAGATTTGCGCATAAAATAATAACTTCAATTTCAACCTTTACTATTGTGAAACACACGTTGTCCATAGGATCTCTAAATACTGCATAAATAATATTCTATACTTATACTTCTACTGATTCTCATAATCCTAATCTTTTTAACCTGGACTATTCTAAGAGTCGAATATTCCTTTTGTTAATTAATTTACATAGTCATAATGAAGAAAGTTCATATGATGGACTATGTCAAGGCCTCGTTCCAAGACATGGGGGCTAATTATAACTAGACCCCAACCAAGAGATCCTCTGTAACCGAACTCCACCCCGGAGAGCCTCTAATAACCGGACTCCAACCCGAAGGGTCTGCTATAACCAGACCCCAACCCGGAGGGCTTACTTTTACCGATACCCAACCCAGAACATACTAAGTCTAATACATTCCTCATATCTTTAAATTAAAGTGATCATACCTCTTTGATTTATTAAATCACTTATCATTCCAAGTACACATATTATTTGATTTCTTAATCTACATTATTCAATGTTTCCCATACCACTTTGAATAATTTATGTTCTCATTTCATAAATTGACATGTATAATAAATTGTTTGATTATCACATAAAATAATAACATAACAAACCCTTCCATGGTAGTATCATTTTAATGCATTATAATTCATGTCTATTATTCAAGCTCAAATTAGGCACAAATAAATGAAATTTGCAATGGACTAAATCATAATATGTCAGTTATTATTTAAATAATAATTTTCCCACTAACATACATAAAATCGTAAATATTATTTTCACATTTGTTATTAATTTAAAACATACAAGTAATGAATGTATGGGTTTACCACATAAAATGATAGTTACATAATTTTCAAAATCCTTGATTCGTGGAAATGAACATTTTATTTAAAAATGACTAATTTTAAATTAAAATAGATGTCATTTGTACACAAGGAAATTACTAATAAATAGTCATGTCCTATTAAGTGGCAATGCCTTTTGTTATATAGAATATGCAGTGCAACTTTCGTTCTATGTGGAATTAATTAAGCATATCAACAAAATACTTTAACCACAAATGTTTGTTTTGGGCCTATTTAATTTGAGATATGGTTGAAGCTTAAGAGTGCATACATATAACCATATATATATACCTAAAATATGTATATGTCGCACACTTACTTTATATATTCTGAAATCTAAAGGCGTATATATATATTAACATCTTAAAAGAAATTTAATTTGATTAATATTAATAAACCCTTATCATCATAAAAGTAATTCATATTTTAAGCAAATGAACTCCCTTGCGAGTACTAGAAAATTAATGAGTATAAATAAATAAATAAATTTTCTATACAAAATTGTCAAATTAACAATAGGTGGAATTAAACTAGGTGGATTAAAAATATATTGGTGTATGTGTAATAAATATGCCAATCCATTTGAACCCAAAACTTTATTCGAATCAAAGTCTTTATTTAAAAATTGAAATTAAAATATTTAATGACATAAAATAGATATGGATTAAATTATGTGTGTATGTCCGAATATAAAATAATTTTATAATAGAAAATAATTAAAAATGAAAATAAACCCTAACTTATGTACACATAAAATGATAAGATATGTGTGTCTATATATATACACACAAACATATAGAAATCGTAATTTGATTAAAATACTCCCTCACAAACCATAAGATTTAGAGATAAATGCTTAAAATTTAAAACCATTACCATTTTAAAAATTCTAGGTTATATAGATAGATATGGTTTCTTATATATAAATAAATAGACATGTATAATATTTTATAAGAACATGGTTAAAGAAAAACAATTAAAACCCTTTCAACACAGAAATTTTAAAATGACAACCCAATTCGGAAAATAATATGTTATAATGAAATATATAGATTCATATAAAAATTTATACACAAGTATATAAATGTGTACCTTTGTAAAATAAATAGACGACAAAATTGTTCAAATTAATTAAACGCTTACAAAACAATAACCTTAAATATAAATTAATTTTAAGAGAATAATCACATACTAAATAATTTTAACCATAAAAATAAATATTAGTTCCCTTATGCAACACAATAAATTATAGAATATAAGCTGAAAAATTATAGGTAGTATATCCCTTACAATAGATTCCCTAGAACACAATGTTAATTATCAATGATAACTCTCGTGCAGGAAAAGTATAGTAGAATCCATGAAAATAAATATTAATTCCCTCACAAAACATAATATCGTAAAATAAGAAAATATTCGAGACAATTATTTAACCCTCACCTAGCTTGGATGAGAGGCTTGATATAGAGAGGGCTTGTAGGAGATTTGAGGAAGGGAACCTGAAAGGTTAAGGGTGCAAGGTTCCCCTATGCCCCTTCAATTATGGGTTTTTTATAAAAAAAGTACCCACTTTATAAACAGTGGCACAATATATGGAAAATAATACCAGACAAAAAAAATGGATAGAAATAAAATGCAAAGATTTCAATTAGCTCGAATCAAAATAGGACATGTGAGACTTGTATTGTGTGGAAAAAAGAACGAGTATATGTTTACAGTATAAAAGTAAATTGGACATGGACAAAGAGAAAAATAAAATAGGTCCACTATGAACAGAGAGAAACAACGATCGAACAATTAAATTAGAGGACACAACGAACAGGGTAGATCCCAAAAAAACAAAAAACCTACCTCATGCTAGAACATGGAATACCGAAACACAAACTAGAATGAAACCCCAACTAAACGGATTTGCATCAGAGCTCGGCGTGATGTCTCCGACCAGTGGCCTTGTCCAAGACCTCGCAAGTCAAAAACCATCTCAGTAGCTCCAGCCTCATCGCAAAGACTCAGTCTCGATCGCACGACCACAGATTCGACTCCTTGGACGCGCACCCCAACTCATGGACCACCGCCCTGACCTAGACTCCGGCCCTGGCGCGACGTCGCAGACTCGCATGACTCCACCACTCAGACACCACCATAGGGTCATGCCTCCCGCTTCTTGAACACGACAGTGCCTCAAGGATAGACCGGCCTATACTCGGAGCACGACGCACCCCTACTCCCGAGCGTTATCTCCCTTCATAGATCTCACGGGATACTAAAATACCTTTACAAGGATTTCCCTTTCTTTTTTTATATGATTACCTTTATTATTATTATTATATATTTATATTTTCATTTTGTTTTATACCCTTATTATCATATATTACATTATCATTAATTAACAAAGTAAAAAGTTGTATAAAACTAGTATTTTATTAAAAATATGTTTATCATTTCCTTTTAAATGTAAATATTATTTTATTTAACTCTTATATAAATTTATTATTATATACATATAACGTTATAAATTAAATTAATATTTGAAAATGTATTAACTCGAAAATAGTAATTTTTATAATTTGATTCAAAATATTTGTTAATATTACACAGATATATATGATTTAAAGTAAAAATAATTTTTAATAAAAGATAATTCATATATGTAAAATTTTAATCGCTCCATTAAATTAGTTTTATAATATATTCAAAATGTTAATGATGTTATGAAACTTTAATCCAATTTATAATATAATAATTTTAATTTTTTCAAATATATTTAAAACACTATATAATTATTTGTATAATAGTTTATGTAACTATCTTCTTAGTAAAAACATCGCAAAATGATGTCATTAAAATATTTTAAAACAATATTTTTCAATGTTATGTACAAACACAACATAAAATTATAATTTTATAACAATATTTTAATTAAAATACAATATAAATATAAAAATATATATATATATTTCATATATTGGAAAACAACCAAATTATTTATATTATTATAGTTATTATTTAAAAAATTCTATTAAATTATTATTCGATAAGAATAAATTATGTTCGATAATAATAGTTATTTTTTTATTCTTTAAAAAAAGTGAGATAATATTTACATTAACGTTTTTAATTTGTTCGGATAAAAAAATAAAACCTCAATATTTCTATTACATGAGAAACTAGTTTTGGGGGCATTACAAAGGTACTCCGTAAAGGTAGAATCATCGTTGACATCTAGATCTCCCCATTTAATAACTTCTGATGGATCCATCATATACCTCCTAAATTTTGACACATGGAAGACATTATGTAACATTTAAAACAATGAGAGTAATTATTTGTAGTACAAAACCTGACCTACCATTTTTAGTATCTGGAACAGTTTAATGATACCCAAAGATAAAAGTATCCCCTAATTAAACCTTAAAAAATCACATCATGGAGAAACCATTATGAAAATATGTTGTCTTTAATCAAACTACGAAGGCATATGTCATTAGTTTGTGTAAGAATTTTGACATATTTTATCTATCCTCATCCATTACTGAATCACTTTCACCTTTTATTTCATTAACTCCACCATCATTGATCACATTAGTGGTTAATTTAAAATCTTCATCCAACACAAGAGTGTCATACATGGTCACTAATACAATTCCATGCAAGGATCCATGTCAACAATATAGTGGTAAATAATATGGTACAAAAAAATCAACTAAGGGTAAGTGATTATCCCATATTTTATATAAATACTCCACACAAGTCCGATAAATTCTCTAGAACCGGAAGAGTTCTCTCTATTTTACCATATTTTTTAGGGTGAAACACATTAATCAACTATAACAATACCCTGAATTCCTAATAAAATTTCTCATAAAACTAGGATGTGAATTAATTATTTTAGATATAAATTATCATTGAAGGTAGCTGATGCATCAAGATGATCTAATCCATGTACATGCATAAAAAATATCCCTAAAACTCAAATCCCTAATATGAAGAAAGTGGGATGAGTGTTTTATTCAGTCACAGATCACCATAATTTCAACATGAACCTTCACCAAATGTGGATTTTCAATAATGAATACAATTAATAATAAATACTAATTCCACTTTAGATCCTCAGGGTGTTGGGAAAAACCACTGGTACCTGGTTCCCATCCTTCAACTACTGATAGGTGTGGCATCGTGAGATAAACAATACAATGGTCATCTTCATACCTAACCCACAAAATTTATGTTTTGGGTATTCATTCATCTTCATCACTAATATAATTTCCATTAAATGTAAATTAAATAACTTCCAAACCATATCCTCACCTTTCAAGAATTGTACCATTACATATGATCTAAAGAGGATAAATTTATACCAACCACTAAAACATCCATATGGTGAATTTTATAAGGATATTTAGTCACACAAGACCTTTTAATCAATGTCTATGAATTGGTACTCCCCCACACACTACATAAGTGGAGGGTCCAACACCATCAATTAATGATAGGGTACTTATTTATAATAAGCTAAGGATAAATGTATATCAACCTACAGCTCATATTCTTCTTTTATTATCTGAGTATTATATTTATTACTAAGAAAATAAACAACCTGGGTTCCCAATAATATATTATATAAAATCTCTATGTAATCTTACCATAGTAACTCTAAATAAAAAAATTAACTTAGGTTATTATCTCATTAGGTTATGATTCATCTATGACTATTGTGGACTATAGAGACTATAAAGCACTCACAAAGAAGATAATGCCTATATATATTTAGGGAAAACACTACCAAAAATATATATAAATAATGGGTACCATAGTTATAATTATTAGGCCTCAACATCTATGATACATAAGAAATAATCGCCTATCTCTACATTAGATCACAACCAGGCCCTGCTCTAGAGGAATCAAATTACACCACAAACTTGAATATTTTATTTCTAAACCTCACTATATGAGTACACATCTATCAAATATTTAGCTACAAAAATTATATTTTCTATCCCCTAGACTATATTAAAATATACCGTTTTGTTTAATATAAGTTATGGGAGTAAAAATCCTAAATATGTTTAGGATAAATATTATGTAGCATTCTGCTAACCCTTGGTAAATCCTCACCTAAAACACACTCCTGTTGAGATCCCCTAAAATAAATGACTTTATAATCACTAGGTCCAATACTACCACTACATTATAGAATAAATTACATAAAATGTAGATATCCTTAATCCATAAGTAATACATTGAGAGTTTACCATAAATTTGGGGATCCTAATGAATCCCTATCATAGTGCTTAGAACCTCAACACAATCATCCACCGATGCTAAATAGATAATAACAAAATAGATAATGATCCTAATGAATTATTCATATAAGGGTTGGAATATTTGATTCATGATGACCATGAAAACAACTATTTCATTCATCATTCCAAATAGAATCATCAAAATATATAATGTCTATAGCGGTATCTAAAAGATATATTCAATATATCCTTTGTGAGAATATAAATCTAGTGATATCCAATCATAATATATATCATTGAGAGATTTTTTAATCCTTTTAGATAGTTGAAGAGGTCTTGAATCCTTTTTTTGTAATTTCATTTGACTATCACTTGATTCAGCTAGTTTTGGTCATTAAGAAGCCTTAAGTTCTCATTCAACTTTTTGGAAACAACACTAGATTCTCTCAGGGGGTCACAATGGGTTTGATGAAACATTTCTCTATGTGGTTATATTACTACACCATTACATCCTTGATATCAACTACATCCATATGATATGCTATAGATAACATACGTTTGGTCTTGGAGTGCATGTCAATTGAAAATAAGGTATCACAATGAGGGTTTATTCCTAGAACATCCTCATCAAAAATATTCGTATACTCCTCAACGATTATATAAAGTTGATTAAATAAGGACTTAGTTACACATAGATCCAAACTCTCCAATTTATGGGTGATTGTTTGTAACTTACCACACATAGTATCTAGTAACATCGACTAAAGGACCCACTTATCCATGATGAAAAACCTCATTCTTTCTACTCAAAAACATGTCATTCTTTGATATTATTAGTCTATGTGGACACATATTGGGGAATACAAGTATATACCAAAGATTATATCATATGGAATTATCTATGCCACTATGAGGTACCATTAAAAACTATATCTATTAAGAACTATATCTCATCATTGGTAGAAATGATTTTATGTGTGACCACTTCTAATGGGAGTCCATAGTTACATAGATTAGGCTAATGGATCCAATGGAATCTCCAACCCTCATACAATGGATAAAACAAAAATGGAGTGGTTCTCACTGATATCTAAGAGTATAGGTTCCAGTGTATTATAGAAATATATTATACCATGGGTCAAGTAAGGTTTTTCTTGGATATAACTACCCATAAAAAATATCTAGATGTGTCCCTGTATGTTAGCTCCCACATTCTATAATGGATTACCTGGGGGTTGAAGTTGTGGATGTTCATCAATGTGAAATTTGAATCTACCTCCTCCACTATGTGCATCACAATATCTAATAACATAAATACATCCCTAATAGACACCATGAAATCCATGTAGAGGTACCTAATTATGTCACTACCTCTAACATGGTCGGTGTATCTACATCATGACTACCCTTTCCTAATAATTGTGTAAAAAAATCAAAATAAATGTGGAAATATCCTTTATATAATGAAAAAATTCATTCTCTTTTATGGCTATACCCTCTATGAAACTCCTAAGATATCGATCCCTGGGTCTGGGAACATGATTGTGTAGTATTTCAATTTTTAATCTCTAACACTTTCTGATGGCCTCTTGTAGTTGATGGCTTTTCGCATGGGTAACCTCTAATAGCACTAGACACCTCCAATTCCACTAATAAAAAGCTCGAGATAAAAAGTCCCTATTTATAACTTCAGTGTAGGTGGGGATATATAGGGAAAAAATAAAACTTATATCCCTCTAGTAATTCCACACTCAATCTTCCATACTTGAAACAATCTATAAATAATCACGTTGAGTGAATACCTACAACATCCCTTCCATTATTTCATATTAATTCATGATTTATTACATAATATTACACATAATACAACAAAATAAAGGGATAATTATAGTGTCTTTGGGAATTAGGTACATTTCATAAAAACATAAAATAGAAAATACATCATCTTTGTTGAAAATTTCTTTAACATTCTCATACTTATAACTAAATGGGATAACCTGGGGACATACATAACAAATGGGTGAGATATAAATCCTATAAAGGGGATTTGAAATTAAATAAAATTAATAAAGAAATAAATGTTAAAAAAATAGGCATATCAATGGACATAAAAGGTGTGATAATCATAAACACGAAAAATGATAGATGATATAGCATGATAACTTAAAGGAAACATGGGTAATGATGGAACAACAAAAAAACATTGCATTATAAACTTAAGTCAAGGATAAATACCAAGAAATAATGATGCAAAATGTCCCATGATGGATTATATTCACTCCATAATCACTTACATAATTTCTCATGAGCCAAAAAAATTACCCAATGCATTAGATCACTTTATAATTCTAGGTTTTCCGATCACTTTCATTTCATTATCATTCTTATGTGTGCTACACAGATCGTACAAAATAAATTCATTCACAATCCTATTTTATTAAAATATCAAGGAGTGTGTAATAAATACATTTAGTTTCAACAAAAATAAGTATAAGGGCCTAAAGGTGAACACCCTTGATAGTAAATGGTTATGGGTATTTACAACACAAATGTTTGGAAGGGAAAATCATGGTGAAATTGTGACAACCAAACAGGGGTGTATAAATGTTAATGAATGGGATTAATGAGAGTGGAAGGGTTATATCATAATTTATAAATAAAATAAAAAATATTTTGGATATGTAAAAACATATCCCAACATTAGGAAATATAGATGAAACACATATTAAAATAAATTTACTTGAATAAAGAGGTGGGGAGGATCCCCCACATTGAGAGTGTGACTCCAAATTCTTGGGAAGAGTTTCTTTAAATAATTTAACAACCATGGGGGACTCTAGAGAGTTAATGACATAGTAGGAACTTGATTCATTTAGTTTTAGTGAAGTTAATGGGTGATTGGGTAGGTTTATATAGGAAATTAGTGGGGAATTATTTATTATTTCCCAAACCTAGGTTTTGGAATCTATATAATAAAATTACTAAAACCACAAACTTTACTATCTTTTTTGAACACATTTTCTTCTAAAGAATTATTTTTAGATTATTTTAAATTTTCAATGGTCTAACATAATAAAATAATACCCTTTTTGACATGGAAGTGAGTCATACTATTAAATAAATGATTTTAAAACCATAAAATATATAATTGGTTTTTGAGGATTCATAAAGGATTTATAAAATTAATCAAATAAACATAACGCCACATTATTTTAAAGATGGAAAATATAATATGTTGTGGATACAGTTTATAGTATTTATTACATCACTTTTGGGCCATTATAATGTCATAATACACACAATATTTTTATATAGTACATAATTTTTACCTAAAAATTCAACAATCATAGAAAATAATGAAAAATTGAGTGTTGGTTAAAGTTGATTTTATAATTTCAAAAATTATATTAATACTATCCCAATAAATTGAAAAATATTTGAATATTCATTTTTAAAATAAGAATCTACATTTGTTGTGAAATTCTCAGTTTTTTGAAAATCGCATATTTCAAACACTTATAAAAATTACATTTGAATTTATAAAAACTATATAATAATTTATATTTTATCAAATTTATTTAAAAAAAATTTAAATATTATTTTTTAAAAAAATAAATTATTTCAACAAAACCAATTCTTTAATTGAATTTTTCTATTACCCAAAAATATAATTTGTAATTTATTGTATCAAAATAAAATCATTTATATAGTAAAAATAAGATGTAAATATAAAAATTATTTTATTTAAAAAAATTGTACATAATAATATTATTAGTTTATTAATAAATATCTCTTTAATACACAAGAAAACTCGATAAGTGTAAGTTGAGCGACAGTGGCACATTCAGGAGGTGATTTGACATACAAGGTTTCGGTCGCGATCTTGATGAGAATGAACATATATCATAAATGGTTTATCTTATGATTATGTTTTTGGATCCTAGAATGGATTTGGTAGATGGAAAATCTTGGTGATTCTATGTCCCCCAAAATCTTTAATCGATGGGATTTATGGGGCAATATCCTATTGGTTGTGGCCATTACTTCATTTGTTTGGGTCAATTTGATTTTTTAAAATCCTATATTTATACTAATCTTGATTACTGTTCAATGGCTATATTATCAATGGTTATGATGCTTAAAGATACTTTAAATATAATAGGATACACTAAAACCAATTAAGTTCATGTGTTTTCTCTAACTATATTATATAGTAGGAAATTTAATTCAACAATAATTGGAATTTTATTTATAATAGTTTGGGTCATTTAAATATTCCACCCTTTAGAGAATTCACCCTCAACGTTTTTATTTCCCAGAGTAAAATTGATGATTGTAATTATGTTTCATCACCTCCTATAGTTTCCATGTCGTTTCTTCAAACATTTGGTTTCTCTATTGAACTTTTAGCAGGTTCATTGTCTTATTTCATAGAACATTGTATCCATGATATAAGATCTTCATCAACTACTCCTCATTTGAGAGATCATTCCCAAATAGTACCACCGCGTGATTGAGTGTTTGTGTTGGGTCTGGTATATACTTCCTAAAGAGTGATACATGAAACACATCATATACTTGAGATAAGTTAGGTGGGAGTTCTAGACAATAGTTCACCACTCTCATGCGGTCAATGATCTCAAAGGGATTGATGTATCATTGACTAATATTTCCATTATTCCCAAATCCTATTAATTTATTCCATTTAGATAATTTTAGGATTAACATGTTAACAAAATCAAACTCTACTTCTTGTCGAATATTGTCTGCATAACTCTTCCATCGACTCTGATTAGCCTTGATGTGTTGTTGAATAGTCATTACCAATTCCAAAATTTCTTAAACCATTTTAGGACATAATTGATTCCATTCCCCAACATCATCCTAACATGAAGTTGTTATGCACGTCTTCCAATAATGTTCTTTATAGGAGGCTATTTTGATGGTTTATTGGAAACTATTTTTGTATAAGAAATAAACCAGAGGAAGATGTTGGTTATACACTACTTTGATGTTAATTGTGTATTCTCATAACATGTCATCGAGTGTCTGGATAGTCCACTGATATTTTATATTAGTTTGAGGTTGATAATCATTTATAATGTTCATCTTTGTATTTTGAGCATATGGTATACTCTTCTAGAACATGAGGTAAATATTGGATCTCGATCAGATACAATGCATAGTGGTGTTCCATGAATCCTCACCACTTCTATAATGTATATCATTGAAATTTGATCAAGTTATAAGCCCCCTGAATAAAAATGAAGTGTGTAGTATTTATAGGATTATCCAACACAACCTAGATAGAATTATTTCATCTTTATGTCTTTAGAATATCTGTGAAAAAGTCTATGGTTATTTTTTCCCATTTCCATGATTGTGTGGCTAATGGTTGCATCATCCCCTTGGATTTTTTCCTTTCTTCCTTCACATGTAGATATAAAATAGATATTGATGTATATTCCATGATATCCTTATTCGTATTTCCCCATTAATAGTTCTCTCATATATCATGATACATCTTTCTACTTTTTGAATGTATGAAGATGCTTGATCTATGTGCATCATCTGACAATTCCTTATTTGACTCAGGATTTGATGGTACACATATTTGTGACCCAAATCTCACAACTCCTTCATTAACATTTATCTCCATGTAATTCCCTTTTCTTATAGTTTCTAAATTTTTCTGAATTCCCACATAAACTGTTTGAGAATAAATTATTCTCTCTAAAAGGGATGATTGAGAAATAATTTTTAATGGATTGATGATGTTCCATCCTTTATGATTCCCATGTCAATCCTTTTCAAATATAAGAATATTAGATCATTCTCAATTCTCATCAATGATAAAATTAATAGATCCTTTATACTTAGAGCATCTTCCACTTTATTCACTTTTCCAGGATATTAGTTAATTGAGATATCATAGTCCTTGTTCATCTCTAACCATCACCGTAACACTGTACACATCTATTCTAATGTGAATATATAATTGATGTTCTTAGGATCCAAATATATTTCATACTTCTCCCTAAAGAAATAATTCCACTATATTTTGTATGTTAAGATCACTGAAACAAACTCTAGATCATGTGTTGGGTAGTTATATTCATGAACCATAAATTTCCTTGGGGAATATGCTATAACATTTTCATTCTGCATTAACACACAGCGTAATCCCTTTATCGGGGCATCACTGAATGCTATGAAAATATTTCCACGTATGGGTATTGTGAGTATAGATTCCCTAAGAAGACACCTTTTAATCTCCTTGAATCTCTCTTTATATTCATCATTACAAGAAAACATGACTCCCTTCTGAGTTATCATGATTAGTGGGTTGCAAATAATGATAAATTTATAACAAATCGATGATAGTACCCATCTAATCCATAAAAAACGGTTATCTGTCATAGATGTTGGCCTCATCCATCCTTAAATATAATTTTTCATTGAAGGGTCCATATATACCCATTGTTAGAAAAATATTCCTAAAAAATCATACTACCACTATCCAGAACTCACATTTTATATACATGGAAAAAATACTCTCCTTTTGTAAGTTATTTATCACAGCTCTCATATACTCCTCCTAGTCCTCCTTGATTTTGGTGTATATTAGAATATCATTAATAAATACTACCAAGATTTTTTCAAGGTAATTTCTAATGACTCTATTCATCCCTTCCATGAATATTTCTAAAAAAATAGTGAGTCCGAGTGTAATTACTATGAACTCATAGTTCCCATACCTTTCATAAAAGGTAGTCTTGGGGTTATCCTCCTTCTTCACCCTACCTTGGTAATACTCCAACCTTAAATCCTCCTTAGATTAGTACTGTTATCAATATAGCTAAATGAAAAATACTTAAATATATGGTAGATGATACTTTTTCTTTATTATGATCTTGTTTAGCTCATAGTTATCGATATAGAGTTGTATTGACCCATCATTCTTCTTGACAAAGAGGTCTGGTGCACCCCATGGTAAAGAACATGGGCATATGTACCCTTTATATAGATTCTCTTGTAGTCATTTCTTCAGATCCTAAAGTTCCACAACAAGCATTATATATGGATTATTTGATAATGGTAATGCCAATGTTTATGCACGATTGAAAATTCAACCTCCCAGAGGAGTAATAACATGAAATTATTCGTAAAACACATCAGTATATTCCATCCCAATGAGAATTTTTTAAGGGTTATTATTTCTTGAGATTCAATAATTTGTTAAAGATATGATTTACAACTAAGAAATAAAATCTATTCTTGAGATTTTTGTGTTAAAGAAGATTCATCCTCCTCCTTTAACTTGTAAAAAATCAGGGGATGATTCATTATATGGAGAGTGATGTTCATATCACTATAATTTATTTGGGCTCTCTACAGAAAAACCCAATTCATACCCATAATTTCATCAAATTCAGCTAAATGGCTTATCACAAGGTTATATGGAAATGTTATCAATCAAATTTTTTGTAGTGGTGTATTTTTAATCTTGGGATGAAATAATTGCCTCATTTATCATTTTCACCGATAGCTCATTGTGGTAGTGTTTGAATAGATGGGATAAAATTTATTTATATGAAGGAATGTGTAGAAAAAGAATCAAAATGTATATTTTCTGTTATTTAATTAATAACAAGTGTACCTATCACCACTTCATTATTGGAATCCACCTCAATAGTTGTGATAACAAAATCTATCCATGGCTACCTTGGAGGTTACTGGTTGTCTATAAAAACACTTTGTTTAGTGAATTTGTTTCCAAAGTGTCCTATATAATTATAGTTGAAACAATGAAAAATTCACTGTGGGTTAAATAGATAATTCCTTTCCTCCATCGAATTAGTGGGTTTCTCCCATCGCCAATTGCTAGTTATGTGTCTTTCATTCCCTCACCAAAATCATTTCCTCATTCCCCTCAATAAATTTACGAGGTGCCTCATTCATCACATGTGACTAGTGGGATGTTGAAATTACATATCACTATTATATTTAACCATCAAAACTCGAGAAATAAAAATCTACTTTCTACTTATTATCCCCATGATACCATTGATATTCACTTATCTCCTATTTGAATTTTGAGACACATTATAAAATTTTCTCATAGCTATCAAAGTCTAAGATCACTAACGATTTTCATCGATTTGGTTTTATCCCACAAAAGGAGTGGTAAACCTTATATTTGAGGGAAATGGGAATGATGGAGGCATATCGGGAAAGTCTTGTGATGTTTTCATGAAACTCTCTAATAGATTCATCATCTTTTTTTGATAGAAATGTAATAAATTTCCATTTTAGGTAAAAGAGTACATGAAAAATATTTATCAAAAAATATTTTCTACAATTCCTTCCACTCCATTGATTTTATCTCTTTCCCAATAATTTTATTCTTGATAAATGTCCACCCTGGTCATCTTCTTCCTATATACAATAAACAAACAGCACAATCTTCTATTTCTCATAACATTGAATGATGGAGAAGATCACCTCAATGGAGTTAATTCTTTGTTCCTTGATTAAGGTATCCGATGATCCATTGAATCATGGAGGTACTTTTCATATATAGCTACCAATTTTAGCCTTTTTATTTTTAGTGGGACTTTGAATCTCCTTCTGTTCTAGGTTTCCATTTAGAACCGATGTCTGCTGAGATAGTATCATCATAAATTTAGTGATTCCCACTCTCACTAGGTTGAGCATCTCATTGGGACAATCATTATATTTCCTATAAAATTGGTTGGTTACCCGATTACTCATATTTCAAACCATTGTCTATAATAAAGGGAAAATAAGGGATTAGTATTTATAATATATTAAACAAGTAAATGGAAATCCAAAAACATTTCAGAGATAACTTATAAATTACATGTTTCTTTAACATATGAATTTCTAGGACTCAATCTATGTTATCCATGATCTATTTCATAACATATATATTTATGGGATGTTTTTGTTCCCATAATAATGGTTCTTAATGAGCTTATGAATTTTCAAAAGCATAAACCCCTTAATTTTCTATCTAGGTGTGCATTAAAGCCAAATTTTGTGCAATAGTTCTTGATCGAGTCATGCTCAATATATTGCTTCTAGGTTTTTCCCCTATTTACATTTGTGCAAGAGACAATTATACTTTTCGTATCTAGTAATGGATGTATTTTCTTGATAAAACACTTAATAAATACTTACGAAAATTTGACAATTTTTTCCTATCATTATTCGTTTCCCTATGGAGTTTTCTATATTTTTATAACACTAATAGAAAAAATAAAAAAACTTTTCCTATGATACCAACTATGATAATTATTTTATTTATTACATATTAATTCATAATTTATTACATAATATTGAAGATAATAAAAACCATAATATTAAGAATTATTTTATTTTTTGGAATTTAGTACATGATAGAAAACCTTAAAATATGAAATATATCATCTTTATTGAAAACATCCTTAACATTATCAAAATTAAAACTACATGTGATAACCTAGGAAAAAAACAACAAATAGGTGAGTTATATACCCTAGTAATGAAATAAACAATTCATAACATGAAAATAATAATACATATTAGAAAATATCTATATCAATGAGAAAAAAATTGGTGACAATCATAAAAATGAACATTGAGGCATGATATAGGTGAAAATATAATTAAAACATGGGAAATGTGTAAAAAACATAAAACAATGCATCATAAACCCATGTCAAGTTTAAATGCCAAGAAACTAGTGTATAAAATGTCTCAAGATGTATAATTTCCCCTCAAAAATCCCTTTCCTGATATCTAATGAGGCTAAAACACTACTCAATGCATTAGAGTGCTATATAATTCCAGGCACAACTGTCACATTAATTTTATTGTCATGATTAAGTGCTACAAAGAACATACAAAAAGGATTCATTCATCTTCATATTTTATTCTAATATCAAGGAGTGTGGAATACATAAATATATGTACCTAATAAATAAATATAAGTTTATAAATTTGAACACCTTTGATAGGAAATGGGTATGGGTATTAACAACATAATTGTTTGGCATGGAAAATTGTGGTGAAATTTTCCTATAATAATGGGGGCGTATAAATGATCATGGAAGGAATTCATGATAGTGAAATGGGAATAACATAATTTAGACGTAAAATGGATAGTAAGGGTGATATTTAATAATATATCATAACATTAGGAAATGGAGATAAAATGCATAAGGAAATAAATATACTTGAATAAAGAGGAGGAGGGTTGGATCCCTTATAAAGAAAGTGTTACTGAAACTTATTAGCAGGCTCTTATTAGGAGATTGAGGGAACCTTGGGGGAAATATAAAGATCGGAGGCCAGACTAAGGATGTGATCAAAGGTTTTTTAGTGAAGCTAAATTGAATCCTTGGTGTGTTTATATAGGAAATGGTGGGGGGATTATTTATTATTTCTCGAACACCGGTTTTATAATATATATCATAGAATAACCAAAAACACAAATCGTACCATGGTTTTCGACCACTGTTTTTTGAAAAAGTGTGCCTTTTTCAATATTTTATAATAAAAATGTCTTATTATAGTAAAACAACACACTTTCTGATATATAACTGATTCATACTCAGAAATAAATGATTTTAAATCCTTAAAATATATGATAAATTTTAAAGCATCCGTAATGGATTTATAGAATTAATAAAATAAACATAATATCACATTATTTAAAAGTAAAAATGTAAATTTGGACTTGGTTACCATTTATAGTATTTATTACATTACTTTTGGGTGATTATGATGTCATAATACATGCAATATCTTTATAAAATATTTTATTTTTACCAAAAAATTCGCCCCTCATAAAACTAAAAAAAATTCACTATTGGATAATTTAGATTTTATGATTCCAAAAAAAATATTCATTTTATCTAAATAAATTTCTATATATTTTAATTTTTACTTCTAAATTAATAATCAAATTTTATTGCGAAATTTTTGATTTTTTGACCATAATAGTTTTCAAACCCTTATAAAAATTACATTTTATTTCGTAAAAATTATATAATCATTTCTATTTGATAAAGATAATTTTAAAATATTATTATGTTAAAATATTATTTATTTCAAAAATCCATTAAATCATGAAAATAAATTCTTTAATTAAATTTGAATATTACCCAAAAGTATAATTTTTCTTTTTTAATATTAAAATCAAAATCATTTAAAGATTCAAAATAAGAAGTAAATATAACTATTATTATATTTAAATTAAAATATACATAATAATATTTTTAGGATATTGGTACATATACTTTTAATACACCATTAAAATACCTTTGAGTAAGGTCTGTGACAGTGAGGCTTCCTTGAGGTGGTTCGACATATATGGCTTGGGACGTGATCTTGATAAGCCTGAAATTCTCTCGCAAACGGTTCCACTTAGGATTATGTTATTGGATATCATCTTGGGATTGGTCAAGGGAAATTTCTACTTTTTTATCTCCATTATCTGCTCTGATAAATGGTATTTGTTGGGTATGATTATACTGGTTGAGTCAATCACTTCCTTTTTCTATGGAAATTGGATTTATTAAAAACCAATATTTATACTAATTATATGATCACTATTGAATGCATATATTGTAATTTGTTATGATGATTAACATAATTATAAATATTATAGGATATAATAAAACAAAATATTATCAAGTTTTATCTATAACCGTATTACATAATAAGACATTTAATTCAACCATAATGGGAATTTTATTTATAATAGTATAGGTCACTATAATCTCTAGCCCTTTATAAATTTATTCCTTGAAATTTTCATTTCCGACACTAAAATCAGTTAGGGTAATTCAATTTCATCCCATCATCTAGTTCCCATTCGACTTCTTAAATATTGTGGTTTCTCCAGAGCACTTTGATTAGTTGAATTGTCTTATTTCATAGGATATTGTTTCTATGATCTAAGATCTTCACCGATGGGTCCTAATATGAGAGATAATTATCGAATGGTACCAAAAATGGATTGAGTACATGTGAGTGTTCTTGTATGTACTATTCAAGAGTGATACATGCAACACATCATGTACTTGAGATAGTTTAGGTGGGAGTTCTAGAAGATAGGCCACCTCTCTGAGGCGATCAATGATCTCAAAGGGATAAATTTATCTTGGACTAAGGTTTCCATTCTTCAAAAATCTCATGACTTTCTTAAACGGTGATATGAATAGGAATAACATGTTTCCAATATTTAATTCATGGTATTATCAATGATTTTCAAAATAACTCTTCTCTTTACCATGAGTATTACTGATGGGATGATAAAAGAACTTAACTTTTTCCACCATTTCCTAAACCATTTAAGAACCTTGAAGTTATTGTTCCCCGACATCATCCTAACATGCATGTGTTATTCACCCCATCCCATAAAGGGATTAATAGGTATCCATATGGAAGCTGGAGTAGAAAAATTTTTGTATGAGAACTCAGCCAAAGAAAGAAATTGGTCTCATCATCCTTTAAATCCAATAGATTATAGTCTAAACATATCCTCAAGTTTCTAGATGGTCTGATCAGATTGACCATTATTTTGAGGATGATAATACATCTTGATATTCTAATTAGTATTTAGCTCATGTTGGGGACTCTTCTAGAATATAATGATATATATTGAATCTCGATAAGATATAATCGATAATGGTGTTTCATGTAGCCTCACCACTTCTCTGATGTATATCCTTTCAAGTTAACTAAGTGAAAATACCCATCGAATTACAATGAAGTGTGTAGTCTTTTTAAGATGATCTACTATATCATAGATAACATTATTTCCTCTTTATGTCTTCGGCAGACTAGTGAAAAATTCCATGGTGATGTATTTCCATTTTCAATGAAAGTATGGGTAATGGTGGCATCATCCTCTTGTATTTTTTCCATTCATCCTTCACATGAGGACATACAAGAGATCTGGATGTATATTCCATGATATACATCTTTATATTTTCCAACAAATTATTCCCTCCGAGATCTTGATAAATCCTTGTTCTTCTTGTATGTATGGAGAAGGTTGATATATACACATCATCCAACAAACCCTTATTTATCTAAAGATTTGATGGTACACATAGTCATGACCCAAATCTCAATACTTCGTAATTAACATTGAAATATGTGGATTTCCCTTTTCATATAGCTTCCACATTTTTCTTAATTTGAAAATAATCTCTTTGAGCATCTTTAATTCTATCCATAATGGATGGTTGGAAAAAAAATTGTGAAAAGATTAATGATTTTCATTCCTTTATGATTCCCATGTCCATTCTTTTCCAATCCAAGAATATTGGATCCTTCTCAATTATAATTAATGATAAAATTGATGGATCCTTTCTACTTATAGTATCTTATTATTTATTTTATTTTCTGGGACCATTGTAGATTTATCAGTCATAGTCATTGATCACCTCTAACAATCACTTCTAGAGAATATTCATATCGTTAGGAGGGAATATATACCTGAGGTTCTTACGATACATATATATTTCATACTTCACCCAAAGAGATAATTACTCCATATATTCATTGGGAAGAACACTGAAACCAACTCTATATCATGTGTTGGGTAATTTTTTTCATGAACCTTAAATTTACTGTACACAGAGGCTATCACTTTTTCATTATTTATTAACACAAAACCCAATCCCTTCTTCAAAGTATCACTGAATGCTGCAGAAAATTCTCAACTTATTGGTCATGTCGGTAACATTTCCCTGATAATACGCTTTTTTAATCCCTAAAATCAATCTTCACATTTTTAATTCAAATAAAACATAACTCCCTTCTGATTTATCTTGGATAGGGGGTTTGAAAATCACAAGAAATTTATCACAATTCAAAGATTCTACCCAGTTAATCCAAGGAAACTATAGATATCATTGAGGGATGTTGGTATCAACCATTCATCCATAGAATTTACCTTTTAAGGGTTTAAAAATATCCAATTTCTTGATATTATATTCCCAATTACGAGACTTTCTTCTTCTATAACTTACATTTTATGTAAATTTCATAAAACTTATCCCTTCTTAAGGTCTTTAACACAATGCTCACATGCTCCTGATGCACCTCCTTGGTTTTGAAGTATATTAGAATATAATTTATAAATACTACCACAATCTTTTTTAGGAAATATTTAAGGAATATATTCATCAAGTCAGTGAATATTTTTTGGGGAATTAATTAGTTATAATTTTATTAATATTAACTCATATTTATTTTACGTTGTATGAAAATCAGTCTTGGGGACATCATCATTCTTCACCCTAACATGGTAATACCCCAACTGTAGTTCAACCTTGGAGAAGTATTTTGATTGGTATAGATGATCGAACAAGTCATCAATATGTGGTATATGATACTTTTTCTTTATTGTACTGTTTTTTGTCTCATGATAATCAATGAAAAAGCACATTTACTGATCCTTCTTATTGACAAAGATGACTGGTTCACCCCACGGTGAAGAGGTTGGGCATATGAACCATTTATACATATTATCCTATAGTTTTTTATTGATATCATGAAGTTCCATAATATCCATGATATATATAGTCTTAGATAATTTTAATACCCCATGTATAATCTTGATTGATGATTCAACCTCTTGACAAGGTGGAATACTTCAAAATTCTTCAGGAAACACATCAGCATATTCCCTCATAATGGGTATGAATTCAAGGATTATTTTTTCCTTAGTCACAATAAATTGAGCTAGATATGATTTCTCTTAGTGGAATCATATCCCTGATTGAGATGTTGGTGATAAATAAGATTTACCCTACTCTTTTCACTTGTATAGAATCTTGCGTAGATTCATTACATTGAGAGTGATTTTCTTCTCACTACAATTTATGTTTTCTCTATATAGGGAAATATAATCCCTACTGATAATTACATCAAATTACACAAAAGGGAGTATCCCAAGGTTTTATGGGAAGGTAATCCCAAATATTTTGACATTTTAGGAGTTATATACTATGGATAAAATAATTGAACCATTTTCTATTATCACTAACAACTCTACTTCAATGCTTTGTGGTGGTTTTTGAATATATCTTCTAAAATTTGGTGATATGAATGAATTAATTGGTATAGAATAAAAAACAATTATTCACCATTCTTAAATGAATACGTTGAGTACCTATCTCCACTTCTTTGATGAGATCCACCGTAGTGGTTGTGATGGATAATGCTCTCCCTTCCATCCTTGGAGGTTGTTGGATGTCTCTAAAAACCCTTAGTTGAGTGAATTGGTTTGAAAAGTGTCCAGGTACCTTGTAGTTGAAACAATTAAAAATGTGATGAGGTTTGATAGAAGAATTAATTTCCTCCATATAGTTAATTGTATTCTCCCATCGACAATCACTAGCTAGGTGTTCTTTCCGTACCTAATAAATTTCCCTCATTCCAGTAGGTAATTTATGAGGTGATTCATTACGAACATTTTTTACAGATGGGAAGTTGAAATTTATTTGAACCATTAGATTTATCCATCAGACCACCAGAATTAAACTCCAATTTTAGCTTCTTATCCCCATGATACCCTTGAGATTCTCAGGTCCATATTTAGAGAACATCAGAAAATTTTCTCATAGCTATCAACGTATCTTATCTTTAGGGATTTTCGTAGACTTGGATATAACCCACCAAAGAAGTGGTAAACCTTGAATTAAAGGGTAATGACACAAATGGGGGAGTATCAGAAATGTATTATGAATTTTTCCATGAATACCCAAATAGATTTGTCATATTTTTCCTTGAGTTTAAGGAAATCCATTTCCATTTTTTTCTGAGAGTGCGAGGAAAATATTTATCAAAAACAATTTCCGAATTCATTATACCTCATCACATCCATATCTTTCTAATTCTTCATATTAATGATAAATTTCATCCATTTATTATCTTATAGTCCTATATGATAAATCTCTACAATTCCCTTATCTTTATTAGAACATTTAAAGATGTAGAAGATATTCTCAATGGAGTTGATCCATTGTTTCGTGATTAAGGGATCAGACAATCCATTGAAAGATGGGGCCTTTGTCAAATAAAGAACTAAATTTAATCTTGTTAAATCTTAGGTGGATTAGGGTTCTCCTCCGGGTCTAGGTTTTTATTCCTAACCAAATTCGGTTTAGAACATATCATCATAAATTTAATGATTCCCACTCAGATTGGGTTGGTCATCTTGTTGGGGAAGTCATCACATTGCTCATAACATTGGTTACTTACTTGATTCCTCTTAATTTTGGGCATTAGATACAATTAAGGTAAAGAAATGGATGATTATTTTTAAACTATTAAAAAAATAAATTATATTCCAATGAAATTAAAGAGACAACTAATAAATTATATGTATTTCCTTCGCTCTTAAATTTATAGGGTTCAATAAATGTTACCCATGATCTATTTCCTAACATACATTCTTATGATAATTTTTCCTCTAATAGTGGTTCATAATGAAATTATTAATTTCCCAAAGAATATTCCACATGATAATTAATATATGTGTGAAACAAGGTCTGTTGTCGTGCACTAGTTCCCAGTTTAGTCTAGCACAACATGGTGTTTTCATATTTTACCCCTATGTACATCTGTGCTAGATTCAATCCCACTTATAATATCTATACAATAATATATTTTTCCTAATAAAACTCTTAATCTAAAATTCCAAAAAATTGAAGGATATTTTCTCATACATAGTATTATCCATATGTCTTTCACTAGAGTTTTTTAATCATAATGCAGTGAATAACTAATATTCTCCTTTAAGACCAACTATGACAACCCTACTCTTTATTAAATATGAATTAATGAATTATTACATAAAATTACAAATAATAAAACCTAAAATATCGAAAATAATAGTGTATTTTAGAATTAGTAAAATTTCACAATAAATTAAAATAGGGAATACATTATTTTTAATGAAAACATCCCAAACATGCTCGTACTTAAAACTATATGGAATACCATGTGGAAATAAAAATAAAGGGGAAGGATATAAATCCCAAAAAGGGAATAAACATTTAATAATGTGAATAATTAAATATATGTAATAAAATAAGAATATAAATGGGACCTAAAAGGTTTTATAATCATAATCATGAACAATGAGGCATGCTATAACATGATAACAAATAGGAGCCATGGGAAATGTGGCAAGGACATGAAACACCACATCATAAACATAGGTAAAGGATAAATACCATGAAATAATGATGCAAAATATCCCATGATGTATTGGGTTTACTAACTAATTCTTTTATTTATAGCTTATGAGACTAAAACATTACACAATGCATTGGAGAGCTATATAAATTTGGGCATACCAGAAACTTTTATTTCATTCCCATTCTTAAGTGTGCCACACAGATAATACAATATAGATTCATTAATTATAATATTTTTTTTATAAGATCAAAAACTATGCAATAAATAAATTTTAGATCATATTAAATATTTATAATTACATTATTGGGAACAGTGTTGGTAGGAAATGGGTACGGGTGTTCACTACACAATTATTTTTCAAGGAAATTCACAGCAAAATTTTGGCAGCATCAAGACGGTGAATAGATATTTAGAGAAGGGATTGGTGAGACTGAAATTAGTGTCTAATATTTCAGAAATAAAATTTATAGTAAGGGTGATATGTAAGACTATATCCTATCATTATGAAAATGAAATAAAAGGAAGAAAAAAATAAATATCCTTGAATAAAGATGAGGTGTGGAGGATCCCTTACCTTGAGAGTGTGACTCCAAATTATTGAGAGGCTATTATTGAGAGATTTGGGGAACTATGAGAGGAATCTAGAGAGGGGAGGGAAAATTAATGATTTGATAAATGGATTTTTAGTGAATATAAATGTGAGCATGTGTGTATTTATATAGGAAATGAGCAAAGAATTACTTATTATATCCTAAACATTGGTTTTGGAATCTATAATAAAATATGTCAAACCGAAATACATACCATATTTTTTACCATGGTTTTTGAAAATGAGGTGTGTTTTAAATTATTTTATAAGTTAATTGGACAAAATTTATAAAATAATTCCCTTTTTGATATAGAAGTGATTCATACTCTTAATGAAATTATTTTAAAACCAAAAAATATATTATAGGTTTCGGAAGATTCATAAAGAATTTCTAAAATTAATCAAATAAACATAAAATCACATTATTTTAAATATAGAATGTATATTTTTTTATATACAATTCATAGTATTTATTACATCACTTTTGGGTCATTATTATCTCATAATACACAACGTATACTTATAAGATATTTAATTGTTACCTGAAAATTTGACTACTGTCAAAAATGATGAAAAATTCACCATTGGATAATTTTTATTTTCTAATTAAAAAAATAATATTAATTTTATCTAAATATATTTCTATATATGTGAATTTTTACTTCTAAAAGAGGAATCGACAATTATTGAGAAATACTCAGTTGTTTGACTTTAATAGATTTTTAACACTTATAAAAATTACAATTGACGTCATAGAAATTATATGATAATTTAAATATTATTTAAATTAATTAATAGTAATATTTTATTAAAATATTATTTATTTCAAAAATACATTAAGCCATCAATCTAAATTACTTAACTGAGTTTTTAAATTACCCAAAAATAAATTTTTTGTTTTATTATATCAAAATGAAAATCGTTTATAGAGTAATAAAAATAAGTACATATAACAGTTATTGTATTGAAAATAAATCATAAATAATAATTTTATTTTGGTGTCGATACAGTTCCCATTAATAAAACAGAAAACTACCTAAGAGTAAGGTGTGTGATGGTGATACTTTCTTATGGTGGTTCGGCGTACGTGTTTTGGGTCGTGATCTCGATGAGCTTAAACTTATCTCGTAAGTTGATTCAATCATGATTATCTTGTTTTATATAATCTTGGGATTGGTCAATGGAAAATCATACTAATTCTATCTCCCATGGAATCTCTGATATGTGGTCTTTATGGGGTACAATCGTACTAGTTCAGACCATCACTTTCTTTGTCTGTGTTAATTGGATTTTTTTTAAACCCTATATTTAAAAAAATAATGTGATAACAGAGAGAATACTATATTATAAATATTTATTATTCTTAGTGGTCTTTTAAATATGATAATATATAATAAAACTGAATAATTTCTTGTTTTTTCTATAACTATATTCTATAATAATACCTTTAGTTCAACCACAATGTCATTTTTGTTTATTAATTTTTGGGTAATTACAATACCTCATGAGTTTACAGAACATTGATCAATACGTTGATGCTAAAAAGGTACCAAGATGTAGCTGTATCTATTCCCAGATATGTACAAAACATATCATAGATGGATATTAATCATCATAAAATAGGATATCAAACTTTAACCTTGGGAGAGTTTTTTCATCATTGATTGAGGTAATAATATTCCAACATTGAATTAAATTATAATTTAAGAGATGGAATTCCAGTAAAACTATCTAATTTGTGGGTTTTTAGATAATAAATAATACACAAATAACCAACTCAAGAAATTACCCCATTATTGAAGTGTTGGTCTCAACATAAAACCTATGTGGCCACTATCACTGAAACTCTTGAATCACACTTATCATATGTATAATCTAATATTATCCAACTAGAATGATCAAATTCTTTTAATATTGATGGATTTACTCATCAGATACAGGAGGTGGGTCCACATGATACATCATGGAAGTAGTAAATTCTAATAACTCACTTGGTGGGGACATCTCATGATTTTGTCCTCTGATAAAACCCACGTTGTTCAGATGTTTGGTGATAAGAGGCTTGATTAGCAACATTTTCTCATCTCAAACGTACCTAAGGATACTATTTGGTGTTTTGTTGAGTTTTTTCATATAGTTTCACACGATGAACCACATTAATGGGGATTTAACTCAATATGGAACTAAGATCCCATGATTTCAACCTATTTTAAATTTCTAGAGGAATTTTAGTTTTTTATTTCGTAGAAAGGGTAAATATTATAACTATAATGCCCCAACCCAATAAGTATGGATATGTTACTTTATTTTGTTAAATTGGCATAGATACAGGTCTGGAATCCCAATTGGACAAATAGTTTAGTACCTTTTTAAAAGAAGATTACATACATGATACCTATATTACATTGGAAAAATAAATAATGAAACACAAAAATAAAATCTTAGAAACCTTGAAACTCATTCAATGGATATGTCTTCATAACATGGGAAATGAAACATAATAAGTGTGGTCTCTAATGATTATTAATGTAAATTAAAGAGGATTAAATAATAATAAATCAACATAGAATTTTGAATAATAGATAACACATGCTATTTAAATAACTACATAAGACATATTCAATATGGAAAGGTAACTAACTGAAACACATGACATCATGTAAATAAAATAACAATGAACTGTATCCATATATTTTATCATATGAAAAAAATCATGGATAATAATAATGGAAAAGAAAAATATCTGTTAAATAAATTCTTAATTAATGGATATTATGTCTGAGGCACATGAAAACCTATACCATCAAGACCATTCACAAGACAATTTAAAACTATGGGTAGAAACACATTAAATTTGGAATATTTATTTGTCTCATTAGAACAGAATGGTTCATTTAGGATATATAAAATGTTTTTGACGCATCCTTAATTTCCATTCCAAATCATTTATCATATCAGGTAATCGATTTAATTAATAAAAAATATTCCATATCAAATATCTGTATTGAATAAAAGATACAGATTTATGAATAATTACCCAGTAAATTAAATAATAATAAAAGTGAAAAAAATATGTAAAAATGATATATATTTTAGGAAATAATAATCTCCATCACCAACTAATTTCGATATATAAATTATTATAATAAATTTAGTGTTTTTTGGAGAAATTTAACAATCATAAAATAAAGTGATACTGTAAAGATATCTTTTACCACATCGTAATTTATAAGCTAAACGCCATAGGTGAGGTAATTGAAAGTAAAAAAAATAAATACCATGAATTATGAGAGAAAAATTATATTAAAAGACAAAGGGGTAGTATATACACCACATTAAATTGAATTGGTGCATAAAAACAAATACGTTTTAAAGGAATGTAAATTGAGATTAAATCCCTTACCTTGTGTTTCATTTTGGGTGAACATACTTTAAACTCATGTATAATGGTTTTAAGAAGGTTAATTACTTATATTGTAACCTTAAACATTTTTTTAATATGATATATTATCTTTTTATAATATCTTTTTACCCATTTTTTAACAATCATTAATTATTTTCACTATTTCGGGTGTTAGTTACCTAGTTTTTTGTGTATGTTTTGATGTTTTTGTCGTTGTTCGTATTAATTAGATCATGATTTAATCATATAAATAATGTAAAACATGATTTAAATATCATATATATCATGAATATATTTATTTATTATAATCCATAGAATTTAGAGATAATGAAAAAAATGCACCATTCATGGAGGCATCAGGTCGTACGTATGCATGAATGCTACTTTCATCTCATTGTTGTATTAACATAATGAATATTAAATGATATATATATATATATATATGAAAATTTTAATTCCGTTATGATATTTAATTTATAAAATTCACATATTTTATTTAAACCCACCCATAATACATTCCATTTATAGAGTGAATGAATCACATCGCTTTGAGGAGGCGATAATCCAAAATTCCACAAATGATGTTATCTTATTCCCACAAAATGGAACGGATTAATTTATGTGTAACATAAAAATTTAAGAAGTATGAATAAATTATAAATATCATATATATCAGATATAAACTGATTTTTAATCTTAATTTCCATAATTAATGGTGGTAAATAGTGTACGAACAATCATCGTTTCTTGAGGAGGTAGTCCGTCACACACACGAATGGTATGTTCGTTACCAATTAGATGGAAGTTTGTATAAGTGTAGGTATAAAAAATAAAATAAAAAAATATCAGTATTTTATGGACACTGATGTTATCATATAATCATGTAATAATAATAGTTTAAGGGTTCATTAAGGAAATAAAATGAATGTGATCATTGAAAAATGTTACCTCGTTTTCAGTTAACTCTTTTTGGTTTATACCAAAAGACATCCTTGGTCATATATCTTCACAAAGTGAGGATTATTGATTTTTGTGAGGGATATTTTAAAATTATTTTATTATATTATTTGTTAGAAAAATGGATTTTGAGTTGTGAATTAGTGTGAGGTGTGCGTGTTTTTTTATAGTGTAGGAGGAGTGACGTTCTTGTATATTTTTGAAAAGGGAGTTACACACATGTTTTTCCAAAGAAAAGTGGATCCAATAATGATAAATATAATATAAAACATAGTATATTGTCTAAGTATGAATATAAAATGTATTTTTGACAAGTTTCTAGGTCATATTGACCCTTAATAATATGGTTTAATCCCTTGTTAATCTATTTATTCTCTTAATCATAATAATTAATTTTAATTAATTTATCCAATACATTTGGTAAAAAATTAATTTGACCTTATTATACACTATAAATTTTATAAATTCCAAATATTGAATCCATTTTTCCTAATTACAATCAATGGAGTGGTAGAAATTAATTTAAAATTAAACCTGCAGATGGGACGACAATATAATTTTTTAAATTAAAAGTTTTCAGAAGATTGTTTTGTTTTTATATACAATTTCAATGTGAAATTGATTACAATGACCTAAATTGGAATAATTGATATAATATTTATCTAATTATAATTTAAAAACTAGCAATGATATAATTTATCCTTATAAATAAATTATATGGAAAATTAGTTTTGAATTAAAATTCAGTATTTTTAACTATTCATCAAAAATGAAACCTCATTGAAAAATATCAAAACATTACCCTATATTAATTTTCACATTTTTATTTTAAAAATGATGTTTATTTTATTTATATAAAATTTATAAAATTTTCAAAATTCATATATAAAGTTGGTGTTCCATTAAAATATGGTAAAAATGGCTCTTTAGAAAAATAAACTTTTTAAGTGTAAAACATGATTTATTCTTATTTTATTCCAAAAAAATATATTGAAAGAATAAAAAAATTATTTTATTCAATAAATAATATATATATATATATCTTATTAATATCATTTACTAATAGTACATAATTTAAATTATTAATATAAATTTCATATAGATCATAAAAATATTTTGTTTTATAAAATCATTCACTTCATATTCATTGGGTTTCTATATTAATTTTTAATTAATTGATAAAAAAAGAATTAAATTATATATTTTCTTAAGTTATTTAATACTGTTCTTAACCAAAATTCAATCACTAGGATGTAAATTTAATATTAGTTGTATTTGATAAGATTTGGTATTTCTTGTAACAAAAGCCATCGAAGAAACTCATTGCATGCAACACAAGATAAAATCATTATTGTGTGAATTGAAATATATAGAATAGATTGAATATATTAAAATAGAAATTATAGTATAAAGTATCATGATATTATATTCCCTTACACACTTTTTGTTCTATTTTATACATTCTTTCAAATACATTGTCTTTATTTTAAAATTTTGGGGTGTTACATTCTCCCGACCTTAAATAAATTGTGTCCTCAAAATTTAATCATGATCTCAGTAATTTATTGACTGATATTTGAAAATAATATTTCTAAAAAACCCACATCTTAATTAGTTATAACAACATACATTCTTAATAAGATGGAAAATTAAATGTGAATTTCACCACAAAACTATGCTTTCAAATAAGAGAATATTAGTGAAAAAATGGACATGGAAGAGAAATATAACCACCATGTTCTAATTGAGAGTGATATAGAATATTTCCATGATATTGTTTTTTACCACCCAACCATAAACCAAAGGTTTGAATAAAGGTAAATGATTTCATCAAAATTGATGATAATAGGAAAGCATATTTGTTTCATGACCATTTTCCTAATGTTGAGAAATTATTTCACTGTCTAATAATATATGAAAATAAACTTACTTGATAAATTTATATGATCACAATATTATCCTTTTTTAATATTGAACTATTTATACTTCTTTTCTTGGAACATGTTCTATAATACGTTGAATTAATTTGTAAACCCCTAAAACCTCATCCAAAGATCAACATAAACCATTTTATAAAGAATTATCCTTTTCAAATATTATGATCAAAGACATTAGATTCATTTACATGGTATTAATTAGTATCCAATTTACATTATCCATATCAATAATATCTTTATCCAAAAATCATTATCACAAAATAATGAACATATTAAGGCTAAAATTCTATCAACTATGTATTTTCCAAAAAAAACATTCTACTGATTTACTTTTCTTGGTACCATTAAATATTTGATCTATAATATTTAATATAATAATAAAATAGTATATAACTTATACATTTAATAAAACATTAAACAAGTAAATAATCCAAAAAAAACATTTAAAACATTATTCAGGGATCTAGATATATGAGAAAATCAATCATTCCACTTCACCTATATAAATAGCACATGATTGGTCATCTCCCCTTGTCCACTTCTATGATTGATTACCCAAACTCTTGGATAAATAATTGGTATAGTGCCCCATCTTCTTGAAGTTATAACATTGAATAGAAGAATTTTTCTTCTTCCATTTTTATTCATTTTCCTGGTGATCCTTTTATATTAACTTAGAATAAACTACTAATTCGTTCAATCATTTATTAGGGTGACACTTTCCACAATTATAACATGTGGGAAAATCCTTCTTTCCATTATTCCCTTTATATTTTATTTCCACTAAAATCCTCTTATTCCATTTCTTTCATTTTAATACATAATATTTATAGAATTATTACACTATCTTGACAGCACATAAAACTATCTCATTATATGAAGAAAAGTTCAGAGACACGAGCTCCATTTGGAGACTTGGATTAAGTCCTTAAAATAAATGATCAATATTAAATTCTGTGTGGCATATGAAATCTTTATCATACCATTCATACCTAGTAATGGGAGCTTCATAATCTACAACATGTTCATTCTCATTTTTCTTTAAACTAAGGAACTTTTACTTCATCTCTATTTTTTGATCATGAGGGAAGTATTTGTTAAAGAATGCATCCTTAAAAATTCTACATTGCATGAGTCGTATTTTTTATTCTACCCCATTATTCTAGATCAATGACCACTATTGATTCACATTCCAAATTATAAAATACACTTAAAATGTATCCTTTTCTTTTTAACCACATCTGAATACAATGAATATATTCTCCATAGACTTAATCCATTGACCATCCACCATTAGGATAGTAGTACCACTAAATTATGGGGGACTATATCACATAAAGAGATCTAAAATTTTAGAATATCATTATGGAACATGTTTATTTATCCTGGAAATGATATTTTTTATAACATGATTATGTTTCACTCATATTTCCATAATTTTATCCATTTTAATACAAGATTTTTTGTTTTTCACAATAGAAAAATATTCACATTTTCCATGAGTATAGAACCATTCATACTTATATTATCCATTTCAAAACAATGACATATATTTGATTATATTTTAAAATATATTTATCATAATTTATAATCCCAAAAATAGAAAAACACTTATCATTAATTGATGAAATTTTACATAACTAATCTAATAATAATTAACATGGTTTCTTTATAGATATCTTTACTTTCATGTCCTTCATAATAGTTTTTAAAGAAAATATAAATTATACTAAGCTGATACCCAATGAGTGTAAAACTTGGGTCAGAGTATGTCCAGTTGTTGTCCATGTAATGCTCGAGTAAGGCATGACACACCTTGTTAGACTTGTTACCCATAGTTATATCTTTTCTAGAACCACATCCACTTCTAGTTTAAATACATTGATGAATTTCTAGGAAGACCCACATAATACCTACCTTTCCAAAAGTATAGTATGTTCTTATATACTTATACAAAAAGACTATATTAGGGTTACATTCCTTTATCATAGTTTTTTAAATCTAGATTCCAAGGATACTACTAAAATTTCTTTGAAACCAATTGTAACACCAAGACCCCAGAAGCCTGGACCTGGTGCATTATTTTATTACTTTAACATAAATACAAACATAAAATACCATGGGACTGAATAGTTTACCAATTTTTGAAAACAATAACACATACATTATTCCCATATTACATTGGGAAAAGAAATAAATCATAACAAAATATAAGCATGACATCCTTGAAACTCATTCAAAAAATTCCACTTCATAACCTGAGGAAAGGAAACATAATAAGGATGATCTCAAATGCTCAGTAAGGGTAAGTAATGAAGAATAAATAATGAATAAGTAATAATAAATCAACATAGAAATGTTAATAATAGATAACATGGGCCATTTAAATAATTGGATATGGCATAATTATTATGGAAAGGTAAATAAGAAAATTAAATTTCATCCTGTCAATAAATTTAGAATGAAATTCATCCATAGATTTTATCATATGAAAACCTTTGGGGTAATAATAACGATAAAAAAATATCTATTAGGGAAATACATAATTAATAGATGTCATGTCTATGGAACATGAAAACCTAGAATATGAATATGTTTCACCAGATGATTTAATACTACAGGCAGAAACCCAATTCAATTGGAAAAATTTTCAATCTCATGAGAAACTATCAATGCATCGAGATGATATATAATTTATGAGCCCCACACATCATTTCCTATAAAAATACCTCCTCATATTGAGTAATATATTTAATTAATAAATAATATACCTTATCAAATATTCATATCAATTAAAAGATACCGATTTATCATTAATTCCATATTTGATCAAATAACTATCCAAGTGAATAACATATGTAATAAATTGTATATTTATTAGGAAATAATAATATCCAACACCCAATAATGTATATATTTAAATAATTACAATAAATTTATTTTTTCAAGAGAAAGATAATAGTCATAAAAGATTGTGAGACTGCAACGACAGTGTTTACCACTTGGTAATTTTCATGTTAAACACCTTGGATGAGATAATTAAATGTGAAACATAAAATACCATTATGTATGATATTAAAAGATAAATGGGAAGTATATACCCTGAACTAATGTGAATTTTTGTATTACAGCAGATAAGTCTCAATGGAATATAAATTGAGATGAAATATCTTACTTTGCATTTCCTTTTGAATGAAAGTCATTTAACCTGTTATATAATGGTTTTAAGAATTTTAATAACTTATAAATGAACTATAATCATATTTATAATATCATATACTATTTTCTTATAATTTCATATTACCCATTTGTTAATAATCATTCATTATTTTCACTTTTTTAGGTGTTTATTGCTGAGTTTTTTGAGTATGTTTTGAATTATTACATGTTGTTATTATTAATTAGATCATGATTTAATAATATAAATATTGTAAACCATGATGTAAATAACATACATATCATGTATATATACTTAGAATAATCGATTATATTTGTAGATAAGAAATGAAATGCACCATTCATGGAGACGGTAGGTCACACGTACGCATGAACACTACTTCCATCTATTTGATGAATTACAATAATGAAAATTAAATAACATATATATATTATATAATTCTTGTATAATATTTATTTCATATATGCCACATATGTTTATGTTTGGAAAAACACCTTGAGGAATCATGCTGGTGTTTTTGGGATGATTATGTCTATTGAAAAAGCCAGATGACTGTGAATTAGTATTGTTGGTGTTTCCAAATAAGATGTTAAAGGTGGAGAAGTTTAATAGTGTTTTTAAATTTGTTGGGCCTCAAAATAAAGAGTTTTTTTTGGAAAATGAAGTTTTTCTGCAAATATTTTCTCAGATAGAAGTTCTCTGATAGCAAAGCGCGGTTCACGGACCACAAAGGAGGTACACATGATTGTGTATGAAAATTAGCAAATAAACATTTCTGCATAGCTGCGCTATGAGGACCGTAAAATCAGATATCCAGATCGCACAACGAAATTAGTTTGAATGAGGCTCTCAGTTCACGGAATCTCGTCATTTACATGAGTCTCATTTTTTCTATTAAGAGGTGGTGATTTTAGGAGCCACAAAGGGGTTATCTTTTTCAAAAAACATCAGACTCCATAAATATTAAAGGTGCTATGTGGGAAACATTGCATAGTTAGAGGTGAAGGATGTACCACATTGAGGTTGTGGGTATTTATGATTTGTGGGTTTTTACGGATCTATTTTCCTATATAAGGGACCCTAATAACATCTTTAGGAAGATCAAATTTTAATTTATAAGATCATCACTCTAAGAAGAATATGAGGATATCCAAAGTAGTTCATGAGGAAGAACTTTTAAAAGGAGAAGAGGTTCTTGAGGAAGGATTCCCCAAATTAAGAAGTAGTTCACATGGGATAAATTTAGAGAAGGATGTAGTTCACAAAGAATGTTTCTGAAAGGGGTTGGAAGGGCTCAGTAGCTCACAAAAGAAAAAGGAGTGAAAAAATAAGGTAGTTTTCAAAGAAAAAAAGTCTAAAAAGAACTCATTCCACATGGTGTAAGGTAGTTCACGGTGGAAAAAATGATGTTTACAGGGGACTCCAAATATTTCTCAGAAGAAATTTCTTCACACTAAAATATTGTGGAAAAGTGTTTTTCATCTATAAGGTTAAAATAAGAATTCAGGGAAGAATTATATGTGAAACTATTTTGATGATCTCATGCAAGGAGATATGTGCCAGGATTACCCTATGAATTGTATCATAATAAAATCTGAATTTTAAGTAGTAGAAGAAGAAGATAACATATCTCCACTATTTGAAAAATATTACAGTGGGAGTTTATTCACCACTACATCCATGTGAAATAAAGAATAATTGGAATTCATTAGAGATCTAACCAAAGCATGACCTTTTAATTTCAATTTCAATAGTAAAGATAAGTCTATTCTAGTGGATTTGAAATGGGATGTCTTTCCACCAGGTGTTTTCACATGAGTGAAATAGAAGCAGAGGAAAAACATCAATAGAGTTTCTACCTACAGTTGAGGATTCATTCTTTATTGATAATGAAGGGACCTATAAATCCACAAACAATGTGTGGATGAATTCTAGAGGACTCAAAAAAGTTAGGGGAATAATGTGATCTATTCCTCTAGCTGTGAGCTAGATAAAGAGACATATGGAATGACCATTTGGAAAGTAGTGGGATTACCCTAAACATTGTAAAGATTGTGGTGTGAGGAATAGAAGTGATCTATCTAGAGACTTTTATTTTGGTAGTGAGCCTCAATGTATTTGGTACATCATCACATTGCCACTGTATGATCCTTGGACATAACCCATTGAGTGTGAACTATGTAAAAATCTGTGTATCCATGTGCTTTCTTTCCTCTTATAATTTCTATGCATTATCATTAGAGAATGTTGGAAGGGATAAGATAAATATAAACAACATTGATCAAATGAGGTGACCATTATAATAAAATGGTCACAATATTTTGGATAAGGATGAATCATTAAAAGAATATCCATACCCTAATTCACCACCTATCAGGGTATCTCGTTCCCTTTTGGACATGACAATTGTTATTAGAGCGTTAGTTTCTTTTATCAGATTTTTTTTCTCTAATGTGGATTATTTGATTGTTGAAATTAATGTATTAATTTTATTTTAACTTGGATATCCCTGGAAAATGTAATAACATCAAAGAAGAAGTAGAAATATGGTGGTATTCCTAGGTGTGGAAGTGTCGACGGAAAGAGTGTAATTTAGTTGAAGGAAACAAGAAGTGTATATTGTATAATGATTTGGATGAATCATACAGTGAGAATATTTACTTAGTAAATGATGATATAGAAATGAGTGAATAAACTGATATTAACAGTGTTTTTGGTACTACTATTGATTAAGAAATTTAGAAAATAAAAAATGTGTAAATTTTCCATGAAATAATGAAATTAGATCTTGAGTGGGAGAGAGAAAATAAAACTATAGTTATCTGGATCTACGTGTAGGAAATTAAAGCCAACAAGCTAAGAGGATTAAATAAAAATCTTGTTAATGGGGTTTAATATCTTAGAGATAGGAATTATTCTCATTATAAGAAACTAAAAAATATTTCTACAAATATAGAATAACATTAAGCTAATAATAGGATAAAGAATCTTAACATAGAAGAAACTTAAAATCTGAAAGCCAAAAATGATGATCTTTTCAAACCACTATCTAAACTGATTGAAGAGAAAAAAGGACATATTATTGAGAATTCATACTATAATGATTCTATTTCTCATAAAAATTATAAAATAAAGGAACAATATTCCCTGATCGATAAGATCTCCCAATAATTAGAAGATGAGGTAACCAGTGGGAAGACTCTCACAACTCTCATATTGGGAAATCAAATCACTCTCTATGGCCAGAAGGATTTGTCTTGTCTAATCTATGATTGTTTCTAAAATGGTATCCTTTTTGATGATTTATAAATATCATGCTGGTATTCTTAAAAAAATTAACATTTCCATAAAAAACATAGTTGGGAGAGAAATCACGCTTGAAAGGAAACCAGTGATTGTTCCTTGGTCTACATATTGCAAAACTTTGGAAAATGGTGGCATCGTCATAAATAATCTCAAAATATTTAATGATTCCTGACATGAAAGGCTCACTTGGAAACTTTTTCATAAAAAACTCTAACTCCATTTCCTTCCTTAAAAATAGATTTCTCGACAAACTGAAGAAAGGAAATTTGAATTACATGATCTCTTCCATTTGGACATCCATTAAGAAATCTTTTTCCAAGAACATACCTAACTCTAGATGGATTGTGAGCATAGACTCTTCCATGAATTTCTCGCATGAAAAATGGGATGGTTCTCCACTTATTTATGTGATTCCCCCTAACCAAACTCATGATCACACTAACCATAGTATCAAGGAGGTTGTTAGCTCTCACACCCTTAATTTTCTTGACAACGTCCATCATGTCATTGACAACTACCCTTTTTCTAGCACTGATGATTTTTTAATTTGGGAACCTACCCATAATGAAATTCTTGACTCAAAAACATAATACAATCTTGGTTCTAATAATTATAAAAACACTCTTAGTTGGAATAATTTTTTTGATAAATTATAGTTAAAACATTATTGACTCACTCAGATTTGGTGTATTGCTCAGAAGAGGATTCCCACTAACACTTTCCTTCAATCTTTTTGGAACCAGCTTTGCTATAAATGTTGCCTTTGTAACTAGAAATGTGAAAACATTTACCATGTTTTTCACTCTTGTGTTACTGCTACTTGTTTGTGGAATTATGTGCATTATATTTTTTAGTGTATATGGTTACTTAATGATTCAATAAACTCTCAGCTATAATGTTGTGTGGATATTAAAGCCTCTCAGAAAATCAAGAGCCTTTTTTAACTATTTTTTCTGAACTCCTACATGTACTATTCTATGAAAGGAATGATATTATTCATAAAAACTACTCACTTATCTTACATGCTGGTTGGATGCGGATCCTTATTTCTATTTGGGAAGCTGCTTCGATACCAAAGGGATTTTGTAACAATATAGTGAATGAATTAGGGATCCTATGTTGGCTTGTGGTTAATGGTATTTATCCTCAACCTAGACAATCTTTGGACGTGTTCTAGAAAACTGTGATCCCAGGACAGATTAAATTTAATTTTGACGGTGCATCTAAAGGTATCTCGGACCATTTTGGTTGTGTCTCCATTTTTTGAAATCACATCAGACAGATTATTGGATGATTTTATGGAACCTTTGGAATCTCCTCGAATCTAGAGGTGGAAATGATAAGTGTGATATATGCTATCTTCTTTGCCAAGAAACATGGTTGGAACAACATCTGGATTTAAAGTGACTCAATTACTATCGTCCAAGACATCTGGAAGGGTGTGATGCACCTCGCGTGGCCTCTTACAACACCCTGGATGGACTGTCTTCATTCACTCATGGACTTAAACTACATTATTATGCATGAATTTCGTGAAGCGAACAAGGTGGAAGATGGTCTTGAAAACATGGGGGTCAACCACGTCACCACATGGTTGGATGAACTTACAGTGGAATTACGACCCCTTTATGATAAAGATTTTAAAATAATCCTATCTACTGAACTCATGTAATTCCTTGTTTTAATAATAAATTTTGTTCTTTAGTCTTTGACCAGGGCACAAATTTTAAAAAATGTGTGATTTTTGTGGGATGAATGGTTATACTTCAAGTTTTTTTGATGCTCTAGAATATATTTCATGCTATGAAGATATAAATATTTCTAAATATGAGAATAAGAAGAGGTGTCTTGAGAAATCTTAATGAAAATTCTTTTGAAATAATTTTTACATAAAATGATATTATTGTAGAAGAATGGGACACAGTATAAATATGTATCACGAAGACCATGAGCCAATTTCAATAGAATAATTCTAGCTATATCAACATCTCAATAGAAAAATGATGACATGAGGTATGTTTTTAATGGGAGACTTTTTATATGTGATAATCAAGGGAATTTGTCATGAAATTGTAGTGGAAAAGTAAGGGAAGGAAAAGGAACCTACAAGGAGATCCCCAACTATAGAAGTGTATACTAAAAAGTCTATATTGGAAGACAACATGATATGTAAAAAAATAGGTTTATAGCCTCAGGATAATGAGAATGATCTAAATGAAAGAATTATCTGCCACCTCCTCTTTTATAATCACACATTCTTGCATATAATGAATGTGAATTAACCTAGATGAAATTTGGGGAGATGATCATGTTGTGACTAAGAAGAATGTACATTCCATGAAGGACCCACCACCAACCAGAATCATTGTGTTGAATTAGATATATGAAAATATAAAAATGAATAAATAATTGCATGAAAAAATTTCATGACATGCCACATGGTGAGAAGTGATGACAATAGAAAGAGCCCTCTAATTGAGGATGAAACAAGTGGAGAAAACAAGTGAAAATATTTATACATAAAGAAAGATCCATGAAAAATGGAATATTGATGGAGCATCAAATAAGGAAATTTCTACTAATGTGTTTAAACCCCAAAATTTGAAAAATTCCAAGCCTATATAACCTAAAAACAAGAAGAAGAATCATCATGTCAGTAAATAATTCTTAGACATATGGCCAGAATAGTTGAGGTTTTATGGAGAGTTAGAATAAGAACAAAAAATATATTCCTTTTTAAGAAAGTATCAAAGGGTTAATCCATCTGAATCAACCACCATCATCTTCTTGATGATTCCATATGTTCCCCACTCCCTTTTTTTAATTATATTAACTGATGTTCAACTATTTTAGGTTTTAGGGGAGATATAATCCTCGGGGAAGTTTTATCATGGGAAGAAAAGTGGTGATGTAATGGGATCCAAATTTTCAACTGATTTAAATTAGTTATAAGAGATCAAGAATAAATCTAGAAGATTCAATTTGGAAGGAGTTAATGGTCTACAACTACATGAGATATATGGATTTAATTAAGAGAAATTGATAGTGATGGTGTTATTAACTTTATCTCATATTTTCGGCACCATTTTCCAACTCAATAGGATTAACGAATTTGTGGATAGATCATTTCTAAGTGGTAAATTCGATGAATAAAAATATTATTGAGGGTATCTACAATTATAAAATGTTACTATGTTGGAGATGTTTCTCAAACCTACAGTCACATATGATGAAATGATGCCTGAAAGAATAATATTTACTAGTCTGAACAGTGGGCTTAACAACTACAAGATTTTCAAATCTTATGGGGTATTATTCTATCAGTTAATCAGGTGAAATATTTAAGTTGTATAGAAATGATGCTATTTTAGGTTGTCTAAAATCATAAAGACTGATTTTTGGAGAAGCATCAATATTCATGCATTTCATAGTTATATATTTAGTTCTTAAAATATGGTGTAAGTTGAATATTTTTAAGACATAATGAAACTATCATAGAATATTTATAGTGTTTCCAAAAAGTGGTATCCTTAATCTGAAGAATATTTTCACATTTTAGGTCAACTAAAAATTGGAATTAATTATTTATACCAGGTCAATATAGGAGGCTTATGGGATATTGTTTCGAGAATAGAGACAATGAGATCATTTTTTCCATGGTAGTGCAATGAATGTTCAATGTTTCCCAGATGGATGTGAAGTCATCATTTTTGGATGGGGCTCTTGAAAAAAAGGTTTTATTGGGAATCCATATGGTTTTATAATTAGTAAAATGAGAATATATTTTTTTGGTGGAAGAATGTGAAATATTGGATGAAGTAAGCACTGAGAACATGGTATTCAAGACTAGATCATTTTTTTGATGAACTTTGTTTTTAGTGTGGTGGAGTTTAATATAATCAGAATGTAAATGATGACAATAATCAAATCATGATGGTGCTGGTGACATAAGAAAATAATGTCACGTTCATTTCTCAATCCAAATATGCCAAGGAGGTTCTACGAAGATTCGAAATGTATAATTACAAGGATATGATTAATCATGTAGCTATCTGAATAAAAAATCCATGGGATGATAAAAAAAAGGCAGTTAATTTCACTGAATATAGTTAAATAATCAACAATCTATTGTAATGGAGTGAAACAAGAACTGATATTATTTTTTCCAAATGAAAAATAGTAAGATATCAAAGAAATACCATGTAAATACACATTATTGAAGTGAAAAGGCTAAATCATTATATCAAGGGAATGATGGAATTCAGTCTGATGTATAATGAAGAATCTCAGCCAGATTTATTGGGATATACAGATGCATATTGGGAAAGTTAAGTAAATTTCTAGAAATTTATGTTAAGTGGTGTAATCTATGATGGAATAATGGGTATTTCATATATAGGAAAGAAATAGGATTACATATCCTTGAGCACCACAGAATCTGAATATATTTAGGCCACTCAATAATTCATAAAATTATTGTTGATGAAGGAGAAGCTTGATGATATGGGAGTTGAAGTGAGGTATCCAATCAGAATCCATTATGATAATTCAAGATCTATAAATCATATAAAAAACCAATCAATCGCTCAATGACAAATAAAACAGAAATAAAGTATCATCTTATCAATGATTGGGTGTATCAAGGACTTTCAAGTTGTAGCATGTTCTTAAAAAACTATAGGTTGTAGAAATTCTAAAAAAGGAATTACCAAAATAATTATTTGGAAGGCATCAACTGGATCTGGGAGCTCATTCGACTCCCCACACATGAAAACGTGTGGATGTGGGAACCCCTATCCTCGAGGTATGGTGTGTCTTTTACCTATTATGTGGATATTTTTGCTTTACCTTGTTGCATACCACAATAATGCGACCTATGGGTTTGTTGATAGAGGGGTAGAAATTGTGTCTTTAAAAGGGAGAAAATGTATTAATAAAGATCGGGAGAAGCTGATAAGAGGAGCATCAAAATAGGAGTGTTTTTAAATATAATGATGATAAAGGTGATCGATAAAAGGTTATATATCAGGATATATGAGGTTTATAATGAAATAAGTTGATTGTTATTTTAATTAAGTTATTTATCGGTGAACCGTGCATGATTCTCTTATTTCTCATGTCGAACATGGATCATGTGGGCCTAGATTGTGTGTTGAGTTAATATTTTATATCTATCTGAACTACGAGATGTTTATTATTTTTTATGATGAAAGTATCTTTAACTATTTATCAAATTGTGATGAGTTTTTAACAAACCTAAAGGAATATATTATTGGGTAAAAATACCTTGAGACAACGTGTTGGTTCTTTTAGGGTGATTTTATTTGATAGAAAATCCAGATGACCATGAATCAATATGGTTGGTGTTTTTGAAGTATATATTTAAGGTGGTGTAGTTTCCTAGTGTTTTCCATCTTTTTGGACCTCAAAATCCGGAGTTGGTTTTTATGGAAAGGGAAGGTTTTCTTCCAATGAGTTCTCAGAAAGCAATTCATGGACATCTATGGAGGTATGCGAAATAGTGAAAGAAAATCAACAATGGAATATTTCTTCATAGTAGTCCTCTATGGACCACAAAGCACTCTACATACTCCACTTGGAAAAATCAGGTTGTGAGAGGCTCATATTTAAAAAAAATATCATCGTTTTTGTGTGGCTCAACATTTTTGGTCAAGAGGTGGTGATTTAATGAGTCACAAATGGATTTTCATTTTCATAAATCATTGGCTGAAAAAAAGGATAAAGTCTCTATGTGGACTACATAACACAGTTTGTGGTGAAGTCTGTACCACATTTATGTCTTGGGTATTTGTGATTAGCAGGTTTTTCTCGATTTATTTTCTTATATAAAGGAACATAATCACGTCATCATGTAGAGATAATTTAATTATATATGATCATCAGTCCAAGATGAATTTTGGGAAGTCTGATGTAGATCATCAGGAATAATTACATGAAGGAGAAGAGGTTTGTGAGGAAGGATTCCACAAATGATGAATTAGTTTTTGAGGGATAAATAACACGAAGGAGGTAGTTCACGAGGGTTGTTTGAGAAAGGGGATTTCAGGGCTCGGTAGCTCGTAATGTAAAAGGGACTACGACAAAAAGGTAGTCTGTGAAGCACTCGTGCCATGTTGTGAAATCCAGTTCATAGAGGATATAAGGATGTCCATGAAGGAACAAATAATATCCCCTAAAATAAATTTCCACAAAATAATAGTTCATGAAATAATGTATTTCATATATAATTTGAAAACAATAATTCATGGCACACATACATGTGAAACTATTTTGAGGATGTGATGCAAAGAGATACCTGTCAAGATTACCCAGTGAACAATATCATCGTAATATCTGAATTATAAAGTAGAATAGGAATAATATATAATATCTAAACCATTATAAAAATATTTTAGAAGGAGTTTATTCACTACTATATCTATGTCACTAGCAAGAAGTATCAGAATCTTTTGGAGAACCTTCCAATGAATGATTTTGAAAATTCTATCTCTACATTAACGATAATTCCATTATAGTTGACTGGAAAGTAGATGTGATGCAACCAGGTGTTTCTAGAAAATCTAATGAGTATCCAAGAAATAAATTCAACAAATAATATACTTATAGTTGAGGATGCATTAATTATTGATAATGAATGGACCTGCATGGCCATAAACTATTTGGGGATCCATTATAGTGTAGTGAGAAATGGAAGTGGAAGAAGGTGATCCATTCCACTATCAGTGATCTCGAGAAAGAGAAATAATGAGTGACCCTTCGTAAAATATTTATATGATACAAAAAATTTTAAAGGGAGTGAGCATATGAATATAAGTGATCTAGCATGAACCATGTAATTTAGCAGTGATTCATAGTGGATTTGGTATATTGGCACAATTTTTTTGTATGATCCTTGTACATAGACCAGTGAAGGTGAACCAAGTAAAAAATATATGTTTCCATGGTATCTCATTCTTTATTTAATCTCTATGAATCGTTATCAGATAAATTTTGAACAGGTAAGATAAATATAAACACTAAAGAGAAAACAAAGTGACCCTTCTAATAAAGAGGTCAAGATCTAGTGGGTAAAGAAGAATCATGAAAAGAATATTCATAAGATAATTCACCCCTATTAGGGAATATTTTCCCTTTTGGATGTAATATTATATTTAGAACCATCCTTATTAAATTCTATGTATAGAGTGAATGAATCATATTGCTTTGAGAATAAGGTAGTCCACACTTCCAGAAACGGTGTTATCGTATAACCAAAAAATTCAATGTGAGAAGGTATGCATTATTTAAGAACTTAATATTTTAAAATAAATTATTAATATCATATATATCATATATAAAAAGAATATGTATCATAATTCACACCATTATAGGTGGTAAAGGAATAATGAACAACCATCGTTTCACGAGGCAATAGTCTGCCACACAGATAAATGAAAATTTTGTTACCAATCAAATGGAAGTGTGTGTAAGTGTAGGTAGAAAATATTTCCAATTATTTCATTAGGTCACACACATCCGTCTATTTGAGGACGATGCAGCTGTTTCCCAGCATTTCCACTTTCCAAACTTGGGTGGCATCCATCACTTATTTAGGGATGTTTTCTCCTTGATCGAAATGGGATGATGGGTTGTCAGTTCCTCCGTCCATGGATTCCTCCTCAGAACTTGTCACGTGATCTGGGTCTCCCTTGTAGATTTAATTCACTGTTCATGAAACTCTTCACAGAGCCATATCTTCATGGATGCTAGTTAATTACGTTGCTTTTGTGAAGACATTCCAAAGGATCCATTCAGGTCAGCAACCTTTGGTCAGGGGAGTAGTCACGTTGGACATCACTGGCGTGCCTGGATGCTGGAACACTAGAGAATTTGTGTTTCATCCCCTTAATATAGGGATTCTCTAGGGTACGGAATCCTGAGTCTTCCCACGTTGAATGTAGGGAATTATATTCTCTAGGAATCTCTTTGAGTTTTCCTTAGATTACCATCTTTAACACTGGGTATTCCACAGGTTTAACGTCTAGCAGAGATGGATTAGAGTTATCGAAACACTGACTAGGGTGGATCAGATGGGTGAATCCCATGGATGGAACACTAATACTAGGAGGTGAATTGACGTGATCTCACTGGGATGTGGTAGCCCGGGTACGAATCGAGATGGATAATGGATGGTTAAGTAAAGTTGATGTAGAAAGAGATGGAGTCAACTTGTGGTCGGTGGTGAAGTTGGGATTAAGCCTCTAAGATACTTCCTATGTATCTATGTGGTAGGGAATCAAAGTCGACATAGTTAAGGATGGTGTATAGGATCAGGGTGTGTGCAGAGGATAGTGATCTGATGATATACTAGGGATTATGCGTGGTTAGCATCCCAACGTTGGTCTAACGCCACTAGGATGGACTAGAGATATGGGTCCCAATGGAAGGGATGCCAACGACTTACCATTAGGATGGGATTGACAACGGCTTACTGCTGAATGGGGATCACAATGGCTTACCTCTGCATGAGGTTCACAATGGCTTACAGCTAGATAGGGGACCACCATGGCTTACCGCTGGATATGGGATAGTTTAATGTCATGCGGGACAAAAGGGGCATACAGTTTAACATCATAGAGGATGGGGGTAAACTGAACTGAAGTGGTTGGAAACAATGGGTGTTGGGATTTAACCTCATGAAGGCTTCCTACATACCATTCCTTGGTAAGGATCAAACACCATGAAGTTCAGATTGTGTTGGTGAACTAACGTAAGTACAACAGTACTAATGGAGGTGTTGTGATTGAACCTTTAGGAGGATTCCTATATACCATGCTTTAGTAAGGATCAAAGTATGTGTAGCTCAAAAGTGTTAGGTGAAACACATGAATGGGGTAGGAAAAATGGTTGTTGGGATTCAACATATGGGAGGCTTCCAACTTACCTTGCCTTGGTAAGGATCAAAGTCCATGTATTTCAGGATGGTTTGGGGCTTACACTCTATGCTTCCCATAAATGATGCCATGGTCGGTGCTTTCTCTAAGCCCACGCGATTCAAGCTCGGTGTGAGACACCAGATGCAGCAAGAAAATGATGATCACATCACGAAAGGTGCGTTCGTGGAAGTTGAATGGGGCTTACATGTAGTTAGCAGCCCAAAGAGGTTAAGACAGGTATTTACTCTAGGATTCAGGCTAGCTTGAGATAAAGCCCAAAGGGAGAAGAATTTGGCACAGAAGACAAGAGGGATCTAGTTACCATCCCCTATCTGAGGTCTTTGTCTAGAAGGAAGATAAGAGGAGCAGGGATGATCCCTTCTGAAAGAAAGGCTAGGGGCTTACACCAAGATGGTTTCCCTTTCCCCACGGGCAGACACTGCTCTAGCAAAGAGGGTCTCATTCCATTTGAGGAAGATCTCACTCCCATAGAGGCCAGTAGGAATAGAGAATGTCTGAGATGGGGAACCCCGCGTATGATGCATGGGGAAGGGTCACAATTTAATGTCATGTGATGAGGATGATGGTGCTTGGCAGTTTAAGGTCCTGTAGCTTGGATGAGGTGGGTTCACTCCGCAACCCTAAGACATACATAACTAATACCCATCTGCCCTTTGGGAACAGAATGCATAATCAACGTCATGGTAAGGGGGTGTTGTGGAGTGATCCAATGAGGGGACCACGTTAGCGTGGCTATGTGAAAAATCAATAGCTATTAGTGTACATATGCAAAGAAGAATGAGGCGAAGCAACACAATGGGAAGCTCCACCCAAGGGACATTGAAGTTACTTTGTTTGATCCTAGAGGGTCATACATGATAAGGGTGTGTAACATAGATTTTTTGGGCATAAGAAGCACCCAAAGATGATTCCCAGAAGAAGGAAAATGAACACGTGCGAAAGAGAATGCACAAGGAGGTCGTGTTTTTCAAAAATAGATGAGCTATGCGTAAAAGGCTGTGTCAGTGGAAAGGATGGTTTTTGTGCAATAAAAGAGGTTTTCAAACAATAGGTGCACAATTGGAGTAGTTGCATGAAAAATGTCAGGTGAGCGGAAATGAACATTTGCACGCAATAGAGGAGGTGTGCGTGCAAAGAGGGATTGAAGTTTTGCCTTCAGGATGAGGGGTTTGTATGCAATAGGCCCAGTAGGTGAGGAATTGGGTAAGGGTCAAAACCTAGTGGTCCTGCATGAAGGAAGACCCCCAGGAGACCTGTCGCGGAAAATCCCGTACATGGAAGTCTTCTTTTTCCTTGTGGAAGAGGTGAATTCCATGCAGAGGAGACGGTTCAGATTCATCATCTGTCAGAAGAGGAAGGGTAACCCTTCTATTTATAGTCACTAGGGGTCATCAGGTCTATGCCGAAGTTTACCGGTGCAGAAACCTTGGTCCCGGTGTCAATGGCGTGGAAGTTTCCGCACTCACATGGAAAAATTCTTCTAGTGTCGGTGGCGTGGAAGATTCTGGGCCCGAGTGGAGAACTATTTCAGTTCCCACTATTTTTCCCACAGGAATGAGGTTTTGCACGCAGGACTAGGAGTTTTTGTGCAGCCCTTCGGTTCCTCTCAGAATTGGTCGTCGAGTTGAAATATGGCTTCATTTTATCAAAGGATTACCGCTTTCAACCTCAAGAAGATTTTGACGTCTACAAGTGCCCCCCTCAGATTCAGATCTATGAGGGGATGCGAAGGTCGGATTCAGAGGGAAACGCCAAGACGTCCAATATCTTGGAGACGGTGCACGTAAAATTTTTATGTTGCACGTAAATAATTTTTAGCCCACACAAAAACCACACTTCATGCCTAAAAAACCTTGGGTGTCCCATAGACCATTGATATTTTCTCACGCTATTAGCTTGGTGCACTAGTGCATGGAAAATATACTTTGTTTTTGCATGGAATATGACCTCCATTGGGCGCAATATTTCGATTTCAGTCGTGATTTTATGTGCAAGGTCGGCTTTTTCCGTGCCACTTCCTCAGGTGTTCGCACCGGCTTCTATTTTTTCACGTGACGTACCAACTTGTTCGTGTGGGCTCCTTTGGACTTTCTCGAAAGAAAATGGCTGCTAATGGGGGTGATGTTGAGTGAGAAGCTGTATATGCTGCTCGAAGGTCCACGATGGTTGTGAAACCTAATGTTTACGGTGTCTATAAAGTTGTGTCCAACAACCAAACTCTCTTCGACATGTTGACCCCAGCCCAGAAAATGTATGTACTGTTAGACAACCTACTGATATGGGATTTTGGTATTTTAGAGGATAATCATATGCCAGGATTCGATGTTGATACCTGACGGTCATGGGTGACTTGAGAGGATGATCTCCCCTGATATAACAATACTAATAATGGCCATCCTGCTAGAGAAACCAAAAACATAGATGTTTAGGTCTGGAATCCCAGGACCAAAACCATTTTGGGAAGTGAGCCAGTCACAGAGTATTCTACATGCCATTACGCAGGTACCATCTGATAGAGTATCACCGATGAGACTAAAGGTTAACTTTCGGAATGGGAAATTAGGTCTTGAGGCAGTTTTATATGTGAGTGGGCCTAGGTGTATTAGCTACACTAATTGTGCGATCAGTTTGGAGAAGAACTACAACACATCGGGCTATTTGTGGTGGTTTGGACGTCGTAGTTTCATTTCTACCACCCACAAGAACTTTGGCCTGAGCTATTTACCTAGTGGTCCCCTGATACCAAAACATTTCATCACCACCATTAAGAGGTTTATTTCAGTCTTTAGGACGTTCATTGAGTCGAGGTAATCCATTTGGATGGGCATCAATACAATGAATTTCTTTCGAGAGGGAACATCTGGGGAGACAGGTCGAAGACTCCCATTCTAACATGGAACCTATTGAAGCTGGACAAAGAGATAATGGGGATTAGGGAATTTCTAAAATACATTGCATAATCAAAGTGGTTTAGCATGTCTCTAAAGAAAGACCCGAATATCAAGATTTCTAGATGAGTAATACAGTGTCTGACCGCGGCACAGAGGAGAAAACGTGGATCATACTAGAGGATCCTAGAGGTAGGGGAATATCAATCCTGGGGCTTTAGTGTGGATGAGATCTAGGACCCAAACTTCCAATTCACTGGATTTCATGCAACATTACTAATACGGTAGCAATTTCTAGTATGGTAAACAAGGATGGGAGTCCATCCTATAACATTTGTTATGGACGACATTATGGAAGCCAACCTGAGGTTTAATTTGGGAGTCCCTGTGATGGCCCGTCTGTACATATCCTAGGGTGTATTTCGAGAGGGGGTTCCTCGAGGAGTATATGTGGACCTTTCTAAATATTTGATGGATGGATCACAACTCACTATGGATGATACACCTTCCCTAATTTCATTTGTCCCCTAGGCAATGGTCTGCGAACATCCTTATTGAACATTGTCGGGGTCATTCTATTAATGCTCAATGAAGTGGGGGTAATGATCTGGATCAGAAATCGTGGCAATTTTACAAATATTCCATCCCCCACCTTGGATTTCTAGAATATAAACAACGTTCAAGGCTCAATAGATCCAATGTAATACATCTATAGCATTAGAGGTGGGGTGCTTGTGGCCTGGGTTGACGGGAAGATTATTTACGAGCCTCACATGCCATCAATATTTTCAAGGTAGTATGGATGCCTCTAGTGGATTCCAAAGAAAGTTTAAACAGAGTTATGGTAGGAGAGGCATCCATTATTTCTTCTCCAAATGTGTTTGATGTTTACAAATTACAGTTCTGCCTAAGTCATTGCCATCCCCCCACCAAAGTTGATGTCGACCTTTCAATAAAATATGCCTAACATTGGGTTGTGGCATACCCTGAAGGGCTTCTGTGGAAGAGATTCCAGAAACTCATGGTGGCCAATGTATAACATGGGTAGCGAGAGAGCAGACAAGGAACCATTTGGGAAGAAAGGTTGGGAGAAACTTGGAAAACTGGGCCAGGGCACGCCAGGACTACAGCAGCGGGAACGTCAAATGCTGTGGTTTTTCCTTCATCGTCCAGGGGGAGAGGGGCTCGTAGACAACCTCGTGGAGAAGTCAGGGAGCTTCCTGGGAAGCAGATAAGGTTCCAGATTCAACCTTCCGATGAGGCAATCCTCCCTATGCTATGGTTAGCTTGGTTGACCCTGCAGTAGTTTATGGGCACCGAATCCCTCTGTCAAAAGATTTTATGAGATGGAATACAGTTTCCAGAGGTTGGACTCATTCGTAATGATGACAAGGTGAACATCCATCACCGTAATGGGTTTTTGACGGCCATGGAAAACTATGCATGCCAGAGGGGTCAGTGTGAAGAACCTCCTCTCTTGGTGAAGGTACTTCTCAGCCAGGAGCATGACCTGGAAAAAATGTTGTCTGAGGATGATGACAGCAATGAGGATCTAGAGGGCAGTGAGTTAGGAGATTAGGATGGAGAAGAAAGGGAAGAAAGAATAGGGGAAGCCAAAGAGGAATATGGAGGCAGGGGTCCTAGGAGACATCCCACTCAGGGAGTCCTCGAGAGAGTGGTGAGATTCCTGGCTCTGACATGGAAATATCTGAGTTAGTATAGTTATGCCAATCCTCCTTATAGCCTTTCATGTTTTTATCACTCACAATTGTCAAATGGTTTTTTTCTGCTCAGATGCATATTGGCGCTGTCCATGGAGCTCCATCCAGAGGGGGGAGGACATGTCAATAGAATAGGGTGGGGATCTTACACCCATCATTGAACTGATAAGCACTGAAGGATATCCTACAGTGATGGATCCTATAGTAACGGAAACACTGGAGGTAGATGCTTTGATCTCTTGTAAGTTTCATCACTTAGATTCCTATATTTATCATCGGGGAGCTCAATTGATCAGGGAGTTCATTGTTTGTGCAGTATTCACAATATTGGAGGCTCGATAGGCTGCCAAATCTGGACCTTCCACGGATGCCTTGATGGAGAACACACTAACCCACTCAGGACCCACTTCTCAAACTAATCTAGCCTTGACACTTGGTGAGAAAAGGGCTATGGACACCAGTGATATTAATGCTGGTGCTGGGTTTGATGTCGGTGGGGGAGAAGTTTCCAGGATTGAGGTGAGAGAGGAAGACCTCCCACATATTGAAGAGCCTAATACCTTGGGAGGAGTACAAGAAGAAGACCCTGCCACTGATCTCTTGGAGGATTTCCCTGACTATCAGCCTTCACTACTGGAAAAATGATTTTTCCCAACGCTTCTATACCAACGGTTTGTAAAAACCGTTGGTATAGGTACCATTTCCCAACGGTTTGGCCAAACCGTTGGGAAAGCCAAATTTTTTTGCCACCTTTCCAAATGGTTTGGCCAAACTGTTGGGAAAGGATGAATTCTGGACACCCTTTCCCAACGGTTTGGCCAAACCATTGGGGAAGGCTGAATTCTGGACCACCTTTCCCAACGGTTTGGCCAAACCATTGGGAAAGGGTAGCCTATCTCAATGGTTTGCCCAAACCGTTGGGAAAGGGTGTCCACAATTCAACCAGAATACCCAAAAAAATCAAAGGACCTTTCCCAAAGGTTTGGAAAACCGTTGGGAAAGGTCCTTTGATTTTTTTTGGAATCTACCTACGGAGAACATTATATAAATCAAAATTTAAAATAATTAGAACAATACATATATATATTTATGAAATTATGTTAACAAAAGTCATGTTAGGTTAGTGGTTAAGGCATTCCGTTATAAACTAGAGGTCCTGGGATCAAATCCCACCGGATGTTTCTTTTTTGAAATACATATACCAACGGTTTTGAGAACCGTTGGTATAGATTTTATAATTACTTATAGCAATGGTTTTCAGAACCGTTGGTATAGACCCTATACCAACGGTTTTCCCAAAACCGTTGGTATAGATCTATTGTCACGGCTTACTTTCCAACGGTCCTCCAAACTGTTGGTATAGCCTATACCAACAGTTTGGGGACCTATACCAACGGTTACAACCCGTTGGTATAGGGTATTTTTCCAGTAGTGCTGCAGACCCTAAGGTGTTGGATGACTCTGATCGGAAGTTGTAGATGAGAGTCGAATGACATGACATAAGGGGTGGAAGTGTATCAAATGCTTCCTCAATCATCCACATGAGGAATGGATAAAACTGATGGGATCGCTCTACACCTGGTTGTGCTTTCTCTGTGCTGGAGGGGTTGATGCTCACTTTCTTCATCTAATAGTCTGCGACTACATGGTAGAGAATATACGGGAGAATATCCAATGCTACGACATTACTCGGTGCTAGAAAGATTCAGTGAATACCCAGGCATTATAGAAGGCGGAGACGGAGGTCCGACGCCTTGTGGAGGAAACCAAATAAAGGGAGGTATTCATTTACAACTGATCCGAGCTCATTGTGAAACTGAGGGCCCAGCTGGTGGACACCCATGAGCCGATAGTGGAGGAGAGTCACAAAATGACTGAGCTTCAAACTGATCATGCGCCAATACAGTCTAGGGCCAATGAGCTGCATTCTCTGGTCACCGATGAAGAGAAGGATCTCAGGGGGTAGGAAGCATTCTTGGAGGCCATAAACCATAGGATGGCAACACTAGAGAAATCCATCCAAAGCACTAACCTTTAAGGGCCTTTTTTTGGCCAAACTCATAGATCTATCCTCTATCATTGCTTCTTACTCTGAACTATATGCATGAATAGGTAATTCACTTGCATATTCAGTTTAATGCATTCCAAACATAATCGTGTAATAATTAGTGATCCATCCCCAAGCTCATTTGGGACATGCCCAATGTGAGAAACAAGGGACGGTTGCATCATCATTTCACTTGAATGTGGGAGTGGCATCCAATTTTCGGGCATCTAGGGTATAAAAGACCCATCTAGGATCCCGAGAAGAAAGGGGGATGCTTGACCAGAGAATGAATCTCTCAAAATAGTTAAATTATCACCTTCCCAATGTACTCTAGTGCACGAGCGGGGTAACACCAGGGGTGTTGGGATTGATACGAACATAAGGGAGTGGAAAGTGTGAATCATTATTCCCAAGATTCGGATCATTATTGGGGTGGCGTGAAAATGGAGGATAACTATTGAACATGTTCGAATCACAACATCCCTATTGCATTAGCCTAAAATGGGGATAAAAAATGAGGGACGACCGCTGACCATCTTCGAAACACAGGGCCAGACTCAAAATGCGACCCATTAGTCATCCAAAACATTGGAACAGGATAGAAGGTGAGCCATAGGTCGAGAATTCATACTGTTAGGGGGTTATTTTAGACGTGATATAAGAATAGGGTCCAAATAAAGGGCATGAAAAGTGTGGAGTGTGGAGTACTGGGTTCTTCGAATGGGGACCAACTCTCTTGAAATCACGTGACCGTGGGGGAAACACATTAGGAGGACATATCTATCTGATCAGGGATCAAACATACTTCAGAACATGACCTCTCTGGAATAGGCTCTAATTATCTGTAGTTTTATGTCAAACTAATAAGGATGGTAGATGCATTGTTTAAAAGTCGTAATGTGGGGACGATGCACATAGTTTAAAGGTCATACTGCCTGGACCAGGATCGAGCCTGAGGGGCCAAAAGTGTCAATGACCTTGGGGCTAGGCCCAAGCCGAAATTCTTGGGTTTCTCTACATATCCCATAAGGATTAGAGTCAAGACAAACATAGTTCTTAAGCACGGCATGGCCAGAGGCCAACACTGATAGGAAAAATCCTCTCTGGTAAGGAGTCTGGTGCATCCCATGACTAACATGGGGCATCATGAACTTGTTGAGGGTAGAACTGCAGTTCAGTGTCATGCGTTGAGGACATATGTATTCATGACGTTTAATTTTATATTATAGTATGGGGAGTGAAAAGGAAGATCCTGGGATGGGAGAACATTATGCGCTATCCATAAACCCAATGTGAACGAGAACCCAAGAAGTCCACAATACACCACGTATCCCTGAAGGATGTTTTTTTCAGGTCATGGGACCAAAAGTGAAAGTTAAGATGGGCCTGAGGAAAGGTTCCTAGACGTTCCTACATACCCCATTTGGATTGGAATCAAGAAACATGTAGTTATGAGAGTGCAGTTTAATGTCAGGTGGGATGATGAAAGGTATGTGTGGCATGGCTGCGCCGGTACATGTCCTACCAAAACTACTAAGCCCATGTGTGTCGTGATCAATGTGGGAAACAAGGAGTAGTGATGGGAATTTCCTAGCACATGAAGGAACACATTAGGGCTAGTGGAATGCGAGGTGAGTGATTTCCCCATAATGCTGACCCGCCTACTTAACAAACCTAGATGCGTGAAGGGGTAAAGCTGAGTATGTTGTAATTCCACTAAGACAAAAGGAAGTGACAAAATGTGAATCATGATTCTCGAGATCTGGACCATAATGATGATGGTGTGATTATATGGGAAAAATTTTGTCTATGTTCGAAACATAATATCCATATCGCATTTTCCTGGAATAGGGATAGACAAATGAGGGTCGATCAGTGACCATGTTTGAAACATGGGACATATCGCAAATGTTGTTCGAGGTCCTCAGGGACGTTGTCCCAAGATGATAAGTAGGCCAATGTGGCATGAGACCAGGCTATAACGGGGGTCCCTTCAGATATGGAAGAGGATGAGGAGCCAAAGAATGGGCTCACGAAGCATGGACATGGAATGATGGGAATGTCCCCACGAAAACTCAACACTTCAAGCTCTTTGCTACAACTCATCTGAGTACGACAGTAAGATGTATCAGATAGAGGGAGTCGAGTCCCCCTCCAAGGAAAAGGGTCCTGAGGTTTCACTCTTCCAACTTAATGGTCGTAGGATGGTCTATTATGGGGGGATTTATTTAATGGAATGTTCATAGGGTGGCCATGTAGCCAAACATGATGCACAGTTCCTATAGGGAGATCTTAGTTTAGGTTCATAGAACTCAGAATAGGTTGGGAAAAGACATGGGAGGCACATGGTGCAGCTATTGAAAAACCCAAAGTGAATGAGAACCCAAGAGGTACTCGCCACACCACATGATCCCAAAAGTGTTCGGGACAAGGGGTTAAAGAGAGGGGGAAGATATGTAGATTCCTAGGGCTAGACATGGAAACAAGATGCCTTGGTGTTCATACATATACCATGAGGATGGGAATCAAGACTTACATTGTTCTGGAAGATGGCGTGTAGTTCAACGTCTTGTGGCAAGGACATGGAATGGTCTTTTTTATGGTCATGGAGCATGGTCCAAAATAGGAACTAAAGGAGGGAGACATGTGGTTAAGTAATTACTAAAACCCGACGTGAATGAGGAGAGTAGGAGTCTCTTTCACCACAATGTTCTCCTTGAGGAACTTCTAGGTCAGGGGACCCAAAGAGAAAGTTAGGCTAGGCCTGAGGCAAAGTGTCTCGGAATTCCTACGTACCCCATGAGGATGGGAATAAATACATACTTAGTTATGAAGGCGTCATGTTAAGATACTATTTCCAGAGATAATAAGGTCGTGTGGGTCTGGCCCTTTCACCAAAAGAAGCCACATTTGATGGATCTTGTTTTTCCTGTAGGATGAATGTGTGTGTTTTTTTTGTTTTTTTTTTTTGAAGAGATGGACATAGGATAGAGATTCTAGGAATTGCCACAAGAATCAAGACATATGTAGGTGTTAAAAAATGGCATTGTGTGTAATTGATACCAAACATGATGTACTTTTGAGTTTGGACACCATGATGTAGTGATGTTTTTTTCGTCGGGAGGCCAAGATGATAAGGTTAGAGTTTAGGGTCATGTGATGGGACCAACCATGCATTTTAACATCATTCATTATAGAAAAAACATTTTAATGTCATGTGGGACTACAAAGAATAGTTTAAATTCATATGGCTCAGACATATACATGAGAGATGAGGTTCAAGAGGGGATGTGTACGACATTATAAAGCATACCTGAGGTGAATGAGGATGAGGACCACATCACACCGCGCGTGATTCTAGGAAAGAAACCTTGGGACGAGGGGCTAGAAAAGGTTATAGAATATGGGGTAGGAGATACTAGATCTGATAAGGGAAGTATGTGGTGAATCTCTTGCAAACCTGATGCGAATGAAGACATACGTCCACACACGCCACACCACACAATCCTATATAGGTCAGGGCCTAAAAGGATGAACAGAAGTGATAATTAGTGAAATTTGTGCTATACCCAAATATGTGATGTCTTGGAATCCCTAAATATCTCTTCAGCATGAGAATGAAGATAGAAGTAGTTTGAGAAGATGACGTATAAGGAGATCATATTTTAAGGTCTTAGAGCTCAGACCATGAAGAAGAGAAACTCTTCCAAATGAGCGCAGACCTTGATCTGGTCCCTAATCCCATGTGATCAAACTCAGTGTGGGAAACAATGGAAGAAGAGTTCTTTGCAACCCATGGGATGCACCTAAACAGGAAGTTGGTGCGGAGCCCCAAATGACGCCTTACCGTGGCTTTGTCCTCCTATCATGAAAATACTCACTGAGGGATAGTACCAAGAGTGTAGAAATTCTACTTGGACACAATGGGGTGGAAAATGATGTGAATAATGTAACCAATATTTAAGAATTGATGGGGTTTGTGTGATGATGGAGGAAAAATATTAATCGTGTTTGAGACACATCATCTATATCATCTGACCTGAAATGGGAACAAAAAATGAGCATCAAATGCTGACCATATTCCCAACACGGGACTTGTATCAATTTTTTGTTCGAAACCCTAGAGGTCGTTGACCCATAATGGTAAGAGATCCCTTGGGCTGAGAATCCATGCCATTTGGGGGTCCCTTCAAATGAGAAAGATAATGAAAAATCAAATGAAGGGGAACACAATGCCTAAAAATTGGGTGAAAGAATGTCCAGGTAAAACCTGACACTCTAGTCTTTGAAATAGAGTACTCCTGGGCACATTGTTGAATCAATGAAGAGGGTCGAGGGACCGAACTGAAGAGAAGATGACTCTAAAATATGAGTTTAGGTCAAGGGAGCGAAGGGAGATTAGGAGAGAGAGGTATGTGATGTGGTTGTTACAAACCAGACGTGAATGGGGACACAATCCCATACAACCCTGCATACCCCTCCCCTGGAAGGACTCAGGCCAAGAGTCTAAAATGATAACGATGTTTCTAAGATATGGGACTTGACCCAAATAATTAGACATTTGGGAGGTCCTACGTATCCCATAAGGATGGGAATCAAGACACACATTGTTATAGAGAAGGATGTTGTGCAGTTTATCATCATGCTGCAAGGACAGTGGTGCTCTTAGTTTATGGTTTTAGGTATCAAACCATAGATGAATAACTTAATGTCATATGCATGGGACAATTGAGTGGAGAGGGAGAATCATCATGCCTGTGGAATACTATGAAACAGAAACAATGATAGAGGATAACTGTTGACCATATTCACAACACAGTGTCTGTATTTTTATGACTAGGATTTGGGAAAACAATTGAGCATCGAATATTGACCATATTCGTAACACATGACTGATAGGTATGGTGTCCTGAGAACTATCTATTTTTTACATTGATTACATGAATGTTCACTTATTATATATTGTTCATTTTTCTGCATGACTATAATATAATAATGTCCTGGAATATTTGTTGCATTGATAAGGTCATTAATGATCCCCACTATGATGTGAAACATGAAATTCTATAAAAATATTCTTAAATAAAGTTTTGTGGTTGGATGACATACTATGAGAGGACACATAGTATATAGACCGTCATGTGTGAGTACTCATAAGAAGACGAGACTCTCTCTCATGGAATTCACACTTGGTAATATCCAATATGGGAGATTATGAGAATAGACTCGCCAGTAGTAATTACGCATGTTCTCGTGTCATCAGACATTACAATCTATGAGTGTGTGTAATGGTCCATAGACTGGAATATTATCATTAACTAATTTCATGACTCACGCACTTAGATTTGCTGACGAAAACCGTCACGAAGAGAGTTGGCGGGAAGTAGGGGACGTTGGGTGTGTCATGAATGACATGTTGTTAATGGATAAGTTGAGGAAGGATTTGTCCCTTCCATATTTATGGAAGTAGATATCTCGGGCCCTTTGACAGAAACAGAACTGTTGAACAAATTCCATTGCCATGGTGACATGATGAGTTTATTTCTAGAAGTCAAAGAATGGAAGATCAAGCATATAGGTTTATGACACTACCATGAAACCTTCTTGATGAGATATTGAGAAAAAGTGATTAAATTACACAGTAATAATTCATATGAGGTGATACGTCAATGCAGCGTCAACTTCTTTCTCTAGGGTTCCTTGACCCGTTGATAGACAGTAATCTTAGATTTTAGGCAAGACCATGTAATGCTAATGAGAAAGAGGCCTAGAGGGTCACACACTAAGTTTATTCAAGTATCTCAAGTAGAATAAATATTATTCCAGTACATGGTTTAATAATTATTCAAGGAATCCTAAATCATTTTAATGTTGGAGGAAGAATAAAATAAAAACAAGTACAAGCCATGTATTAAGGATTACACGTCGTGTAGTTTTTATTTTGAAAACAATACACACCATGTATTATTAAATGTACACACCGTGTTATTTTAAATTTGGAAAATAAATGAATAAATGAAAACCAGATATAAATGATGTGTACATTAAATGTACATGCCGTGTAGTTTTCAATGAAAAACAAGTTCACGCCGTGTATTTATTATTACACGCCATGTAGTTTTTCCAGTTGGGATTTTGAGGAAATATCGTTTTATTAAATGATATTTATTATAATCAATGTGGGCACATGCCAAGGAATTAATGACTCAACATGGGGTTTTCAAAAGGGATAATGAAATAAATAAAATGCGTAACATGTTTATTTTTTTCATAACTCTACAACCACAAACCCAATTATAAATATCCTCACAACCCCAACACTTTTCCTTAGAGAATTGTTGTGCACAACAATTCTGGAGAATTCTCTCAAGACCGAAATAACTTCGTCCTCCAAGAACACTCTCAAGACTGAGAGAGATCCTCTTAATCATATGAAGATGATCTAAGTCGGCCAATGCAAACAAAGGTTTCTCCACGCTAGCACCCGGAGACACCTTTAGCGACGTCCAGAGATATGTGGTGCATGTGTGGATCACTGCTAGAGGAAGTTTACCCATGGATTCTATGGTGCAATGACGAATCACATTGGAACCTGATCAATATCATCAACAAATAAAGAACACCCAAAAGGAACATCTTGTCAATTAATTAAATTAATTATAATCAACCTATGACGATCCACTATTGTGGTTCTAGGATCTTTCATCTTCTTTGTCTATTTATTTGAATCGATCTATAGATACTGGCATTTATCATCGTATTGATCCTGAATTGATCATTTCTACTGACAAAAATCTAAGTGGGAACATCCACCCACGTTCTTCCACTATGCCCAAGAACCTTCAAATGGTATCATAGGGAGGTTACAATATTAATTATAGTTCTTTAATTTTTGTTGATAATTTACGCTTTTTTATTTCATTCGATTCATGATAAATCATTCTATTAAACGGAATGAACGAGATCTATTCTTCCTCCTTGGTTTCTAGATTCACATCATTGAAAAGACCTTTTAATTTTGATTGTGATTAAAATAAAAATGAGGAACTCATCCATATAAGCCTCTCTTTCTGTCTGTATAACACGGGAATACATGGCATGTAATGAAAACTACACATCGTGTAATTAGGTTCAACAAACTGGTACTGGTCCACTAAACCACACCATGTAAATTGAGTATACCTAAGTTTTATTACTCTGTGTTGACCAGAAATGAATGGCATGTGGAACCAGAATACACGGCGTGTATGTTGAATCAACACGCTGTGTAGTCTGATTTGGCCTAAGTGAAACTGTGTACAAGGAGAAGCCATGTTCCGCGTACGCGGGATTTCCAGGCCGGAAACTGTGTAACCAAGAAGTACACGCTGTGTTAGATTAATCTACACACTGTGTACCCCAAAATTTCCAAAGTAGAGAAAACACACCAAATCCCCCGACATGTACTTTGGATAAAGGGTGATAAGAAATACATGCCATGTAAATATAAACTACACACCATGTACTTTCCAGAAATGGAATTTCACCAGGTTTCCTCCAAAAGTACAAGGACTTGTACAAGGGATTTAGATGAGAAGAATCTCAAGGAAATTCAGAAAGGAATTTAAGATAAATAATTGATTAATTATAAGATCATAATTAATTAATTTCACGCACGACTTATCTTTAATAATAGAATGATTAAAAGAATTTGACTTATAAATATGTGTAAATGTTGTTGCATGCTATGGATGATCATGTGATAGACCAAAGACCCATTGTATGTGTTTTTGGTTTCATTTAAATTTGTTTAATTTAAATTCATTTGCATGAGAGCCTTCTTCTATTAAAATTTAGGGACTACGTGACCATGGTTTCTTTAATGTAAACCCATGTAATGGAGGATCTCCCAAGCTAGAGGATACAGTTCAAAACCGGAAGATGAGGAGAAACCCACCTAAGAAGATACAAAGGTGGACATGTGGAATCTTCAAAACATGAACCATCAGTTCAAGGTGTTTTTTCCCTAGGTCAGGGTTAGCTTATCAATCCTCTAGATAATCTAACTAGAAAAATCTCATGATCATTCCATTTTATTTTATATCTGTCTGATTGAATGGTTTATTTACTATGTATTTTTTCTCATGATCACATAGTTTATAAAATGAACAAGCATGCAAAGATGGAATAAAATAAAAACTGGAATGTGCATAAAAATTATCGAATCATTGTTAATCACTTAAGAAATCATCACTTAATATTAACAGGAATGTGATAATGTGAAACGGCACATAAAGGATTAAAATACCTCAATACTATATTAAGTCATACCAAGCCTTCTGTTACTTGATTAAGGGAAAGACTCAATCAATCTATGTGTTTGACCAACCCTTGTTTGGACACTTACTTTTATAAAGGAATCCCTTATGAAAGGTTTCAGGTTGACTTAACCATATTACATCAAGAGGAGTAGTCCTTTCTAGACTTTATGTAATATTGGAGGAAAGAGTTAAGGAAATCCAAGTCAGGATTTCAGGATTGGGGAGTCCACACAATAGATCAAGGAATTGTAAGCTCACAGTTGGCAAAGACCTGCCAACCTGAATACCTTCAAATAGCTTGACCAACCCTTGTTGGGGTTATGCGAAGGGGAATATGGATCCTTTCCACTAGAATGTCAAAGGAACTTGAAATTCCAAGTTCAATGGTGAGGGCCATTGGGACTTGATATAATAGTGGGAGAATTAATAAATTCTTATATTATTCTTCATAAAATGTAATCATGAAAGTACTGATAAATCTGCTATTTTAATTTGTAGAATCAATATGAAAAACTCGTCAACCACCTTTTCTCTACGATCAATTTTGGATAAAGAAAATATCCTCACTGAAAGTAACTGTCAAGAATGGTTTAGGAACCTTTGGGTTATCCTACGCCATGAACAAAAGTATTACGTGCTGGAGTCCTCACTTCTTGATTCTCTCACCCAAGGGGCGAGTGATGAATATTTCTTGGTCTATGATCAACATTTGAACGATGCACTTGACATTCAATGTTTGATGCTATCATCAATGTCTTGTGATCTCATGAATCCTCATAAAGACATGGATGCCTATATCATGCTCGAGAACCTCCGTGGTCTATACTAGGAGAGAGAAAGACATGAAAGGATTGAGATCTCCAAGGCTCTGTTTCAGAGCAAACATGGAGAGGGTGCCCCTCCTGGGCCTCATGTAGTCAAGACCATTGGCTACATTGAGTGCTTGGAGGTTCTAGGGTTTAAACTCCCCGAAAAACTCGGTACGTATCTCATTCTTGCATCACTCCCCCAGAGCTTCCCAAACTTTTTTGTGAACTTCAACATGAACAACATTGGGAAGTCTCTGTCTGATCTTCTTATCCTCATTCTCCAAGTGGACAATGACATGAAGCATGAAAAGCCTTCTATCCTCATGGTGAATAAAAGGACAGGGAAGGAGAAGAGATTTAATCCCAAATCTTCTTTAAGGACTTCCAAGAAAAGTAAGATCAAAGGAGAGGAAAGATAATAGGAGGCTATTTTTTTCACATGTGGCAAGAAGGGCCACTGGCAGAAAAACTGCACCCAGCCAAGGAAGAAAGGGGAAGCATCAGGTGTGTTTGTTATCGAATGAAATTTATCTATTTCAACCAATTGGTTATTAGGTACTACTTGTGGTGCTCACATCTATATCCAAATATAGGAACCAAGTAGATTCATAAATATTTACTGAGGTGAGGTGGATCTATGAGTATCCAACAGAGCCAGACTCGTTGATGTAGCTATCAGAGACTACAACCTCACATTTCCTATTGGGATGGTCATTGTTTTTAAAGGATGTTATAATGTACCCTCTATAACCAAAAACATTATTTCAGTATCTAGATAAGATACTTATGGATTCATCTACTAGTTTGGATGTGGATGTTGCTACTTTTATAAAGATAACATTTATTTTGGTAGGGAAAATTTATGTAACAAAATTTATGTGTTAGACTACACAAACCAAGTAATGGAAATTGATGACAAAGTAAATTCCAATGACCCATACCACACCCAACTTTGGCATCCCTGGATAGGTCATGTCAATGAGAGACTTTTGACAAAATTACATCAATATGGGTATTTATATTGTTTCAAACTAAAACCAGTTGGGGTATGTCATGCATGTCTACAAGGAAAAATGACCAGAGCCCCATTTAGTGGGAAAGGTGAAAGGGCTAAAGAGCTACTATAATTAGTTCACACATATGTGTGTGGACCATTTCCAGTTGAAGCAAGTGGTGGGATCTCGTATATAATAACTTCTACTGATTATTTTAGTAGATATTGATATATTTAATTAATGAGGTATAAGTCAGATTCTTTTGATTGGTTCAAAGAATACAAGAATGAAGTTGAGAACCAGCTTGGTAAGAAGATTAAGAAACTCCGCCCGGACAGAAGAGGATAATATCTTAATCAGGACTTCGTTGATTTCTTATGGGAGTTTGGGATTCTATATCAACTCACTCCTCCTTACACACCTCAGTGGAATGGTGTAAGTGAAAGGGGGAACTGCACCCTGTTGGACATAGTGAGATCAATGATGAGTCATGCGATTCTTCCATTATACATTTGGGGATATGCTTCACAAACAGTAGGACACATACTAAACCAAGTACCAACAAAATTGATAAATGGTAGTCCATACGAGTTATGGAGTGGACACAAATCCATGTTGTCGAATTTACATGTGTGGGGTAGAGAAACATTTGTTAAGGCCACTTCAGGTAACAAATTTTCACCCCGAGGTACAAAGTGTATATTTATAGGATATCCTAAGTAAACAAGGGGATATTAACTATACAACCCCTCAGATAAAAAGCTAACAATGGAACGACATGCCACATTCATTGAGAGGGAGAAAATATCCAAAAGAGATAGTGGGAGCGAGATAGACTTCAATGAATTCAAGGCTCATGATACACAAGAGTTGGTACAAGAACATATTCCACAAAGACCCACGGAAGAAAAATCTATTCCAGAGACACAAGAACTATGTAGGAGCAAGAGATAGGTTAGAGAACCAGAACGATTTGTTTTTCTTGTCATCGAGGATGGTGACTCATTATTGGTTGACAATGACGATCCTATTACCTACAGGGAAGCAGTTGAAGGCACAAATTCTGCCAAGTGGAATGAAGCCATGAATTTTGAAATGGATTCCATGTACCAAAACCAAGTTTGGATATTGGTAGATCCTCCAGTTAATGTAATGCCTACTGGTAATAAATGGGTATTTAAGAAGAAACTGGACATGGAATGGTAAGTCAACACCTATGAAGCACAACTGGTAGCAATGGCTTTCAGACAGTGTCAAGGAATTGACTATGATGAAACCTTTTCACCAGTTGAGATGTTGTAATCCATCGAAATCCTATTGGCCATTGTCGCTTACCATGACTATGAAATTTGGAAAATGTATATCAGAACAACATTCATTAATGGGAACCTCTAGGAAGATGTCTACATGACCCAACCTATAGGGGTTTTGACTCCAAAGGATGCCAACAATGTATGCAAGTTGTAGAAATCCATTTATGGATTAAATAAAGCATCCAAGTCATGGAACATTCATTTTGATGAAGCTGTAACAGAATTTGGATTTATTTAAGAATGAATGTTATCCCTGTGTCTATAAGAGGTTTAGTGGAAGTGCAGTCATTTTTTTAATAGTATATGATGATGACCTATTACTAATTTGAAACGAAGTACCTGTCTTACAGTTAGTTAAGGCGTTGTTAGATAAATGCTTCTCTATGAAAGACTTGGGGGAGGAAACATATATTCTTGGGATCAAGATCCATCATGATAGATCCAAGAGTATGGTAGGAATGAGTCAAAGTACATACATTGACAAGATACTGAAGATATTCAGTATGGAACAATCCAATAGGGGATTGTTTCCAGTGCCACATGGAATTCATCTTTCCAAGAAAATTTGTCCTCAAACACATGAGGAAAGAAAGAAAATGGTAAGGATCCCTTACGCATCTACGATTGGGTCAGTCATGTATGATATGCTATGTACGAGGATAGATGTTGCTTATGTATTAAGTGCAACAGGCAGATATCAAGATGATCTAGGACACCACCATTAGATGGTAGTCAAGAATTTCCTTAAGTATCTGAGGTGTACTAAGGATATGTTCCTAGTTTGTGGAGGAGATGAGGAACTAGTCATCAGAGGACATGTAGATGATATTTTCCAAACTGATCAAGATGACATGAAGTCACATACCAGATACATAATTAGTTTTAATGGAGGTTCAGTGAGCTGGAAGACCTCAAAGAAAAGTGTGGTGGAAGATACTACAACAGAGTCCAAGTATATCGCAACTTCTGAGGCAGCTAAATAAGTAGTATGTATGAGAAGCTTCATCCAAGAGCTAGATGTAGTACCTAGCAGTAAAGATCCTACCACACTCTATTGTGATAATACTGCAGCATTGGCACTTGAAAAAGATCCAAGTTCACATCAGTGGACAAAGCACATACATCGGAAGTATCATATCTTGAGGGATTTTTCTCATTGATGTAATGTTTCAGTGAGCAATATTTCTGCGGAACACAACATGGCAGAACCCTTGACTAAAGCCTTGGCTTAGCAGAAACATGGTCATCATGTGAGTTATAGCGAACTAAAGTTCATATGTAGTTTTCTCTAGTCCAATTGGGAGTTTTATAGGGTTGGTATCCTGAGAACCAATTGTTTTGTACTTTGATTACATGAATGTTCACTTATTATGTATTATTCATTGTTCTGCATGTCTATAATATAATAATGTCATGGAATATTTGTTACATTGAAAAGGTCAGGTTAGATCCTTGCTATGATGAGAACCTTCAAATGATATAACAATATTCTTAAATAAAGTTATGCGGTTGGATGACATACTATGAGAGGACACATAGTATACAGATCATCATGTGCGAGTACTCGTAAGAAGATGAGACTCTCTCTCATTGAGTTCACGCTTGGTAATCTCCAAGATGGGAGATTATAAGAACAGACAAACCAGTAGTAATTCTGCATGTTCTGGTGTCATCGAACATTACTATCTACAAGCGTGTGTAATGGTCCTTAGACTTGAAGATTATCATTAACTCATGTCATGACTCGCGCACTAAGATTTTCTTATGAAAACCATCATGAAGAGAGTTGGTGGGAATTAGGGTAGGTTGGGTGCATCACGAATGACATGTTGTAAATGGATAAGTCAAGGAAGGATTTTTCCCTTTCATCTTTATGGAAGTAGATATCTCGGGCCCTTTGACTGAAATAGAACTGTCGAACAAATTCAATGACCATGGTGACACGACGAGTTTATTTCTGGAAGTCAAAGAATGACAGATCAAGCATATAGGTTTATTACACTGCCGTGAAACCTGCTTGATGAGATATTGAGACAAAGGGATTAAATTACATAGTAAGAGTTTGTATGTGGTGATACGTCAATGCAAAATTAACTTATTTCTCTTGGGTGCCTTGAACCGTGGCTAGACAGTAATCTTGGACTTTAGGAAAACCCGCCTAATGCCAACGAGAAAGAGGCCTAGAGTGTCACACACTAAGTGTATTCAAGTATCTCAAGTAGAATAAATATTATTCATGTACGTGGTTTAATAATTATTCAAGGAAGCCTAAATTGTTTTAATGTTGGGGGAAGAATAAAATGAAAACAAGTACACGCCATGTATTAATGATTACACGCCGTGTAGTTTTTATTTCGAAAACAAGTACACGCTGTGTATTATTAAATGTATACACCGTGTAGTTTTCATTTTGGAAAGTAATTGAATAAATAAAAACAAGATATACACGCCTTGTACATTGAATGTACACGCCATGTAGTCTTCAATGAAAAACAAGTACACACCATGTATTTATTATTACACACTGTGTAGTTTTTTCAGTCAGGATTTTGAGGAAATATCATTTTATTAAATGATATTTATTATAATCATTGAGGGCGCATGTCAAGGAATTAATGACTTGACATGGTGTTTTCAAAAGAGTTAATTAAATAAATAAAACATGCAACGCGTTTATTTATTGTCATAACTCTACAACCTCAAACCCAATTATTAGTATCCTCACAATGAAAACTCCTTTCCTAAGAGAATCGTTGGGCATAAAAATTATAGATAATTCTCTCAAGATCGAAAGAACTATGACCTCCAAGAACACTCTCAACACATAGAGATATCCTCTTCATCGGATCAATACGATTTAAGGTGGGAAATGCCATCAAAGGTTTCTCCATGCTAGCACCCGGAGACACCTTTGGCGACGTCCAAAGATACGCGGTGCACTTGTGGATCACCGCTAGAGAAATTCTACCCTTGGATTCTGTGACGCAACGACGAATCACATCAGAACAAGATCAAGAACATCAATGAAGAAAGAACACCCAAAAGGTACTTCTTGTCAATTAACTAATTTAATTATAATCAACCTGTGATGATCCACTTTTGTTGTTCCGGGACCATTCTTATTATTTGTCTATTTCTCTGAATAAATCTATGGAGACTGGAATTTATCATCGTATTGATCCCATATTGATCATTGCTAATGACAAATAGATAAGTGGGAACATCCACCCACGTCCTTCTGCTGCACCCAGAACCTTCAGGGACATGTATCAATTTGTTGTTCGAAACCCTCCAGGATGTTGGCCTGTAATGTTAGGGGAGCCCTTGGACTGATCATCCATGCCATTTGGGGGGTAATTTTGGATATAGAAGATGATGGAAACCCAAATTATGTGGCATGCGAAGCATGGCGGGGCCTATGATAGCGGAAAGGATGATAAAAGAAGGAGGGATAACCAAAGAGAATATATGTGGTGCAGCAAAATAGCCCGACGTGAATGAGGATTCAAGTCCATACAACACCAGAAAATCCTAAATGATAAATTGGGCCAAGGGGCCAAAAGGGTCATGGGACCTGAGGCAGGGCGTCCCGACTAACTGTATCCATATGAACTCTCATTAGGTCATTTCCTTATCATAGCTCCTAATCCCATGTGATAAAGTATTGGTGTGGGAAACGAGGAGTAGGACTAGGATATCCCCATCATTTAAGGTTTTGTCAGCTGGAATCACACTCCTGTGCGAGGAAGACTAAATCTTGAAGAGACAACGGGCAGAATGAACAACTACACTTGATATATGTGGCATATGGGGGTGGTGACAATGAAAAAGGATAGCTGTTGACAAGGTTCGAAACACAACATCTATATTGTGACCAGAAATGGAAACAACAAATGAGTGTCAACCACTGACTATATTCACGATGCAGGACCTATATCCACTTTTCATTTGAGGTCCTTGTGGGCGTTGGCCCGAAACGATAGGAGAGCCCTTAGGTTAAGTATCCATACTATTCTGGGCCCTATCGGATGTGAAAGATGATGGAAACCAAAATGATAGAGTGGGTGGAAATTAAATGTTTCCACACAATTTAACATCCAACATGATAGTGAAATAAGTATAAATCTCCATGGAAGGGTATATATGGTGCGGTCATGATGGATCCATATTAATGGAGAGAATAAGATGGCACCACACCATGTTTTCCAACCTACGTGGAGATCTGATTGTTTGGGGTTGGGCCTACAGATGGAATGTCCGGGTGATTCTACGTATCCCATAAAGATGGGAATCAATCCATACATGTTTCTCATGGCCATGTTGTTTATCTTTGTGTGGTGAGGACGTGGCAGGAGAGAAGAATGAGGGAGGGAACATGGTGCAATCTTCGTAATCCTGACATGAGTGTGGCCAAAGAAGCCTACACGACACCACGTACGATCCTCCAAGATAACTATACTCGGGGGGATAGTCAGAGAGGAAACAGGGGGCTGGGCTCAAGATGAAGCATCAGGGCGTTCCTATGTATCCCATGAGGATGGGAATCAAGCTATACAAAGTTCTTTCGGTTTAATGTCTTGCAGGACGACACACAGTTTAACGTCTTGTAGGATGACTTAGAGTTTAATGTCATGTGGGACGACATAAAGTTTAAAATCATGAGGGATGACATAAAGTTTAATATCATGTGGTACATTTTACAGTTTAAGGTCGTGTAGGATGAACATACAGTTTTATTTCATGTGGGACATTATATTATTTAACGTCATGCTGGATGAAATATAGTTTAATATAATGTGGGACATTTTATAGTTTTAGGTCATGTAGGATGGAAATTATTTTTAATTTCCTATGGGACATTATACAGTTCAAGGTCATGTTGGACATACATCCAGTTTAATGTCATGTGGGATGTTATATAGTTTAATGTCGTGCGGGATGAAAAATAGTTTAATGTCATGTGGGGAATTTTACAGTTTAATGTCATGTAGGACCGAATAGATTAAGGTCATCTAGGACCCGTCTTACTCTGGAAAAGTATTTCTTGATGAACATGTCATTGGTGGGAGGAGTTATATGCTCACCATCCACGGTAACAAGAGAGTATGCGCCATTGGATTAAGCCTTGTAAATGATGTAAACTCCTTCTCATTTGGGCTCCAACATGGGTGGTTTCCTTCCAGGTATCATTGGTGTCCTCAGGGACAATACCATGTCTCATTAGAATAAGGAAAAGAGGTGAACTTTATGGTTGAAAGCTCTAACTATCTTATTCTAATGCCATTCGAGATTGTGCAAGGCACAAATCATGTTCTCTTCGAGCACTTCCAACTCATCCAGATGGATTTCAGCTACTTTATCTGGCACTTTCTGATCATAGATAGTTGTGCGTAATGAGGGAAATTGAATCTTGATGGGAATTACATCCTCTGTTATGTAAACCTGGGAATATGTGGTCACCTGGGTGGAATTACGGGTCATCGTCCAATAAGACCAGAGGGTGTTGGGGAGCTTTTCCAGCAAACTCTTCTTGTTCTGAACAACCATTTTCTGCAGAATTTTACAGAGGGTTTTGTTGACCACCTCGATCTGTCCATTTTCTTTCACATGATAACTAGAGGTAAGGTTAGAATGGATGTTGTACTTATCGTTCAGTTTCTTCAACTCAGCTTCCCAGAAGTTTGTTCCGTTATCAGTGAGGTCGGCGTAAGGGACTTCAAATTGGTATATGATGTTGGAGCTCAAAAATTATATGATGGAATGGGCCTTGACCTCCTTGAGTGGAACTGTCTCTTCCCACTTTGAGAAGTTATTCGTAGCGGTCAGGATGAACCAGCATCGGTGAGCCGTCGCCGGTGGATATGGTCCCACAACATCGAGTCCCCATACCACAAATGGCCAAGATTACTTGGTAGTGTGGAGAGGATCTGGAAGACGATGCATAAAGTTGTCATGTATTTCACACGCATGGCACCTTTTGGTGAACTTGATGCAGTCTTGGATCATAGAGGGTGAAAAATACCCCAGTCTCTAGATCTGGTGAGATAGTTTCGGCCCAGTCTGATGAGCCCCGATGGAACCGGCATGAACCTCCTACATGACTTTGGAAATCTTGACTACTTGAATGAAATGGAGGATAACCCCATCAAACCTATTCTTGTAGAGGATCTTCTCATGACTAGGACCATCTTGGAGGGTAAACTGTAATGCGCGGCGTCGAATTCGCTCACGCTCAGTCTGATCAACTTATAGATTACCTTTTTGGAGATACATGACAAAGAAGGTTATCCAGTCAAGAGTTACATCAATCACTGCATCTGGGGGACATGGGGGTTCTAACATGGTGTAACACCCCAAGCTTCCACGGTACTCTTCTATTTGAATAATACAGTAGCGTGTGTTGTATGCAACTTCGAGGTTCTAACACACACCACAACAAATCAAAGTAGTCGTTTTGAATAGTGATGCCCTCTTTCTGAAATTATATAAATATAAATATTCAAATTGGACTTCATTTTTGGATTCAGAATATCAAAATTAGCTTGGGGTAAATTTTTGGTATTTTTCTGAGAAATTCCAATTTTTGAAGAATAGTGAAAAATACGAAACATTAATTAAAAATAACTTTTTTAATCGAAATAATTTATAGTGATAAATTATACTATTTATTGGTTTTAAATTATATTTAGAATATAGTTTTACGATTTCATCCAATGTTGGTTATTGGACATAATTTCACATTTAAACTAGACATAAACAAGTGTCAATCTTTTGATAGTTATTATTTTTTTTAAACATGTTTTTTGTTTAGACAATGGGAATTAATTTTAAATTAATTTCTACCAGTTATGAGTTTTGAATTTAGAAAAATGGATTCCATATTTAGAATCAGGAGGTCCAAATTGTGTAAATAGGTAACTTTTATTTTTAAAATTTTTTAATAATTTCTTCGGTAAATATTTTAATTACCATGGTTAAAGGGTAAATCTGGTAAATAAGGGTAAAAAAATAATTTTATAATAATATTAAATTAACCTAACACGTGTATTAACCCTTTTGGATGATGAATTTTTGAACATGGGAATATTTGGGTCGATTTTGGGACCCCATGGATCCACTTGTAAATGATAATGACACTTTATATTAATTAAGTTAAAGTAAATACAAAAATGACAGAAGCATATATCTTTTAGTAAAAAAAAATTTATATAGAATTATACATGTTATCACTTTGACTATAAATATTAATTTGAAATCTAAAAAGACTTCCTACAAAAAGTTATTTTATTTATAATTTTTATACATTGAATAATTAAATTTATTTATGACACAATGATGATGCAGTAATTACCATATTAATGAAAGAATCAAATAAATGCTATTATAAATGTTACAATAAATAAAATTTTATAGTATTGATTCCATAAAATAATTTTATAGGTTAATATGACATGTTAGGATTTATTAAATGAATTTAATTATAATTAATAAAGTTTTTATGAATTTAACAAAAATCAATTTTTAAATAGTGTCAAAATTGACATAAAAGAGTTTTTAAAACAAATATTATATTATTAATTGTTATTCTATTCCTAAAAATATAAGGATCAGAAAAAGGACTTATATAATGATATTTTTATCATTAATGAACCACTTGGGGACATCTTGGAAGTATATAATATGTTTATTAACCATATATTATAAAAATACAAAGACACATGGTAAATGTCAAACTATTTAACTAAGAGTTAAATCTAAAATAAAAAGTTAATATAGTGACCCAAACCTATCTAAAACCTATTGGTTGAGTGGTTTCAAACCCATCCCAACCTTAGCCTTTAAATAATCCGTTTTTATCCATTATAAACCGAAAATGTTTTTATAAGAAAATAATATTTTTAGCTTTTCTTAAGGTGCCCCTCAACCCTCTTATAAAAGGGAACCCCCCCCCCCCTTCTGTCTAATTTACACATTAAAATCCTTTTGGCTCGGCCAATACCTGCCCAAATATCCTCTAAAAATACCTCAATTCATCCTAGAGGTTTTTCATTAGTCAGAAATCCAATTTAAGGAGCCCTTTTGATCAAATCAAAAGGTAGAACCCGAAGAAGAGATAATAATTTCACCACCCTCTTTCAAGATATTTTATTCTTCCACTTCTTCTTGCTTTTTTATTTCCATCCTAAAATAATAACTCATGTATCCTCTATATACTGAGATGTTATTATAAATATGGAACATCCATATTCATTATTCTATCCATCCTTTGAATGACTTGTCACCATACGTGCATACGTACAGCTTACCATCTCCACGTCATGGTGTAATTGTTATTCAATACATTTTTATTTGGATGGGTATAATAATGATGTTTAATGGTTGTAAATAATGAATATAACATGATAATGATTCTTTATATATGATATACTATGCAATTATATATTATTTTAATATCAAAAAATAATATTTTCGGTCGTGTGTACGTATGGATTACCGTCTCCACGAACGCGATGAGACTCATTCCCCCTCATATCTATTCATGACTAATTTTCATTTGATGATTAAAAATAATGTTTAAATACTTTATATCATTTTGGATTTGAATATGATACATCCCATCCACAACGAATATGACTCACATAACAATGAATATACAGGAAAACGAATCCGTTTACACCCGAAACGACGATAATAATAAGATATTATTAACAAGCAATGTTAAAAGATCAGATATGATATCATAATAATGTATATGATTATTGTATAATTTAATATAAATTATTTCAAGGTATAGGTAAATTTCACAATCTATTTATTATCCGCGGTAGTTTTTCCGTAAGTATCTACTGGGACCTCTTTATCATCCACATCCATGTTTCTTAAAAATGTATTTCAAAAAACTCTTACTATTTTATAGACTATGGGTTAAAGTCATTTATAACCTTGTTTTACTTTTTATAATATTTTTATAAAGGAATATTTCTATCATTTTCCAAACAAGGTCCTTTATAACCTTTTCCACAAAATTAAGGTAAGAATTTCTTTTTTAACTTATACAGTGGGTGCAGCTATTTTCCGCCGTTATAACATCATCGAAGCTTCCCTTACAAGCTTGTAAGAATATTTTAAAAATATTTTTTTATTTAAAAAATATAAGATTTAATATATAATATATATCTTTCATTAAAATTATTCACAAATATTACTTAATTTAATTTATTAAGATAAAACCTATTTGGATCATTAAAATAATTATTTGATAAAATAATTCCACTTATATTAATTTGGTTTATATTTTAATTTTTAATTAATTAATAAATAATTAATTGAAATATATAATTTCATAATTTATCTAATTTTATTCAAAACCAAAATTCAATGGCTATGAGATAATTGTAATATTAATAGTATTCGATAAGACTCGGTCTTGCGTCTAATCCAAGACATCGAAGAAACTCGTTGTGTGCAATGAATGAAAAAATATATTTTGTGTGCATTTAAATATATATAATATATTGAATCTATTAAAATATAAAATATACTATAAATTATAGATATATTATTTTCTGTTACACACTCGGGGTTGCGTGTTATACCCACAATAAAAGACAATGTCGTTATTTAAAATTTTTTGGGTGTTACATAAACCGGGAATTAGAATGAGATTTAAAGGGTTGGAAAAATTAAACGTGTGGTTTTTAGATGGGGTTTATGGCCTAAGAATTTTATTGGGAGACCAAATAAATTTATTGATCATCGGCCTTATATAACATGGTTTTGGTAGAAACATCATGGGGTGCAGTGTTAACCGCATGTCCCAATTCATGCAACCATTTTACATAGGAACATGGTTTTTTAAGCCATGTGAGGGTTGTAGTAAACCATGAGGTTCAGTGTAGATGTTTTGATGGGATCTCATAGTTTGTGAATATTTTTCCCAATTGTGCACTAAAATCATGTATGGTATGGGTGTGTGGACAACGAGGCCTTCATGGTGGGAATATGGTTTACCTAAAAATGCATATCATTAAGGAGACTGTAAATTACCATTTTAACTCTCCTTCCAATTAAATATCTTATACTTGTCATATTCTATTAAAATAGTATCTCAACTGTAGTAGCTCTTCTTTCTCTCCCCCACTTAGTATTTATAATAATTCATCCATCTGAACAATAAATCAGACGTCATCAATTGCATTGAATCACCCACAGTTAGTCTCTCAATCATATTTCTTTTTTTATCTATTTCTCTTTTTATATTTGATTCTATTTCCATGAAATTTCATATTCCCTATTTTGAATTCATTTTTATAGTTTCTCAAATTTCACTCATTTCATATCGAATTATTGGGTGAAATCAGATTAGTGATGCTTTCTAATAATTAGGTAGGTGGTCTATGACTTTTCCATAAATTCCTCATCAGTTATAAAATAGTTGTCATTGTGTCACACACCGAAATTTCAATATGTCGCTAAAAAAATATGAAATACCTTAAATTAATTACCTAAACCATTACCTAGACCCTTATTAGACTTGTTCAAATTGTTAGATGCATGTGAATGCAAAACGAATCACCCAATTGGGGTTTTCCTACTATTTATGTTTTTCATTCATTGCTTGCATTTAACAAAAATACCACCTTTGTGCAGTGGGTTTAATCCTAATAAAGTAAATTTTTAAATGACAAAAATTAACTAATTAAATTACAATAGGGAAAGTATAATTTTCCTTTCATCTTGTGTGTATTGGTCTCACCATGTTCGAGTGGGATTCTGTACTTAAATTAAATGGATTGCAAAAGGATATGAATACATCTTACCACTTATAAAATGTCAGTGAATTGATTAGTAGTATGGATACCTATTTTTACCCTTTTTCATTTTCAAATGAAAGGGGCATGGATTTAATTAAAAATAAAAGGTCAATTATTTAAAAAGAAAGTGAATATTGAGGTTGTGTTAGTTGGACCCTCTTAGATTATGAATTATTCCCATGCTAAATGGAATTAAATTTAGTGTGAATGCTATGACCATGTAACTTTCTTCACCATATACCTTTTGAATGGAATGATATAAGGTATTTATTGAATTTTTTGATTGTCATGGATTTTCCTTATGAACTATGTTTAGTCATTAAATGAGATATGAATGGTTATTATAGTATATCTTGAGTGATACTTGGGTTTCGATATGGAAGTACTTGGATGGACTCATAAGGTACACTAAATTTAATGAAGTTAATGATTAAGTGATACTGAACATGATTCTACTCATTGATTATTTGAAATTTTTGGGCATGGTTATCCTCATAATTTATTTTAATGTGATCAACATAGTGGTCATCATTATTTTTAAAAATTATTACACATGGCGCTTCTCACTATTTATTTCAATTTGTTGGACATGGTTCTCCTCATTATTTACTAGAAATTGTGGGACATTGCACCACAATATCATTTGTTCAGATTCATGGGATGATTTTGTTATTTAAATATAATTTTTTTTTTATTTTTATCATTGTAAATGGATGAATTCATTACATACGATGGATCCTAGGTCAATTTATAGAAAATGTAAAATGATTAGAGACATTCCATCATTGGTCAAAGTAGGTATGGATGGCCAGGTGTCCCATGAGGAACCTGGGCTTGACATTGTATTTTATTTGACATTTTCTTACTACCATTATTTATTATACCTTTACATTATTTCAAATTATATTCACATACTTCATTTTAATTACAAACTGTTCATGGTGGCCTAATAAGTTTTACTCACACCCTATATAATCCAACATTTAGTTATTGGATAGATATCTTTACTAGGATTGGACTTTGATCATCCCTCTTTGTGGTTTCATTACTAAGGGATTGGACATGGAAGTGTAGTAGTGCATGGTCATGTACTAGGACTAACATCCAAAGTTATAGTATTAATTTATTTATTATTTTTTTAGTTTATCCCAATTTTAGATAATTCATACCATATGGATAATTATTTTATTAGGACTTAACATGCTCATGCATGTATGGTTTTATTGCCACTTTCAAAGTTATCCATTTATTTTTAATATTTATCTATCATGATCTTCTACTTCCATTCATTTATTAATGACTTTGTTATATTTTGTTCTGATCTAGAGGGTATATTATCCCCACTATACCACCATTAGATCTTCACTAATATTCTCCAATATCTGGAATATGGGGAGGTACACTTGAGGACTTATCACCAACTGGTCGGGTTGTTATTTATAGGGTTAACTAGTTAAGGATGTTTAAAAGTGGCATCTGAGTCTACCTTTATCCCTTTTTATTACTATTTTACAATGGTAGGTACAAGAATTGAAATTTGTAAGTACTGAGTAAAAAGATCATGTCTGGGAATGACCAGTCCATTCATGAGGGAAAGATCATATTTCCATGGGTGAGACTATTTTTCTTGTAGATCGTCATTATAGTTCATTAATAATTCACCATGAGTGGAATTTTTTGGTACTTATGGTGGTTACTGATTTATGGGATTTACCTCTTGGCCCAAAATGGAAATAGGTGAGGTTTTTTCAGGAATTATTTGAAGCATGTAGGACTCACATGTAATTAGAATTTCTATTTATATATCATGATTTTGTGATTATTTTCCATGCTTAACTATAAACCATGCTTGTAAGATAAATTCCAAGTTCACCTATAAACATTGCTAATGTGATATATTTCTATGGTATGGTTATGGTATAAGTATGATTAAATAAATAGTCTATATCAATCTAGACGGTGTTTTCCTTTATATAATGATGCGGGTATTGTTTGAGACAAACCCAATAATGGTGTTTTGATATATTAACTATTATGGGTTTCACTTAAATGAGATTCCAATTATAATTTACAGAATAATGAATCCATAAATTGGGAATTGTTTCCTATAAAAATAAACCAAGATTAGAATTATGGGACCCTAATAGTTTGCCTCTATCATTACTTTACTTGCTACATAACCCCATGGGGGTATATTTATGTCAAATGGGATAGTTTTTTAATGTGTCAGCAACCACTTATATGATGTATCATATGAATGTATGATGGAATCTTTAATATTGATTCCCTTTATTGTGATAAAATCCTTATGTTTTTATTTCATATATTTTGTTATGAGGATTTAGTTAATTTAAATTATAGTTAAAACATAAAGATAATTTTCATCTTTAACATGGAATGGAATTTTTTAATTGAGCATGGTAGTAAGAACTTATGGATAAATAAATAGTTTCGATGAAAATTAGGTAATAGTTTTCCTAGAATTCCTGGAGGTTTCAGCTAAATAAGGTTGGTAGTAAAGTTTTAAAAATTTGTACCTCTATCATAGGACTTCGAAATTTCATTAATATGATCCACTTAATTGTCTATAGTAACTGTAAATTGATGTGATGACTTAAATGAAACCATTTAATGGTGTTCATAGTTTGAAGCCCATTATAAGAGATAGTTCTATGTTACCAGGAGAGTTACTCTCTGGATCCCTAATAACATCTTATATTACATTAGACCTATAGGTTGGTCAATAGTTATCCTAGTGACCTTTTTGGTGTGAAGTTGTTTTTGGAGTCAATTCCTTGTGTATGTGAAGGGTTATTACATTGTAGTAGTTCCCTTGAAAATTTGAAGCTGGTGAGTGTTGAGATGAGGTTTTAAGCATGAATAAGTATGTATATTTGACTTTTTGTGTTTGGTAAGACACTTAGATGGTGAAACAAAACCCCTAGGTTGGCAGGAGGTTATCTGGTAGTTGAACCTCGAGGGGTATTACCATATGTGGATACCTAGAGAGTGTAATATTTTTATCTTTTTTATGATTAACATTGTGACCCTCTATGGAGAACTCCAATTTTTCGATGCATAGATCATATCAGCACTTGAAAGGATGATTCTTGGAAGGTGATTCTGTTATGCCTTTGTTTATGTGTTTTTATCCTCATAGGTTAATGTTCACCATACCTTCTTCGTGATTGAACACTTTAGAGAGAGAGTTTTATTGGCATGTTAGATTCCATGTAAAAGAGGCCCTTATGTGGGATATAAATCTCATGTGAGAGACCTCAGGCCTAGGTGGATGGACATAGTGGTTTGGTTTTGAGACATGATCTGTATACATAGGAGGGATACATAGAGGCCCATATATTTGAAGCATACTGCAACATCACGTCCCAGACCTTGATACCACTCAGAGGCTGGCTCGAGCCTGGTTGTCCACATGGCCCCAAGCTCATCTCTGAGAATTCCTAAGGCTACTGACTAGTAGTGAGGGCCATTGGTGTTTCTGTGGGGAAACTATGACCTCATTACCAAAGTGTAGAATAATAGATAAAACAATTACATGTAAATAGTGGAAGAAGTATGATAAAAAATGGAACAACCAAAGAAGACATGAATAATGAATCATAGAAGGAATTGATAATAATACTCAAATGATGATGATGATATATGTCACATCTCAAAAAATATGGACAACATGGTACACGAATGTAGGAAGTACATTCTATAAAAAATAAGTAAAAATAATTCAATACATGTCCCAACATCTCATGCTCTAACTTGGTCATCTGCTACCAATCATTATCTTAATAAAGAAAGAAATATCAGGTTTCCAATGTAAGATGCTTCCCTTAGTTAAAACATGCATTAATGTAGTTTTTCTAGGTACCAATGGAGTCCAAGATAGGGTGTGAGATAAATATCAACATACCACAACAAACCGCTTCTATAACATCCCATCCGTGTAATACGAAATTAAATAGAGTGAAGGCATTCATATATAAAATTAATAATCACGGTATTCTAAATATGAAATAACCTTAATTAGACTCATATAGTGTCTGAAAATGTAATAATTTCATTAATTAATTATATTATTGTTCATATAGGTAAGTCACATGAGGTATAACCAGCATTGACATCCTGAAAATGAAAAAATAATGCTTAAAGATCGAGGATACAACAAGTCATCCATGATGACGATATTTATAAGTAGGGTCCAAGGTAATAACCAAGGAATTATTGAACTCATGGTTTGATCCAATACAATAATAATCTATATTCGATCTAAAAGGGTAAGAGTGTAAATCAAGGGGAAAGACTCAAGTCATTCCACAATAATGATTATAGTTTATTCAAAGGAATTCATCCAAGTTAAAAATGGATGAGGAATGATTTAGAACAAGGGTGTTTCCAAGGAACTAAATCTATGTATATTTCATACTAGATCCAAGAATTTTATCAAATGAATCATATAATAATAATATAGGGATACAATGTTTTCATACCAAGAATCCACATGTAGAAAAAGATCAGGTTCCATGGTGGAATTCAACCATGGAAACTGACATCCATGAATTAGAAAAGATTCCATGAGTTATCAAGGAAATTCCTCATGAATCCAAGGCTAACTCTATTCTGACCACTCCTATAATAATATCAATGTACATATGAAATAGAAATCATATAATTGATTCATTACATAAAATTAGAATATGTAATACTAATAAATTTTAATAAATCATTTGTTTCAAGCACTTTACATTCATTAGTGTGAGATGGCTCATATGGAATTAAACTATTTATTAACACATAAAAGACATTTTAAATTTATAAGTTTTACTCTGCTTCCTTCCACTGATAATGTAAATGGGTTCTACGAATTCTCAACCAAGTCATTTAATTACATTTATTGAATTATTCCGAGTGATATGTATCACAATAAATTCCAATTAACCTTTGAAAAATTCCTAAAATAATTTAAAGACATACCTTATAAGGGAAAAGTGATAAGTATATATTTTATATCCATAAATATACAATGATTTGTTTAAACACGTACCTTTATCCTAGTAAATTCAAGGAGCATCTGAACGATGGCGTAGATTAGAATAACAAGATACCAATAGAATAATTAAAGAAAAAACCATACCTAGGGTGGTAAATATTGAGTTAGAACCCTCCATCAATGGATAAATCATATAAAAAGGGTCTTAGAACAAGGTTATAACAACTATATTCAAGGAACATGGATTAAATAGTCCATACCTAATGAAATCGATGATCACACACGACAATTTATAAAACAGGAAAAATTAAGGGATGAGTTATATACAACCTACCTTATGTTCGTAAAAATCTCACCATATATATTAGGATTTAGTTTTTCTAAGATTGGACTGGATATGAAGAAGGAAGCAATGACCAGAAAATAGGGCATATGATCTTATACCTTAATAACATTTATGAGGATATGAGATAAATAGAATGGTGAAAATGGAACAATATCTTACTGATGCACATCCAACATAAACAGGGATAACGCATAGTTTATATGGATGAACGGGATCAAAATCTAAAAAATAGCTTCAAATGAAAGCACAAAGTGAGACGAAAAGATGTTATTCAATTGAATGGACAAAGGAGGAAAGAGGGGTATGTTTTTTATTAATTAAGGGAAAAAATTCATTTAACCCCAAAAAATTGATCACATAGTTTGGACACACTATTGGAAAAACCATGCACCAATTGTGCACCTCCCACTACTTAAGGAGGGTACCTGTATGGTTTGGACACATAGTTAGAGAAAAATCATGACAACCATGAAAAACACTCTACTAAAAACTACCGACAATTTTCATGGGTGTGAATCCCCTAGAGCACGGTTAGGGAATACAATGTTTCCTTATTCACCCCAAAATCCATAATTACATGGTTTGGAGAGACTGTTCTAGTTATGTTTCTTTATTTCTACTAACCAAGAGGAAAATGAATTTCTCCATCGGCCAAGTTTTTGAGCTTTGAAAAAAACCTAAACACACCCTACAACTTTATAACCTCATAGGGAATCCACATTTGGTCCAAAATACAGAATTAGACAAAATTTATAAGGATTAATATGTGGGATAAAAACCTAGCACTTACAGTATTCCCCCATAAAAGGAACTTGTCCCTATGTTCAAATTCTAAGGGTGGAGAAACACTATCTGATAATAACTCTGGCTCTGGGCACATACATCAGCCTCCCACCCCAAAGTCACATCCAAAACAAGACCGAGATACCATAAAACCCATGAAGAAGGGATATTTCATCTTTAGTGATCCTTCATGCTTTGGTCAACTATGCATATAAGATACTACTCAAACAATGCCTCAACATATAAATATACTTCATCAAGATGTAAATTATGATATTGGTGGGAATGAAAAACAAGAATCTATGAAACGTGGAATATGTCCTGCATGACATGGTTCTTATGAGGTATTACCAACTAATAATCTACCATCCAAACTCTCTCCATGATCTCAAATGACCATTCCCAATAATGAAAAAAAAATTCCTTTCTTATATATCCATATATTCCCAATAATGGGTGATACCTTTAGGAAAACATGATCGCCGCCCTTAGACTCTAGAGGTCATTGACAAAGACCAACAGAAGATTTCAACACAGACTAATTAGTAGATATATTCTTCCGAATCACATAAACATGCTTCAACGGATCTTTTATGAGACAATGAACTAGTAGCACTATGTCACCATCCTCTAGATAACACTGTGGGGAACAAAACTACCTAACATACAAGTCCTCAAAAGAAACCATTTGAATTGACAACTGAAATATATTATTACAGGTGAACTTGAAAAGAGGGATATACTTCTCCCAAGAACCACCAAAATCATGCAAAAATGCATGGTGGATGTCTTCAAAAACCCGTATCGTCTGTTTCAACTATCCATCTGCCTTACAGTGAAGGGATATGATCAAAATAACTTATGTACTAATAGCCTTCTATAACCCCTCGGAGAATCGTGATGTGAAGTGATAATCCTTATATGAAATGATAGTACCTGGGATACTCTTTAGCTGTATGATATCATGGACATACAATCCTTCTAGCTCATCAACGAAGAATGTTCTCGGAGAGGCAGTAAGTGGTATACATCACTCAATTAGTAAATGACAACCCATAAAGCGTCTCTAAATCTATGGGACCTTGGTAAGACGACTGATAAATCCATATAAAAATCATTCCATTTCCATTTCAGGTTTGGAAGCAGTCGTAACAAGCTTGCAAGTTTTTGATTCTCCACTTTCACCTAATGATAGGTGGAAGACCAAGTGATAAATCCTGCTATTAAAAACTTCATCTTGGGCCACCAATAGTTGCCTGACATATCACGACATGTTTTGGTGATTCCAATATTAAATTCCCACTAAGAAGAGTGGGGATCCCACATCTATCCTCTCTCATATCTTTAGGACCCCATATATGGACATGTATACTATGGATGTCGTCTCTGTCCATAGACCAATCCAAAGTAGAGTCATCTACAGAAATACTCTCATAGAGAACCAACCCTTCAAGATATAAAAACTATATACCATTCACATTCATAAGGAGAGAAGATGTAAATTTCAAGGAAAAAAGTTAACATTTCTCGTGAATGTAATGAAACTCTAGATGTATTTCATAAAAGAGGAACATCAATTTCCATTCATCATTGGATTCCGGTATGAATTGTGAATGAGTTTTCTAACTCAGTGCATCCACTTGTTTTCCCCATTTTCCAATGTATGGGGAAGCTCAAAATTTAAGTAATAAAGATATTAAACCCATATGCATTTTATAAGGTTCATGTCATGATGTGTAAGGATATATTTGAGGCTCTTTTGGTCCCTATACACCACAAACTGCTCGACCAACTAGTAGTGTCTCTAGTAACATAAGGCATGAAAAACTTTTGCTAGCTTAAGGTCATGCGTCATGTAATTTCTCTCATGAGGAATCTACTTTGGAGATCTGTATACAATGACTATGTCCACTTGTATCACAATTGCACCTATACCAATTCTAGATTCATCATATAACATTGAATATCATCTTCTAGGATTCGTCAGTATCAGAATCAATGTCGAGACCAGCATACATTTCATCTATTAAAAGGATTTCTCACATTATTATGACCATTGAAACTCAACACCCTTCATTATAAGAAATGTAAGAGGTGTATCAAAGCATTATATGTCCTATATGAAACACTTGTAATATCCAACAAACCATAAAAAATATTCATATCATACATGTTACTAGGATTCCCCTAGGAAACAACTGCACTCAGCCTCTCTGGGTCAATAGAGACTCTTGATTCTGAGATAATATGACCAAATAAGTTATATTTGTAGTTCAAGAAGTTTCATATTGAAATAATGGAATAAATCTGGGGCTCTATTAGTGTATTCAAATTGATCTGAAGGTGATTATAATGGTCACTACATGAGCGAGAATACACTATTATGTAATACAAAAATACTTTGAGAAAAGAATCCACATTGGTTTGGAACACAATATTCATAAAAGACATGAAAAAGAAGGGAACTTTCTTAATACATAACGATATAAATAGATAATCATACAGACCATACATTCTATGGAATGGCGTATGCGTTATTTCTAAAGGCATGACTTTCACTTGATGATATCCCAATCACCGATCGATCTTTGAAAACACCATAGATCCTTTGATCTGGCCCAAAATATCATCTATTCAAGTAAGTGGATATATTTTCCTGACCGTAATATGGTTCAATAGTCTATAATACATGCATAAATGAATGTTCCAATCATCCTTATGGGATAAAATCATAGGTTAAACCCAAGAGGTATTGTTGGGATGTATAAAAACATTAGCCTCTTTATCCTCCAACAGCCGCCTGAGCTCCTAGAGCTCAGTAGGTTCCATCCTCTATGGTGGAATGGACACTAGAGAGGCTCCTAGAATGAGCTCAGTCATAAAATATACATATCTTTAAAGAGGAAAGGTGAAACAATTATCAAGAAAGATATCTATAGAATGATTTACTACAGGAGGGAATTCAGCTTGATGTAAACCCTAATCCTCTAGGAAGAGACCAAAAATCTGGGAAATTAATCCACCTATTCCAAGGTTATCTTGTCCAACTATACTTTCCTAGACATCCAACTTTCCATTTTTAAGATAAATACTACTGTCTGGTGATGTAAATGATACCCTCAAGTGATAACATTCTATAAAGGAATGATATGAGAAAAAATGATCTATTTTGAGAATGACATCGAAGCATGTCATCTAGAGAACAATGTGATCCAAAAAGATATGTTAAATGACAACCTCCAGAATATATTCCTTGCATTGGAATATTCCCTATGAATGTACTCCCAAAGGTGTATCTAGGGTCATTACAACACTATTAAACTATATTTACAACACTATGAATGTACTACCAAAGGTGTATCTAGGGCCGGGTCGGTCCGGGCCCAGACCCCCGTTTTCGGATCTCTTTCGGTCAAATTCCTATATATTGGGCTACTGACCTCTGATTAACGCACCTTCATTTGCGATGTGATCCTTGGATCGAGACGGTCGATTCGGTATATCACACTCAAGGTTTCAGAATACTTTGGGTTCGGCTGGGTTGGTTCGTACACGAAACCAACCGGGCCCTCGGAGCGGAAACGCTCCTATCTTGAGCTCCGGACGTCCGATTGACCTGTTGTCAACTTTGATGGATTCCTCTAAGTGAGACGGATCTTTTGGATTACTCCGCTCGAGGTTTGGACGCCGTCGGAGTGTGGTCGGGTTGGTTCGCTCATGAAACCAACCGGGCCCCTGAACAAAAAAGCCAATAACTCACAGACCGAGCGTCTGATTGACGCGCCGTCTGTCTCGTTGAATTCCTCTTGATGAGACGGAACTTTTGGAATACTTCACCTGAGTTTCAGTTTCTGTTGGATAGTGGCCGGGTTGGATCGTACCCGAAATCCAACCGGGCCCCTGGAACGGAAAAGATGTTATCTTTCAGACCGGACGTCCGTTTGACGAACCGTCAGCGGCGTTGGTGATCACGTTGAGAAACGGTCCCTATGAGTATACCCTATTAGATTTCGGGATATAGTTGAGATACGGACGGGTTGGTTCGCTCACAAAACCAACCTGGCCCCTGGGACGAGAAGGCTAATAACTCTTAGACTGGGCGTCCGATTGACGTGCCGTATATTGCGTTGAGACCCCTATGATGAGGCGGTCCATTGAGATACTTCTTCATGGGACTTTGAGATACTTGGAGTATCAACCTGTAGCTTGTGGGGTGGACCCTCCCAGAGACGAGCGTGCAAGGTACGGAGACCGTGTAACTGACTGAGACCTGACGACTGCTTGACCGACTCGACTTGGAGTGAGTCGACTAGCCCAGTGGACGGAGCACTACTTTGTTTGGGTGCAGATCCATGGCGGATGGAGCACTACCTGTGTGACAGTGCAGACCCGCGGTACTCGTCCGGAGAGTACCTCTGCAGGCTACTAGGGGGTGTGCACTACTGTGTTTGGGTGGCATACCCTGGCGGGAAGCACTACTGTGTTTGGGTGGCTGACCCGCGGTACCCGATAGGAGGAGTACCTCAGCAGTCATAGGTTAGTGAGAAGTACCTCGGAGTCGTGACAGGACCACTGTACACTCCAGCGACGGGGCTCTTCAGTAGTTACGGTTTCGATAATGAAAATCCTTGTTTGAGCTGAGTCTATGACCTTTGTGTTACCTCTTGATTGAGATGGGTCACTTGATAACTTAGGTATATGTATGGGTGTATACCTGGGTAGTGGTTGTATCTTGATTTCACAATCCTTGTGTTTCCCCATGATTGAGATGGGTTACTTGATAACTTAGGTATATGTATGGGCATATACCTAAGTAGAGGTTATCTTTTGATATCTTCCTTGTGGTTATCCTTGTTGGTTTTAGTGAGACCTTGAGGGTCTCGTGGTCCCTACTAAGTATCGTTATAATCACCCCTGCACGGGATATGCCCGCACCTCGTTGTGTTGGATGCAGACGACGGGCAGTGCTGACGGAGGCCGAGTGTTCGAGGACTGGACGGTACCCGGAAGTGGACTACACGACGAGTCAGTATCCGGAGGTGGACTTCATGGTGAGACGACACACGGAGGAGGTTAACGGGCGAGAGAGTTGTGGAGGCAATCTGTACCTACCCTTCAGGTAGGATCCTTGGTGGATGATCCAGGAGCTGCGCCATCTGTACCTACCCTTCAGGTAGGATCCGAGGAGGACGGCCCCAGAGCCGCTTCTGTTCTTCCAGCTGTTGTCTTTTTCTATTGTACATTGTTCAGTTGTAGTTGTACTTTCATTTGGGTTTGTATTCTGGCCCATTTACCTTTCATCACTTCTCATTGTACTTAGTGTTTTACTTCCTCTTGTACTTTGTGGTGTTTTGTTTACTTTTATAAAGGCAATGCCTTCCCAGTTATCAGGATTTATGCCTTTGGTGCTAGTCGCTAGCCCCTGGCCTATGGAAGGCGGGCTTGGGGTAGTCACGGCATGGGCCCCGAGGATGGGTCGTGAAAAATTGGTATCAAAGGAGTCGGTTCTACTGCAGAAATTATAACTCTGATATTTTCTTTCTGTGAAGAAATATTGTTAAGAGTACCGAGTGTGATTTTCAGTTCAGGGAGTCCAGTGTTTGTACGAGCGACCGACGTATCCATACACCAGGAAACTGACAACTAAATTCCTACTTTGTGCACGAAAACACTAATTGTGTGTCTGTTTCCAGAAGTTTTATTTTAATATCTGCTCAAACTAGGTCAGCTCACCAGGTACAATCGTTTGACCGTGTCACGATGTTTCTTTCAGGATGCATTTTCATGGACGACCAGCTAGAGCCTAGAGGGATGTGTGTACTGACAGCCTGCTGAGCGATGAGGCTTCGGTACAGGGCCCTCTTGCAGTTGAGGAACCAGCGGAGGCACCAGCGGTACTACTATACGTTGGGCCACTGATGCCACCAGCCACAGCAGTAGGCGATGCACGCCACTTGAGTGCGCTGCACGAGTTCCAGCGCTAGAGGCCACCCAGGTTCCGGGGAGAGACGGACCCGCAGGTGGCTGAGGATTGGCTGGAGGCTGTGGTGAGAGTCTTCAGGCTAGTGGGGATGCCGACAGACTTTATGGTGATCTTTGCTGTGAGCCTTCTTCAGCCAGCAGTAGGCAGGTGGTGGAGCCACTTGTTCTAGTTTTGCGACGGGATGACCATCACATGGGAAGACTTCTAGACCTTCTTCAGGGTGGAGTTTTTGTCAGTATCTCTACACCCCGAGTGTGTTCCGGAGCTTCTACCTTTGCCACGTGTTTTTCAATCAGTAGCTGAGTCATCTGTGGGCAGTAGATAGATGATGTCGTGGTCCAGGAGGACCAGACCAGCAGTTGGGCGATCTCGTTTTTTAGGACCGGTGGTGCGGGGCACCCGGGGTGGGGTCAGAGCCAGCCATATGAGGAGCAGGAAGTGTTATGAATGCAACAGGAAGGGTCACCTTTCACGTGACTATCTGACCCCCTGCACTATCGATCCGCAGGCGTTGGAGGAGCCACCGAGGTAGAAGCAGAAACGAGTGCTTGAGCAACAGCCAAGCAGTGGACAAGGCAGTAGAGCTCTGGGAGCAAGTGGAAAGGAGTGGAACTAGTGGATATGACCTTTGTACTTCTAGTACCATATTGATGTTGTATTCGTGTCTTTGTACTATGAGATGAAATAATAAAAAGACACTTATATTTGTGATGTTAGCTTTCCTGTCCCTTTGTTTGGTTGATACTGAGAGGTCCCGGTTAAAAACTGTTGACTTGACCCTCACTTTCGAGATTTCTACTGGAGGAGACCAAGTGACCTCACACTGATGCCGACAGCGTGACTTGACCCTTGGAAGTGAGAGTGACGGTTGGATCTCTTGGTAGTTACGTCGAGGCCTTACGACTTCATCCATGGCATGAATGCATCATTAATGTCAAGATTTACTTTATTAGGCAATGGGCGTGGTTCATCCAGGGGATGAGACCGAGTTTATCTTTTCGGCAAAGGATAAATTTTAGCAGCTCTTTCAGATCATAGGAAAAGAAGGTGCAGATCATCCAGGAGCGGATGAAAACTGCACAGTGCAGTAAGAAACAGGAAACCGGCGCCAGTCGTAGAGACTCGAGCGTGTTAAATGTTTCAAGAAGAGGAAGTATTAAGGAGAGATGAGTCTATGGAGCAGCAGACGTGGAGGCAGATCTAGGAGAGCAGCATGAGGTGGTGTACATCTTAACATGCTATAACCACCCGCCTTAGTTATCCCTACCAGGCTCAGGGAGCTAGAGGGCGGAGTAAGAGTGCGGCTGCATGCGGTCAAGGAGTGTGACCCAATAGCTCTAAAAATGATTCAAGGGACAGTCTGTGTCCACTAGTAGAAGCTGTAGTAATGGACGTTGATATGAATCATTCCTTAATTTCACAAATCTTGTTCCAGACTTAGAGTTTCCGGTAAGCCGTGGACTTGACCCTCACGTCTGGTGATACCTTTGGATTAGACTCGATAATCACACTCACACCGACAGTGTGGTCAGACCCTTGAGGCGAGAGTTTCGGTTGAAATCTCTTGGTGGCAGCGTCGAGTCCTTACGATGTTAGTTTGAGTATGGAATGGGAATAACTGTTCATACTCAAATTTACGGTTTTAGGCAAACGTTGGGATGGGTTTTCCTTGGTCGGCGAAAAGGAAACCCCAGGAAGCTCAGGATAAACTATTGCACATGAGGGTGCGACCGATCACTCTTGAGTTGGTCAACCTTACCCTCATGGCAGTAGTCATTTGAGTTTCAGTTCTAAGAGGAATTGGAGACCTCTAGAGTTTGAGGATGACGATCACGTCCTTATACGGGTCTCACCTCGACGAGGTTTATGGAGATGAGGCCAAGGCGGCAAGTTATCTCTGACGTTCAACGGATCTTTCTAGGTCCTCATCTGGGTAGGTGAGGTGGTTTACTGCTTGACCCATCCACCTTAGTTGCACCAGGTGCATGATGTTTTCCAAGTATCTCAACTGAGCAGATATGTGCTCGACCCTTTGCATATCATCGACCATGAGGAGATGGACGATGGAGATGGGGTTACTTTTATGGAGGTTCCAGTGGGGATCGAGGATCGACAGGGGTGGATCTTACGAGAACGATCTATTCCTAGGGTGCGCTTTCACTGGCAATATGAGAGCCTCCAGGGGAGCACCTGGGAGCGGAAGGCTCAGATGCGTGCTCAGTACCGCTTTTGTATCCCTAGTAAGTGTTAAATCTTTACGGGGACGTAAAACCCTGAGGTGGGAGTAATGTAAAGACCCATAAAATTCATGGGAAATTTTTTCTTAATTTTCTTTGGGATTTTACAAGAACGCAGTTTCTGATGACACTGGATTCCGAGGCCCGGTGTGTCTGGAATTTCTATCTGAAGTTTAGCTCAGGTACGTTCAGTGAATGAACGGGCAGGAATTTCTAACTTTTGAACCGGAGCTCGGAATCGAATTTCCAGGGCACCGATGAAACCACAACGCCAGTAATTGCTTAGGAACACCTTTTCTGGAGTTGCGTTTACATGAGGGAAGTTGATAATAATTGTGAAGTTAAAAATAAAAATTTAACTACAATTTTTATTTACCTTAAGTGGTTTTAAGCTTTGGGTGGAAGTTGGGTAACTACCCAACTTCCCATGGGAGGTTATGAGGGTGGTGGGGCCCACACGAACCCCACCCATTCATATTCTTTAACCCCCCTTGATCTTTCCATAACTCCCCTTAACCCCATTAAGGCTTCCCTTCATTAATTTGTTAACTCCTCTCTTTAATTTTTTTAAACTCTCCACCTCCCTCTCATTAAGTTTTCCAACTCAATTAATTAAGATCCCTATTAATTAAATGAAACAACTCTTCTTTTTGAATTAGTTTGAATTGGTTGGATTTTCTTTAAAGTGGGAGTAATCTATTTTGATATTTGGATAACAAATGTTATTTGTGGGGGACCCTATAGAGAAATAGAAGATCTCCCTCCTTCCACGAAGAACAGTTCTCTTTCCGACGAATCTTCGATGAACGAAGCTCGAGCCAGGAACGAAGGCACTTTACGAGAGCGACGAATGTCAATGAACCGACGTCCGCCTTTTCGCGATATCATCAACGAACAATGACCCTTGAGGTAGGGGAATTTTTTTGGTGTTCTCTTATATTTTGAGAAAAGAACGACGAACGCGGACCAAACAATTATAGGTTGATCCGTGGATTGTTCATTCATGTGGATTAATGTTGAGGATTATTGTTTTTGTCCGTGAATTGTTTCTTTGTCGTATGTTGACTTCTATTAGATGACTGCTTGCTATCATTATAATGGGAGGAGGTCGTACCGCACGAACACGGCTGACCCTCCTCACCCCTTGTTGTTTGAATTTGTAGTGGCAATTGAAAGGCAGCGCGGTGTCGTTTCACCGCGCAGAAATTATGAGGAAGGGATAAGAAGCGCAGCGCCGTCGCGCCGCGCCGATGACCTTGAACAAGCCACGACGTCGTCGCGCCGCGATGTAAAACGACAAATGAAGCCGCACGGGCGTTGTGGGATCCTCGCAGTGAAGCACTGGTCCCAGGAGGGCCATTGGCGAAGACGACATGAGTTTCCGACCACCGGAACCCATCCAGTGGTTTGCGGAACAGCCCGTCGGCGCGCCTCGCCGGTACGGCGGCGCTGGCGGTGGGTGGCGGCGACGCCCGGCGCGCCGCCAGAAGAAGCCACCGTGGTTGAAGCCGCGGCGGCGGAGCGCGGTCCCGTGACCGCGCAGGACCGGAGGGGGGCGGCGGGATGCGGCCGGCTGCCGCGTCCGCTGGCACGGGCGGCCCAACGAGGGGCCGCAGTTCTTCACGCGGGGGCAGCGCCCCGCTCCGCTCCGCTCGGCCGTAACCGGCCGAGCCGACCCACCGGCCGGGCCGAGTCGCGCCCAGGCCAGGCCGGGCCACCCCGGCCGGGTCAATTCGTGCCATCCGGGTCGGACCCGGACCCAGGTCGGGTCGCCCGGTTCGGGCCGACCCGGGGGGGGGGGGGGGGGGGGGGGTTGGGTCGGGTCGGTCCGGGCCCAGACCCCCGTTTTCGGATATCTTTCGGTAAAATACCCATATATTGGGCTACGGACCTTTGATTGATGCAACGTCAGTTTAGATGTGATCCTTGGGTCAAGACGGTCGTTTAGGTATATCGCACACATGGTTTCGAAATACTTTGGGTTCGGCTGGGTTGGTTCGTACACGAAACCAACCGGGCCCTCGGAGCGGAAACACTCCTATCTTGAGCTCCGGACGTCCGATTGACGTGTCGTCGACATTGATGGATTACTCTAAGTGAGAAGGATCTTTTGGCTTACTCCGCTCGAGGTTTGGAAGCCGTCGGAGTGTGGTCGGGTTGGTTTTCTCACGAAACCAACCGGGCCCCTGGAAAGAAAAGGCCAATAACTCACAGACCGGGCGTCTGATTGACACACCGTCTGTCTCGTTGAATTCCTCGTGATGAGACGGTACTTTTGGCATACTTTTCCCGAGTTTTGGTTGCTGTTGGATAGTGGCCGGGTTGGATTGTACCCGAAATCCAACCGGGCCCCTTGAAAGGAAAAGCTGATATCTTTCAGACCGGACGTCTTTTGGACGAACCGTCAGCGGTGTTGGTGATCACATTGAGAAAAGGTCCCTATAAATATAACCTATGAGAGTTCGGGGTATAGTTGAGATAAGTCCGGGTTGGTTCGCTCACGAAACCAACCTGGCCCCTTGGACGAGAAGGCTAATAACTCATAGACCGGGCATCCGATTGACGTGCCATATGTTGTGTTGAGACCCCTATGACGAGGCGGTCCTTTGAGATAATTCTTCTTGGGACTTTGAGATACTTGGAGTATCGACCTGTAGCTCGTGGAGCAGACCCTCCCAGAGACGAGCGTGCGGAGTATGGAGACTGTGTAGCCGACTGAGACCTGACAACTGCTTGACCGGCTCGACATGGAGTGAGTCGACTAGCCCAGTGGACAGAGCACTACTTTGTTTGGGTGCATACCCATGGCGGACGGAGCACTACCTGTGTGACAGTGCAGACCCGCGGTACTCGTCCGGAGAGTACCTCTGCAGGCTACTAGGGGGTGTGCACTACTGTGTTTGGGTGGCATACCCCGGCGGGAAGCACTACTGTGTTTGGGTGGCTGACCCGCGGTACTCGACAAGAAGAGTACCTCAGCAGTCTTAGTTTAGTGAGCAGTACCTCTGAGTCGTGACAGGACCACTGTACACTCCAGAGACAGGGCTCTTTAGCAGTTACGGTTTCGATAATGAAAATCCTGGTTTGAGATGAGTCTATGACCTTTGTGTTACCTCTTGATTGAGATGGGTCACTTGAAAACTTAGGTATATGTATGGGCATATACCTGGGTAGTGGTTATCCGTTTATTTCATAATCTTTGTGTTTCCTCTTGATTGAGATGGGTTACTTGATAACTTAGGTATATGTATGGGAATATACCTAAGTAGAGGTTATCTGTTGATATCTTCCTTTTGGTTATCCTTGTTGGTTTTAGTGAGACCTTGAGGGTCTCGGGGTCCCTACTGAGTATCGTTATACTCACCCCTACACAGGCTATGCCCACAACTCGTTGTGTTGGTTGCAGACAACAGGCAGTGCTGACGGAGGCCAAGTGTTCGAGGACTGGACGGTACCCGGAGGTGGACTACACGACGAGTTAGTATCTGGAGGTGGACTTCACGGTGAGAAGACACACGGAGGAGGTTAATGGGCGAGAGTGTTGTGGAGGCTATCTGTACCTACACTTCAGGTAGGATCCTTGGTGAATGATCCAGGAGCTGCGCCATCTGTACCTACCCTTCAGGTAGGATCCGAGGAGGACGGCCCAGGAGCCTCTTCCGTTCTTCTAGCTATTTTCTTTTTCTGTTGTACTTTGTTCAGTTGTAGTTGTACTTTCATTTGGGTTTGTATTCTTGCCCATTTACCTTTCATCACTTCTCTTTGTACTTAGTTTTTTACTTCCGCTTGTACTCTGTGGTGTTTTGTTTACTTTTATAAAGGAAATGCATTCCCATTTATCGGGATTTACACCTTTGGTGCTAGTCTCCAGCCCCTTGCCTATGGAAGGCGGGCTTGGGGTAGTCATGGCACGGGCCCCGAGGACGGGTCGTGACAAATTGGTATCAATGGATTCGGTTCTACCGCAGAACTTATAACTATGATATTTTCTTTCTGTGAAGCAATATTTTTAAGAGTTTCGAGTGTGGTTTTCAGTTCAGGGAGTCCAGTGTTGGTGCGGGCGGCCGACGTATTCATACACCAGGACCCTGACAACTGAATTCCAACTTTGTGCACGAAAACACTGATTGCGTGTCTGTTTCTATAAGATTTATTTAAATATCAACTCAAACTAGGTCATCTCACCAGGTATAATTGTTTGACCATGTCATGATGTTTCTTTCAGGATGCCTTTTCAGGGACGACCAGCTAGAGCCTAGAGGGATGTGTGTTCTAATAGCCTGCGAGCGACAAGGCTTCGGTACAGGGCCCTCTTGCAGTTGAGACACCATCGGAGGCACCAGCGGTACTACCATACGTTGGGCCACCAATGCCACCAGCCCCAGCAGTAGGCGATGCACGCCACTTGAGCGCGCTGGACGAGTTCCAGCGCCAGAGGCCACCCAGGTTCCGGGGAGAGACGGACCCGCAGGCGGCTAAGGATTGGCTGGAGGCTGTGGTGAGAGTCTTTAGGCTAGTGGGGACGCCGACAGACTTCATGGTGATCTTTGCTACCAGCCTTCTTCAGGCAGCAGCAGGCAGGTGGTGGAGCCACTTGTTCCAGTTTTTCGACGGGATGACCTTCACATGGGAAGACTTCGAGACCTTCTTCAGGGTGGAGTTTGTGCTAGTAGCTCTACACCCCGAGCGTGTTCAGGAGATGCTGCCTTGGCCGCGTGTTTTTCGATCGGTAGCCGATTCATCTCTGGGCAGTAGACATGTGATGCAGTGGTCCAGGAGGACCAGACCAGTAGTTGGGCGATCTCGGGTTTTAGGATCGGTGGTGCGGGGCACCTGGGGTGGGGTCAGAGCCAGTCGTATGAGGAGCAGGAAGTGTTATGAATGCGGCAGGAAGGGTCACCTGGCACGTGACTGTCCAACCCCCTGCATTGTCGATCCGCAGGTGTTGGAGGAGCCACCGAGGCAGAAGGAGTGAAGAGTGATTGAGAAACAGCCGAGTAGTGTACAAGGCAGTAGAGCTCCGGGAGCAGGTGGACAGGAGCAGAACTAGTGGATACGTCCCTTGTACTTCTAGTACCATATTGTTTTTGTATTCTTGTGTTTGTACTATGAGCTGCAATAATAAAAAGACACTTATCTCTGTAATGTTAGCTTTCATGTCCCTTTCCTTGGTTGATACTGAGAGGTCCCGGTTAGAAACTGTTGACTTGAACCTCACTTTCGAGATTTCTACTGGAGGAGACCCAATGACCTCACACTGATGCCGACAGCGTGACTCGACCATTGGAGGCGAGAGTGACGGTTGGATCTCTTATTAGTTAGGTCGAGGCCTTATGATGGCATCCATGGCATGAATGCATCATTCATGTGAGGATTGACTGTATTAGGCAATGGGTGTGGTTCATCCAGGGGATGAGACCGAGTTTCTCTTTTCGGAAAAGGAGAAATTTGACCAGCTCTTTCAGATCGTAGGCAAAGAAGGTGCAGATCATCCAGGAGCGGATGAAGACTGCACAATGCAGTAAGAAATAGGAAACCGATGCTAGTCTTAGAGACTCGAGAGTGTTAAATGTTTCAAGAAGAGGAAGCATTAAGGAGAGGTGAGTCTGCGAAGAAGCAGACGTGGAGGCAGAGCTAGGAGAGCAGCATGAGGTGGTGTACATCTTAACATGCTATAACCACCCGCCTTAGTTATCCGTGCTAGGCTCAGGGAGCTGGAGGGCAGAGGAAGAGTGCGGCTGCATGCGGTCAAGGAGTGTGACCCAATAGCTCTAAAAATGATTCATGGGACAGTCTGTGTCCACTACTATATGTTGTAGTAATGGACGTTGATATGAATCATTCCTTACTTTCACAAATCTTGTTCGAGACCTAGAGTTTCCGGTAAGACGTGGTCTTGACCCTCACGTCTGGTGATACCTTGGGATTAGACTCGATAATCACACTCACACCGACAGTGTGGTCAGACCCTCGAGGTGAGAGTTTCGGTTGTAATCTCTTGGTGGCACCGTCGAGGCCTTACGACATTAGTTTGAGTATGGAATGGGAAATAACTGTTCATACTCAAATTGACGGTTTTAGGAGAACTTCGGGATGGGTTTTCCTTGGTCGGTGAAAAGGAAACCCCAGGCAACTCAGGATAAACTCTTGCACAGGAGGGTGCGGCCGATCACTCTTGAGTCGGTCAACCTTACCCTCGTGGCAGTAGTCGTTTGGTTTTCAGTTCTAATAGGAATTGGAGACCTCTAGAGTTCGAGGATGACGATCACATCCTTATACGGGTCTCACCTCGACGAGGTTTACGGAGATGAGGCCAAGGCGGCATGTTATCTCTGATGTTCAACGGACCTTTCTAGGTCCTCAGCTGGGTAGGTGAGGTGGTTTACCACTTGACCCATCCACCTCAGTTGCACCAGGTGCACGACATTTTCCAAATATCTCAACTGAGGAGATACGTGCTCGACACTTCGCATATCATCGACCATGAGAAGATGGATGATGGCGATGGGGTTACTTTTACGGAGGTTCCAGTGGGGATCGAGGATCGACAGGGGCGGATCCTATGAGAACGGTCTATTCCTCGGGTTCGCTTTCACTGGCAGTACGAGAGCCTCCAGGGGAGCACCTGGGAGCGGAAGGCTCAGATGCGTGCTCAGTACTACTTTTGTATCCCTAGTTAGTGTTAAAGATTTACGGGGACATAAATCCCTGAGGTGGGAGTAATTTAAAGACCCGTAAAATTTAAGGGAAATTTTTTCATAATTTTCTTTAGGATTTTACAAGAACGCAGTTTCTGACGGCACTGGATTCTGTGGCCCGGTGTGTCCGGAATTTCTATATGAAGTTTAGCTCGGGTACATTCAGTGAATGAACGAGCGGGAATTTCTAACTTTTTAACCGGTGCTCGGAATCAAATTCTGAGGGCACCGATGAAACCGCAGCTCCAGTAATTGCTTAGGAACACATTTTCCGGATTTTCGTTTACACGAGGGAAGTTGATAATAATTGTGAAGTTAAAAATAAAAATTTAACTACAATTTTTATTTACTCTAAGTGGTTTTAAGCTTTGGGTGGAAGTTGGGTAACTACCCAACTTCCCATGGGAGGTTATGAGGGTGGTGGGGCCCACAAGAACCCCTCCCCTTCATATTCTTTAACCCCCCTTGATCTTTCCATAACTCCCCTTAACCCCATTAAGGATTCCCTTCATTAATTTGTTAACTCCTCTCTTTAATTTTTTTAAACTCTCCACTCCCTCTCATTATGTTTTCCAACTCAATTAATTAATATCCATATTAATTAAATGACACAACTCTTCTTTTTGAATTAGTTTGAATTGGTTGGATTTTCTTTAAAGTGGGAGTAATCTATTTTGATATTTGGATAACAAATGTTATTTGTGGGGGAACCTCTGGAGAAATAAAAGAGATCCCTCCTTCCACGAAGAAGGGTTCTCTTTCGGATGAATCTTCGACGAACGAAGCTCGAGCCGGGAACGAAGGCACTTTTTGGGAGCGACGAACGTCAACGAACCGACATCCGCCTTTTCGCGATATCATCAACGAACGACGAACCTTGAGGTAGGGGAATTTTTTTTGTGTTCTCTTATCTTTTGAGAAAAGAACGACGAGCGCGGACCAACCCATTCCAGGTTGATCCATGGATCGTTCGTTCATGCGGATTGATGTTCAGGATTACTGTTTTTGTCCATGAATTATTTCTTTGTCGTACGTCGACTTCTATTAGATGACTGCTTGCTATCATTATAACGGGAGGAGGTCAGACCACACGAACACGGCCGACCCTCCTCCCCCCTTGTTGTTTGAATTTGTAGCGGCAAGTGAAAGGCGGCGCGGTGCCGTTGCACCGCGGGGAAATTATGAGGAAGGGATAAGAAGCGCAGCGCCATCGCGCCGCGCCGATGAAGTTGAACAAGCCATGGCGCCGTCGCGCCGCGCCGGAAAATGACAAACGAAGTCGCACGGGCGTTGTGCGATCCTGGCAGTGAAGGACGGGTCCCGGGAGGGCCATTGGCGAAGACGAAATGAGTTTCCGACCACCAGAACCCGTCCGGTGGTCCACAGAACAGCCCGCCGGCGCGCCTCGCCGGCAGGGCGGTGCCGGCGGCGGGGGGCAGCGGCGCCCGGCGCGCCGCTGGAAGAAGCCACCGCGGCTGAAGCCGTTGCGGCAGAGCGTGGTACCGCGACCGCGCGGGACCGGAGGGGGCGGCGGGACGTGGCCTGTCGCCGCGTCCGCTAGCACGGGTGGGCCCACGTGGGGCCGCGGTTCTTCACGCGGGGGCAGCGCCCTACTCCGCTCCGCTCGGCCGTAACAGGCCGAGCCGACCCATCGAGCGGGCCAGGTCGCGCCCAGGTCGGGCCGGGCCACCCCGGCCGGGTCGAGTCGCGCCATCCAGGTCAGACCCGGACCCGGGTCGGGTCGTCCCGGTTCGGGCCGACCCGAGGGGGGGGGGGGGTTGGGCCGGGTCGGTCTAGGCCCAGACCCCCGTTTCCGGATCTCATTCGGTCAAATTCCCATATCATGGGATACAGACCTCTGATTGATGCACTGTCAGTTGCGATGCGATCCTTGGATCGAGCCGGTCGTTTCGGTATATCGCACTCAAGGTTTTGGAATACTTTGGGATCAGCCGGGTTGGATCGTACATGAAACCAACCGGGCCCTCGGATCTGAAACAGTCCTATCTTGAGCTCCGGACATCCGATTGACGTGCCGTTGAATTTGATGGATTCCTCTAAGTGAAACAGATCTTTTGTCTTACTCCGCTCGAGGTTTGGACGCCGTCAGAGTGTGGTCGGGTTGGTTCGCTCATGAAACCAACGGGGCCCCTGGAACGAAAAAGCCAATAACTCACAGGTCGGGCATCCGATTGACGTGTCGTCTATCTCGTTGAATTCCTCTTAATGAGACGGAACTTTTGGAATACTTTTCCTGAGTTTTGGTTGTTGTTGGATAGTGGCCAGGTTGGATCGTACCCGAAATCCAACCGGGCCACTCGAACGGAAAAGCTGATATCTTTCAGACAGGACGTCCGTTTGATGAACCGTCAGCGGCGTTGGTGATCACATTTAGAAACAGTCCCTATGAGTATACCCTATGAGTGTGCGGGGTACAGTTGAGATACGTTCGTGTTGGTTCGCTCACGAAACCAACCGGGCCCCTTGGACGATAAGGCTAATAACTCATAGACCGGGCGTCTGATTGACGTGTCGTCTATTGCATTGAGACCCCTATGACGAGGCGGTCCTTTGAGATACTTCTTCGTGGGACTTTGACATAATTGGAGTATCGACCTGTAGCTCGTGGAGCGGACCCTCTCAAAGATGAGCGTGCGGAGTACGGAGACCGTGTAGCCGACTAAGACCTGACGACTGCTTGACCGACTTGACTTGGAGTTAGTCGACTAGCCCAGTGGATGGAGCACTACTTTGTTTGGGTGCAGACCCATGGCGGACGGATCACTACCTGTGTGACAGTGCACACCCGTGGTACTCATCTAGAGAGTACCTCTGCAGGCTACTAGGGGGTGTGCACTACAGTGTTTGGGTGACATACCCCAGCGGGAAGCACTACTGTGTTTGGGTGGCTGACCCGCGGTACTCGACAGGAGGAGTAACTCAGCAGTCTTAGGTTAGTGAGCAGTACCTCGGAGTCGTGACAGGACCACTGTACACTCCAGAGACGGGGCTCTTCAGCAGTTACGGTTTCGATAATGAAAATCATGGTTTGAGCTGAGTCTATGATCTTTGTGTTACCTCTTGATTGAGATGGGTCACTTAATAACTTTGTTATATGTATGGGCATATACCTGGGTAGTGGTTATCCGTTGATTTCATAATCTTTATGTTTCCCCATGATTGAGATGGGTTACTTGATAACTTAGGTATATGTATGGGCGTAGAACTAAGTAGATTTTATCTGTTGAGGTCTTCCTTGTGGTTATCCTTGTTGGTTTTAGTTAGACCCTGAGGGTCTCGGGGACCCTACTGAGTATCGTTATACTCACCCCTGCACGGGCTATGCCTGCACCTCGTTGTGTTGGTTGCAGACGACAGGCAGTGCTGACGGAGGCCGAGTGTTCAAGGACTGGACGGTACCCAGAGGTGGACTACACGACGAGTCAGTATCCGGAGGTGGACTTCATGGCGAGACGACACACGGAGGAGGTTAACAGGAGAGAGCATTGTGGGGTTTATCTATACCTACCCTTCAGGTAGGATCCGTGGTGGATGATCCAGGAGATGCGCCATCTGTACCTACCCTTCAGGTAGGATCCGAGGAGGACGACCCAGGAGCCACTTCCGTTATTCCAACTGTTTTCTTTTTCTGTTGTAATTTGTTCAGTTGTAGTTGTAATTTCATTTGGGTTTGTATTCTGGCCCATTTACCTTTCATCACTTCTCTTTGTACTTAGTGTTTTACTTCCGCTTGTACTCTGTGGTGTTTTGTTTACTTTTATAAAGGCAATGCCTTCCCAGTTATCGGGATTTACACCTTTGGTGCTAGTCGCCGGCCCCTGGCCTGTGGAAGGCGGGCTTGGGGTAGTCACGGCACGGGCCCTGAGGATAGGTCATGACACATATAACATTTAAGAACAAATACCCTCGTCCATAAATCGATGATTGTTTTGACAAGTTAAGGGGGAGTTTTGATGCTTTATATGATTTTTTTTGTGATCGTGATCTCATAGGATTAGGTTGATACCTTCTAATATATCATGGAAAGCCTTTAGGATCATGTATGGGTTGTATGAGTTTTTTGTGATGCCATTCGGGTTGAACAATGTTCCAACAATGTTTATGGCCCTGATGAACAGAATATTTCACCTGTACATGGATCAATTTTTTATTTTTCTTTGTTGCTGACATCTTGGTGTACTCCAAGACCCATAACAAGCATACCAATCATCTTGACATCACTCTAAGTACGCCAAAAGAGCATAGTCTATATTCCAAGCTATTAATGTGTCATTTCAAGATTGACAAGGTATATTTCTCGAGTCCCATCATATCTTAGGAAGTTGTGTTTATAGACCTAGATAAAGTGATATCCTTTGTTACTAGGGAGTATCCCAATAAATTTTTCAAATTCAAACGTTTTGTTAGTTTGTAAATTTATTACTGAAACTTCATGAATAACTTATTCCATTTGGAAGGACAATTTTTTGGCTTAACTAAAAATTGAATCAAGTTTGAATGGTCTGAAGCATGTGATAATTCTTTTGATGAGTAAAAGAATGGGAAAACAACTACTCTTGTTTTAATCCTACCTAAACTAGGAAGAGATAATACCTTATTTTATGATGCATCCAGATTTTTGATTGGGGCAGTGTTGATGTTGGATGATTGGGTTGTGGAATATGGTTAACGATAGTTGTTACCTCATGAAAAAAATTTCCCAACACATGATCTTGAATTGGATACATTGGTTTATTCCTTAACGTGTTGGAGGAATTAATTTTTGGGAGAGAGTTTTATTGTGTACACTAATAATAAAAGTCTTAAGTTCCCAATGTGATTTGAATATTTGATAGATAAGATAGTTTTAATACACAAATTCTGTTGATTTCGAGCTACTTTACACACTGGTAAAGGGAAATAGTGCTGCAAATGCATTCAATTAGAATAATAAAAAGGGGTTCAGGAATCCATTTCTGACTGAAGAATGATGTATTTGTTTGTTGAGATGAATTTGGAGGGATAGGATGGCCAATGGAAGATGAAACCTACATCCTTGGTAGGTGAGTTCATACTTCTGAGATAAATCAAGGAATGTCTATATGACGATCCAGGGTGTTTGACTTAGAGGGAAAGTCATAAAGGTGGGTATCCACCTTATGATTGGAATTTTGGTGATGATAAGATCATTTTTATCATGGATGTGTGGTTGTGCCAAATTGTATATGGGATGAGAGGGTTCCATGTATCAAATTGGGAGGTTCATCCTAGTTTAACCAAAATGTATCACAACCATCATCGATATTATTCATTGAACGAGTTGAATAAAGAGGTTTCAGGTATCACGGTGAAATTCTACACCTGTTACTAGGTAATTGTTGACTATAAACAATTGAGTTTGTAAATACAACTATTGCTCATTCCAGAAATGAAGTGTAATGAAGTGATGATATATTTTGAGGTGGGTATTCCAAGGATTCCTCATAAGAATCATATGATCTTGGTAGTTGTGAATCAATTGACCAAGGTGGCACATTTCTTACCAATTAGAGAGACCTTAACTCTTGATCTGTTGGGTGAGTTGTACATCCGAAAGGTAGTACAGTTTCATGGGGTCCCACAAATGATGGTTTCATATTGTGATCCACATTTTACTTCACACTTATGATAGTATTTATCCAAATAACTTGGAACCCATATTTTTGGAGTATGAATTTACACCCATAGATTGATTAGAATTCATAGAATAATATTCAAGTCCTAGAGGACATGTTCTGGGATTGTGTCCTCGATTTTGGTGAGTCATGGGAAATTCATTTGGCACTTGTTGAGTTTGCCTGTATGAAAAGTTATGAGGAGATGATTCAGATGGAACTGTATGAGGAAATATATATATATAGAACTTGTAGATATCTTTTTTTTGGATGGAGGCTAGAGAGTTAGAGTTGTTGGGACCAAATATCATGAAGGAGTCATTAGAACATGTTCAGTTTATTTGTATGCATATGAATATTGATTAGAGTAGGAAGAAGTCGTATAAGGATCAGATTCATAGACCTATTGAGTTTATGATGGGTGATCATGTTTTTCCATTATTTTCACTGAGTTTGGGACCCCATCATATTCAGAAATAGGGTAGGTTATCACCTGGGTACGTCGGACCATTTGAGACAGTGGAGAGGATCAGTCTGGTTGCATACCGATTGGATCTTCCATAGCAGTATAGTGGAATGAATGATGTTTTTTCATTTTTCATAACTTTATAAATATCACCATGACCCATAAAATGTTATTGATGTTGAATATGTTGAGCTTGAGGCTAATGCATCATTTGAGGAGCATCTGGTGCATATTGTGGATCGTAGTGAGAAGTCTGATGAGGAATAACTTTTCCTTTGGTTCATGTTTCCTAGAATCACGGTAATTTTAATGAATAAACATGTGATATGGATATGGATACAAGGGATCAATGGAATAATCTTTTCACCTTGGAAGATTAATGATGCTTCGGAAGAGCAGCTCAATGAAGAGTCGTTATAAGGTGAGGAGGTTGTTAGATCTTGGATATTTTTAAGGTATTTTCTTGATTAATTTTTCATTTAAATCCATTTATTTTGGGTAAAGAAATTTTTCCAAATTTATAAGAAGTCTAAGTTGTGTTTTAGGGGTATGGGACATGAAGGATATGAAAAAATTGTTATCCAATTCGTGATGCATGGATGGTGCATAGTTAGTAGTAACCGTGCGCCCAAATCGTGTATTCCTTGATGAAGGGTGTGTAGTTTTAACAAACCATAAAAGGGGATGAAAAAACTTCTTAGGATTATATGGATCCAACTCTCACTACTTAAGCATGGTTTTCAAACCATTTTGGATCCTCATGTAATAGTGATTCCTAGCACCCTCTTGGATAGAGGGTAGCACATAATTGGTGCACGGTTTGGGAAACCTTGCATCCAAACCATGTGTCCCTTAAAAAGTGGTATTTTATCAAATCTCCCCATAGTATTTAACTAATAAACCTTAATAATTCTCCCCATTCTTCTTCCAGAAATCATAGGGATGAACCAAGATGCCCAAGGATTCCCATGGATCAATCTCCTTTGAATATAAGCTGTGAAGAGCACCATTGGGTGAAAATTTAAGCTTTGGGTGAGTATAACACTCCTCTTTACTATATTTTTTGTATAAGGTATTTTTTGGTTGTCCTTGTTCTTATATATCCACAAAACTCAATTTTTTCCAGTGGATCATTGGTTAGGGATTCGAAGGTTGTATGGATCTGAATCATGGGCTAGGTTTGAGGATGTTGTTGTCTTCAAAATCGCGGTTGGTGGTGTATAAGTTATATCCCATAGTCTTGATGTTTTTTATGTTTATGTGTTTGTGATATTGGTTATTTATTTTGATGAATTTGATTCATGTAGCTGGATTTGGTAAATTGGTTGTGTTATTGTCAAATTGGACACCTCTTGATCCCTATGGGACACATTATCTAGGGTTATGAATAGGAATATAAGGGTGATTGTACTGGTTATTAATTTGACACAAAGGGGGTTGTTTGGAATACACTAAATGAGTTAAATGTTTTAAATTGAATGTTTTATATGATTTATGGTTATAAATGAAAATTTATAAATTGTTAAATAAGGAAGATTAATTTTTTAGGAAATGAACCATGAACTCTGAATGTTATGTGTATTGTTTTTTATGCTTCATTAAAATAGTATATGTGATGAATGGTTAATAAAGATTGTGCACATGACTTGGTGGAATTTGGGGTATTGGACTGAGGCTCCTCTAACAGATCGGGTTGGACTGAGGCTCAAAACCACACCCATATAATTCATGGGTTAGAGAGTAGGACTAAGGCACTATTCCCATAATGGTTCCATTGGATGAGACTACCTGGACTAAAGCTCCACCCACAGGTCAGGTTATATTGAGGTTATAAACCCTACCACTTAAATTCATGGGTTAGAGAGTAGGAATGAGGCTCTTTGACATTGATGGTTGTATTAGATGAGACTACCTAGACTAAGTCTCTAAGGTATGTTTAATGTAATTGATTTTGAAATGGTTTTCCAAGTTAGATAGGAAACCTGACTTATTTCATTTTTCATAATTGTTGACTGGAATAGACCATTGTGTTATAAATTATTTTCCTAATCCATGGATTAAATGGTGAAAATGAATTAAGTTAATATTTTAACTAATGCCATATGGATATATTTTACTTATATTCTCTTTCCTTATAAAATTAACGAATGCTTCGTCTTGACCAGATAATTTGCAGACGCCTTTGGTGGTGGTCTATACATTTGTACTCACAACCTGCCTATTCCACCATTGGGTAACTGGGAATATTTCATGGTTGTGGTCTATGAAAAAAGGAAAAGGCCCAAGGCTAGATGGTTGAGGGTACGTGGAAGGTGCATGGTGGAGGGGACCAAATATGGAATCATGACCCATTATGGGGATTTAAATTTTTTTATTATGTTTTTTTCATGACACTTGGCACTATACATGAAATGACATAAAATATATACTATTAAGTTGTGGAATTGTACCCATTTTTATTAAAGGGTTAGTAATTCATAATTATTGGTTATTGTTTCTTTTATTTCTTGTTTTATCTACCGTGTATTACTATGAAAATAGGGTATAGTCTCCCCACATGAATTATTAGATTTTCACTTCTAGTCGGAAGCATCAGGAATATGGGGAGGCGCACCTAAGGTCATGTGCTGACCCAGCTTGGGGCATCCGTTTAGAGTCATGTGGGCTGGAGATGTTACAATCATAGAATAACCTGGTGAAAACGAAGTAGGCTTCATCAAAATTATATAACGGTATAATCCACTAAATATAAACATGTTTAATAAACATATTTCCATCATAAACATAAACCATTCATATAAAAAGTAATAATGGTATCCTTTGATCATATCCATAGTATAGCATAAGTAACATCAAAGGATTTCATCTTAGATAGAGAATGAATTTGAAACATTACACAAAATTTTCATGATAAAGATAAATTATCTTTTAAAAACTACTTTTTAATAAATAAAATATTTTATAAACAATTTTATATAAAAATAAACAGAAACACTTATAAAGGAAGCTTTAAAAATCATTTAATTCATTTTAAGAGGAAAATATTCTTTCCACATGGATAAAAACATTTTTAGAACACAATAAATTTTGAAAATTATTTTATTTCAAAATAAACATTAAAAATTATAAATTTTTATTTAAATATCAATGAAAATGATTTTTAAGAAAATAGCCATGCCACTTTGAAAAAAACTTATTAAAATATTTTTAAAATTTATTTTTTACTTTGAAGTAATTTATTTAAAATGTAAAAATTCAATAAATAGGGACAAATTTATATTGGAAAATAATTTTTAATACATGCAATGGAATCTTGAAATATTTGAGTGATCATGACATTGACAAATAATCTTCATTCCATACAAGTTAGAAGAAAATATTCTTTACACATTTTTGGTAAAATTCAAACCAGCATTGTTTTGAACCAAACATGAAGTTTAATTTAAAATTTCCTTGTAAAAAGTAAAATAAGGGTAAAAATTTTATTCAAGAAATCATTTGAATAAATATATAAAAAAATGTAAAACATTTTTAGAAAATATATTTTTGGAAGAAAAGTGTTTTTTGACTGATGAAAGAAATAAAGGATATTTTTCTTAAAAATGTTCTTTTTTAATTTTGAGTCATAAATAGAGTAAAATGAAGGGAAAATTTAATTTTCATTACATAAACATATGATAAAATATTTAAATAGTATCATAATATATCGATCACAATATTTTATCATTGAATACATAATCATTAACAATACTTATAAATGATGATATAGTAACATGCAATCTTTACCACTCTCGTAAATTTGAAATGTAATATCCATGAAAGAATCTAATTAAAAGAAACCTAAAATATCATTTGGATAAATATAATAATGATATTAATTTTCAAATGGGAATTATATACACCTCTTAATGGATTATATGTTCATAGCATAATATATGTTAGAAAGAAGGAAAATTGAGACTAAAATACCTTACCGCTCTGGAAACATTGGAATTGTGAGACTCATAAAAGATAGATCCTAAAATAGGTAAGTAAATCCATATAATTTTTAGTATAAGAATCAAAAAAAATCATCGGAACTATATACCTATTAAAAATGAAATTGGTGGTGAATATGGAATGTGTCTCAGAGAAGTAAAAACTGAGATATAAATCCCTTAGTGCTTTAGTAATCCGTTGAATCATAAGACATAATAAATAATAAAAGAAAATGAAAATTTTAATTTCATGAAATTTAGTTTATTCATTATATAAAATTACAATGTTTAAGTATATAAACTACACCAAATAAATGAGTGGTTAGTTTTCAAAGGTCTCCAAGAAATAAAAGAGTTACTGGATATCCCTTACCTTTAGTATTTAATTCAACCGTACAAGTTAAAACATCCTATATAAAAATTATATGTGTATAATAACTATATTATATTAACTTATTTACAAATATCATACCATATAATATTTCCCTGTGAAAATTTATTACCCATTTATTAACAATTCCATTTTAAATTACATTTCTCGTAATTACCGCTTTGTTTTTCATTTATATTTTGATTTTTTATTTTTAGTCCACTTATTTGAACATGATTTCATAATGAATTTTTTTTAACAATCATATAAATATCATATATTTTTATTATATCGGTATTTGGAGTAATCCATAAAATTTATTGAAAAAAAAATAAAATATGATGTTCATGGTGACGGTAGACCATACGTAATCATGGATGTTATTTCCATTTTCTTGTGAGGTTGGGAGAAAGAAATATAAATGGTATATAATAATTCCAGAATAATTTTTATTTAATTTATATAAAATATTTTCAATAAAACCATCCTCATTAACTTTGCATAATGTGTGAATGGATCACATCGCTTCAAAAGGTAATGGTCTGCCATACCCATGAGCAACGCTATCCTATTCCCATAAAATGGATAATGTGATATTACATGGGATATAATAATTAAAAAAGTTTAATAATATCCTAAATATAATATATAAATTATAAATCAACCATTATTTCTATCCTTGAGATTTTTTAATAGAGAAACGAATTACATCGATTCATGAGGCGATAGTCCTCTATACACAAGAATAATTATTTTGTAACCCATTTGAACAAAGTGGATATAGTGGTGGGTTATTAAATTAAAATAATAAAATATAATTATATATATTATAATTGTGTTAAAATATTATAAGGGTTAATAAATTAATAAATTTTGAAAAATAATAAAGAAAAAGAAGGAGCTTAGTGAAGACACATAACTTTTCTTAGAATCACCTCCTTTGAATCTCTTATTCAGAACCCTAGTGTTGGTATTTTGGGGGGAAAAGATGTAGATAATGGATTGATATGTTGGGGAGCTATATTTTTATTTTTGTAATAACCTTATAAATTTAAAGGTTTGAATAAGGTGAGGATTTTGGTGGCCTTTTATAAGTCAGGGAACAAAACCCACTAAGAAATTACTTGGGAATTTCAAAAAATAATCTAAAAATAAAAATGTGATTCCCATTAAAAAATATCCCAAAATATCATATATTATAAATTGTGAAGGATAATACTAACATATTTCGAAAAAATGGGAATTTTAGAAGTTTTATATTCATTTAACTCTTATGTTCTTGGTTTAACCCATGTTAAACCCATTTTTACATTAACCACGGTAATTAATCTTTTATGATATCACTATTAATTTTTTTAAAAAAAAAGTTTAAACTTATTAAATAATATAAATTATTTAGATACTAAATAAGGAACATAATTTCTCTAAATTCAATTCATAGAATTTAAAATTTTTATTTTAAAATTATTCCCAGAGACATGAGGAAAAAACTAGTTTTCTAAGAGAGAATGTTCAAAATTTTATGAAGTTTTTATATCCAATTTATATATGAAATTTATTCCAATGACATAAATTGGATTAATTTATATATAATTTTACTGATTTTACTCTAGAAAAAATTTAAAATGTAATATAACTTTTTAAATAAATTAAACTAAAAGGTGTTTTTAATGAAAATTTAGTATTTTCCATTATTCGTCAAAAATATCCCAAAAATTAACCCTAAGATAATTTTGGTATGATGATTTAAAAAAATTATTTTATTTTATCAAATTATTTTCCTAATATTTTCAAAAATTATTTTTACTATTTTTCTTAAAATGTAATAAAAAACAATTTTTTGAGAAATTAGTTTTTTGGAGACCAATAAATATTTTAAAAACAATTATGTACTTTTTTATGAATATATATTATTTATATAAAAAATCATAATTGTATTTAAAAAATAGTAATTAATATTACTATTTATATGTTTAACTACTAGCTTATGATAGATGCATTTAAATAACTATATTAATAATATATTATGGTCTTGTTAAAACTCCATGTCACATGTAACATAAGATAACCCAATGTTTTGTGTATTTAAAGATTAATTTAGTGTTTCCTATAATGAGATCATAAAATTTTGTTTCATGTAACACAATATTAACTTGGTCTTTCTTGCAATATAATATTAACCTGGTGTTTTATGTAACATAAGCTTAACTTTCTATTTCATGTGATACATTCTTATATTTTTGTAGTGCATTATGAAAGAAATGAAAAAAATTAATTTATTAGAAAGAATAATAATTCCTAAAAACTCAGGGTGTCACATTCTACCCCCATAAAATGAATTTCTCCATCAATTTTTTTTTACATTAACATAAACAAATGGGTATACTTCTGCATCATCATAGCCTTATGTTCCGACATATCTTCCTCAAACTGGCGGTCTCACCACAAAATGTTTACTATGGCAGTGGTCTTGTTATATAGAACATTATTTGTGTGATAAAAATTCTCCACCTATTTTTCTACATAATAAATATCTTTCTCCAGTTGTATAACCTCTGAGTTCATTACATGTGAAGGTTCTGGTATGAAATTTCTCATTAGAGGAATATATAACTTGTCGTAAACTTTATAAATGTTTAGTGGAAGCTTCAAGATATAATTTATTTTCCAAATATGATCAATAATTTCAATGATACCTATATACCTAGGGCATAGTTTTACCATTTTTATCCCATAGTGAAATTCATACAAATACCATCTCACGAACCACAAATTCTATATCTCATTTACCAGTATCAACATAAATTATTTTCAAGTTTTTGGTGTCCTTATGTGTAACTTAATGGCTCTAAACATATATTCCATCTCCAATGCTAACTTAGGTAACAATAGTTTTATTCTTACAAATTTATTCTAGTATGTTGGATATCTACACTTATTTCAATAAAGGGCTTCATAAAGATCCATTTGTTTGCTCGACTGAAAGCAATTGTTGCAAGAAAACTCAACTAGACAAAGATGTTGATCCCAACCACATTTAAAATACATAGAATAAGATCTTAGAATATCCTATATAGTGTGAATTATTCAGCTAGACTAGAAATATGTATGAGGATGATATGTAGTTCTGAAAATCAACCATATATAAAGATCTTTATATATAATATTATGAATCATTGAGGTAACCTTTAGATCCCAATAATAAACAATTGATTTTAATTTCCCATAAACCTTACCACATCCTTAAAATAAATTATGGAAATAGATCCAAAGAAAAATATTATATGATAACAATAATGTTTGATGAATTCATAAGGATTTCAACTACTACCCATAATTACCTCCACATCCATGTTTAGATAGACCCTATTGATTACCCATACCATTTATCATAAGACTACAAAGTGTAAAGTAATTTATCCTAAATGAATTTTACACAAAAACATATAAAAAATCAATGGTTTTAAGCTAATAAATGTCTCTTAAAATATCATTAAATGGGATAAAATCACATCACATAAAACCTAAAGAGTGTTTTCAATGAAATTTAACTTAGGATCAACATTGAACTCATAAACCCACGGTGGTTTCCATTACACTTATGTCGTTATTACATGGAGACATATATGATTCCAAAAATATTGAAATCCATAGATTTTTAATGATAATAACAACCAAATTCCCATTTATAAAATACTTCTATAAAATAATTCTGGAATCAAAATAAATAAATAATTCAATCCTTCAACTTTAATGATTCTAATGGAATAGGTCCTTCTTTGTTCTAGAAGTTAATTGGTGGGTCAGAGAATTGAGTTCGACAATGCCCATGTTACCCACAAACAAAACATTGAAATCTTCAGCATTTTTTCACTCAATGTCCTTTGTTTCCACACGGATAACATCTTCCACTCGATTCAATATATTCCTCCATGTTATTATTGCCACATTCTTGACACATATGAGGTCATTTCTTCTTTACTATATGTTAACTACCATATGAACTTTCATAAAATTTCATCTTCTATTTATTTGATGAGTTGGGAATCTCACTGATGTTCCCATTCTTAATCATATATCACAACATACGATTTTGAAAAATCACAGTATACTTCTCTCCAATCATCATCCAATCCAGTTTCTTAGAGTCATTGAATTTTCAATTAGATTTAAAGTTAACATGATTCATTCTAGTTTCAACCATGGAGTAAAACTAAAAAATAATAGTGTGAGAAAAACTAATGATTGTGGAAAACCACATAATCCTGAAAAATAACTTATAGTATGTTCAAATTGTGAAACCTTGTTTTCTGTCTATGAAACCTTAGGTTTATCCTTGGTCATACATAGTCATCATATATTAAAATAATTCATGATTGTTTATAAATAGTTTGTGAATATCCAAATAAAATCCCCTAGGAGTGTCAAACTAGGTGTTTAGAGAGGCCTTTTTTCACAAAACAAGTGAAAATCAGATCCATCTCAATGCTCCATTATCATATTTATTATCCCTAGGTACCTTTGTTCTAGTTCTACATCCACTTATAGTATTGAGACAGGGATGTAATTTCTCCGAATCCCCTCACCCTATCCATTACCAAATTTCATGGACATTTTCATGTACTTCGACTCATCCATAGATTTTTTCTATAGATACATATGAATATATATCCTTAAAAATATCCATAGGGATCTCAAGAAATATTTATTACCCTAGTTTCCAAAGGTTAATGAAATCTTTCCCCTGATACCAACTACAATGACCCGGGATCCTCACACATAAATATTATATCGTTTTAGATGAATATTAATTATGTTGAACACATATACTCTTGGGGACTATTACAGTTTAGTTTCTTTGGATACTGGGTTCACAATATTCTAATTTTTTGGAAGATCATTAAAATCTCCCACAAGGATATCATTACATAGTACTCCTATTAGGAAAACCCTACATAAACCATTATTCTATGTAAGGAAACATATAAATGATGAGCTTAGATGATCTGTAAGGGTAAACATAAGAGATATCAATCTCTAATCATATGAAATAATAAGATTAGAATAAGGGTATGTGATTATGAACATAACTTATAAATTTCATACACAACCTATCATAGATGATAACCATGAGTCATGGAATAAAAATTATCTATTAAAAACACATGGTCCCAAGAGTCATAAATCATCGTATGTAAATCATGATCTATAATATAATTTCATAAATATTGAGAATTATTTCATATTTAAAGTTTAACTACTAATACAATCAAAATAGTGGATCAATAATCATCAACCATTTCCTATTTTTGATTAGGATACTCATGTTTCCCATGGTGGATATGGAAACCCCTGTTTCCCATATTGGATTAAGAAACACCTATTTCCCATAGTGGATCAAGCCTAGTGACTAGTTTCATGTTTTTATATCATGGGATATTAATCATTATGAAATTAATTGGATCGAGATATATGTTCCAAACATAACTTAATGAAAATGATACATATGTGTGCCATAAGATCATAAAAAATTCATCATATCATAATCCATGAAATAAAATGGTTTTCATAAAAAATTCCCCATATCACACACTATGTAAAAGATAAAGGTTTCATAATAATTTCATCATTTCATCAAATCAATGCCCATGGGAAAATAAGCATGTTTCGTATTAATTTTATCATGGTATAACCCATGTATGAGAAAAAAGTTTCAAAATATGTTCATCATAAATATAAACCTATTAGAGAAAGAATAACAATTATATACTATTATGATATCCCTAGAAAATCATAAGTAGCATTTTAGGACTTAATCATATATGGATAATTATTATGAAAAATTACATGGAATTTTTATTTAGGAAGATTATTTATCTTTTAAAAAAAAAATTAAAACAGAAAATATTTTTTAAATAATTTCTTTTGAAAAAATATTGTAAATGTATAAAGGATGCTTCAAAAATAATTTAAAGTTATTCTTTTAGAAAAGATCCATTATACATTAAAAATAATTTTTAAAAACATGAAATATTATTAAATTCATTGTATTTGAAAGAAAACATAAAAAATTATAATGGAATATTTAAAATCAATTAAAACATTTATTGATGAAAATAACCTTTCCACTTTGAAAACAATATTTGAAAAATATTCAAAATCAATTTTTTAATAAAAAAATTGTAATTTAAATTATAAAAATTTCCCAAATATTAAGGAAAAAATTTTCATTGAAAATAAATTTTAAATTTATGAAGGAATCTCAGAATCATTGAGCATTCATGATAGTGATAAGTAATTTTCATGACATGCATATTGAAAACAAATATTATTTTCACATTTTTTTGAAATCTAAATGTGCATTGTTTGGAAAACGATAAGAATTTTCCATTTAATTTTTTTATAAATAGTATAAAATTGGTAAAAATGTATAAAATAAATAATTTAATTAATTAAAAAACATTTTTGAAAACATTTTTTTAAAATATGGTTTGGGATGAATTTTTTTAACCGAAGACAATAATGTTGTCAAATTTTCATAAAAATGGTCATATAAAATATAAAGCGCATAAATATAGGAAAATGAATTGAAAATTTGTATTAATATGACATAACTATATTATAATAATGTTCAAGAGTTTCTTTATATGGATCATAATATTTTATCATCAGAAACATAATATGAAAAATGATGATAAATGATTAGATTGTAACACAATATCATTTCCACTTTAGTAACTTAGAAACCTAATCACCATGATGTAATATCATTATATTAAACATATTAAAATAAATGTACAAAGATTTTTCAATACACTTCATCAAATAATATAGGTTCATAACATATCATATGTCTCATAAATGGAAAATTGAGACAAAAATCCCTTAAAACATTGGTAACTTATGAACTATAAAAACCATGAAAGACATATCCAAAAATACATTTGTAAATAAAAATAAATTTTTGGTGAAAAAACATATTATAAATTCATGGTCATTATATAGACTACCCAAAATAAATAGGTGGTCAATATGGCATGTTTTCCACATAAGTAAAATTTGAGATGGAAATCCCTTACCACATTAGTAATATTTTGAATCATAAGAAACCAAAAATAATAACATAAAATGAAACATTTAATATAATTAATAGTATTATATTCATGATAAAATAGGCCAAAGGGTCGTATATACACCATACAATAAAACGAGTGGTGAATTTTCATAGGTCTCCAAAAAGTAACAGAGAGATTTGAAATCCCTTACCTTTAGTCTTGAATTTATTCTTACACATTCAAGCCTAATATACAATTATTATAAGTTTACGATAAATATATTATAGAAAAATAATTATATATATATATATAATAATTTATATGATTTTCTTATGGCCTTTTATTACCTGTTAATTAATAATTCAATGTTAATGGTATGTTTTAGGTAATAACCGTTATGTTTTTCATATATGATTGGTTTTTTATTTGTGAATGTATTGCATTGATCATTATTTAATCATATAATTTTATTAACTGTGAGCTAATTATAATATATATTCAGTTTATATTTATTTAGAGTAATTCGTAAAATTTATTTTTAGAAAACAAATACACCATTCATGGAGATGGTAGGTCATACGTATGCATAAACGCTACTTCATTTTTCTTTCCAAGTTTAAATAAAGAAAGTTAAATGATATATTTTCATTCCAAAATCATTTTTATAACATATATATAACATATTTTCATTAAACTCATTATTTTACGCTTCCATGTTAAGCATGAATGAATTACACCCTCTCGTGAGGTGGGAGTGTAACACCCGATTGTTTTTATGAAACATTTTCTTTACATAATTTCTATTCATTAGTAGCTTTATTTTCATGCTATCATGAGTTTAAATGAACCACGAGATGCACTTAATATAAAATCACCATTATAGCCAAGACGTTATGTTAGCGGAAATAATTATAACTAACTTACGAAAGTGCATTATGAATTCATTACCTATTAATTATTTATGAAAAATGTAAATCATTTAGATATTTTTATTTTTGAGTGAATCACATTTGGTATGGAAAATAATGAGATTTAAGTGTTATATACTTAATAAAAGATATTTTATATTCATGCACTACATATTTTAGACATAAGGTATGAATAAAACCCTATTTTATGTGTTAGAACCAATTTTTTAAGGTTAATATTACACCATTGAATAGGGAACCCAATTTAAATTAATATTTTGAAACATTAATAATTTATATATGAAAAAATAAAAAATTTATTTTTAATAGTTACAAACAACTTTACATTTGATAAATTTTGGATATTTTTCTAATAACTTTCATGTTTTGATTAATTGTACAAATACGCTAAATTTTAATTACATTTTTTTCATGAAGAAAATTTATATGGTAAAATTATAATATTAAATGGTTTTAAATTATAAATAGAATCTATTTTTACCATTTAATATAATTTATTCCATTATCATTAATTTTAAATTGTATTCATAGGTAAGAACATTTCAATCTTTGGAAATGTTTTAACTTTTAAAACGTGTATTCTCATTTCAAAAATGGTATTAATTTTAAATTAATTAATGATACTTCTGTGATTTTAATTTGGAAAAATGGATTCCATATGTGTAATAATATGTTCAAAATTGTGATAATAGATAACTTTTATTTTTTGGACATTATGAATAGTAACTTCTGTAATTATTTTATTTATCATGGTTAAAGGGTAAATCTGCTAAATAAAGGTTAAAAATAATATTTTAATAATATAAAACTTCCATGAAACATGTCCTAATACTATTAAATAAGAGTCTTCCAACCATGGTCATCCTTGGGTCGATTTTGGGACCTCGTGGATTCACATGGATGTGAAAATGACATTTAATTAGAATTAACTTAAAGTAAATCTAATTATAACCTAAACACATATATTTTACTAAATTGATTTCAATATATGGTTATATACCTGATATCTATGTCAATAAATAGTCATAAGAAAGATAAAAATATTTCATACATTATGGTAATTTATTTATAATTTTTAGACATTAGATAAATATATTTATCTATGACACAATTATGATGTAGCGATTACCTCATTAATGAACGATTCAAATAAAAGAATTTAAAAATATTAAAATAAATGTAATTTTGTAATTTTTATGTCTTACACGAATTTTCTATATGATATTGACATATTAGATTTGAGATAATTCCTTATTCATTAAGTAATCAAGATGGTATGAATTTTAAAAAATCAATTATGAATAGTGTCTAAAATTGACACAATTCATAACATAAAACATAAAATATTTTACTAAATTATATTAAGTTCCAAAAAATATAATATTCATCAAAATGGTTAATATATGTCCAAATATGTCATAAAGAATTGTTTATTGGTCTTTTTACCTGATATGGTAAATACATTAACACAGAATTTGTAAATAACATGATATCATGGTAAGATTAAAATGGGTAAAATAAGGCTTAAACTAAAGAGATAATCATAAAAAATATTCTAATATGATTAGAAATTATTAAATGATTGGTATTCCAACCAAAATCATCTTATATTTGAATTAAATAATTATTTGACCGTTTTTTGTTGAATTTTAATTTATAATAAATTAATTTTTTGAGTGTTTCCTAAAGTTCCCCTCTCCCCTCTTTTAAAAGTGCTCCCCCTCTGTCTTCTCTAAACTCCAATTTGATATTTCAAGATCGGCCAAAAGTTGACCATTTATCTTATGAACATCCCTAGTTACATTCTCGAGGTTCTGGTCTTCTCAAAAGACCAACTCTAGTACCTTAAGAGGAAATCTAAAGGAGGAATATTGAGGAAGAGGTAATCTCTTCTACCGATTCTTTGTAATTTATTTCTTCTTCTACATCCAATTATTTAGTTGTTTAATTAAAATGTAATAACATCAGTATCAATAATATTCTTATATGTTATTACAAATATTAAACAATCGTATTTCACATTCTAGACATCCTACAAAAAATGAAATCATGGCGCGTGCGTATGTGAGGCTTACCGTCTCCACGTTGTGGTGTAATCTTTTTTCACCACCACCTGACATGGATGGGTATAATAGTGGAAATAATAAAAATATAAGATTTTTATAATATGATACTAGTTATGAGATACTATAAGTAAGAACCTAGATCTTCTTTCAGGTATGTTTTTTTCTTTTCTGGTTGTTTTCGAGAAAAAGTGGAGTTTCTGGAAATTTCAGGAGTACATGTCGGGTAGTTATATGTACCCGCCATATAGCTGGTTACCTCGGGTAGTCGTGTTCTGGCCATGTAACGGTCAAGCACATGGCCGTGTGTGGTGACCTGAACACTGCCTAATGTGGAGGCCTTTTAAGGTAAGTACACGTTCTGTACTTCTAATGTACACACCGTGTACATTCTTTTTATTTCATTAAATGGACCAGGGTCGTGTCTGATGGGAAGAACAATATTCTACTCAAAAACTCTTGTCTAGAATTGAACAAGACCTTCAGATATTTTTTCGATCCCCCGACTCACCATCTATTCCCTGATTTGACCTCGGTCAGTTGCATTGGAAATGCATCGATGAGTTCTCATTTCATCTTGAACTTAATCTCTTGATTTATCCTCTTTCATTAGATATTATCGGTTGAATTTTTTTAACATTTTTGTAGATATATGTAATTATTGGTATATTCACGGCAAGAGGCTCATGTATATTGTCCTCACAACACCGAGGTAGGTGGCTTGTGCCTTCCAGTAGATAGTCTTTGAATTTTATGTGCAAAAGTACCCAATACCCAAGAAAGAGGTATTTAGTATTTATGGTTTTTAGCCCTGTTATTGCTTTTTATGCCTTGGTTGATTGTATAGAGTTTAATTGTTTTTTAATATCATTAACTTTTCCATGCTATGGATGTTTTTCACATGATTTCTTGTTTTGACCGTTTGGTCTAGATTGCATTTTATGTTGCTTGCTTTCCATGACTAGTATAGTTAGGATGGAGTGATTGTTATCTGAAATGCTATGATATGTTTTAGATTGATTAGACAAGTAGTTCTTGAGGTTTACTTTGTCTAACATGTATCGTTTTTTCACGTTAGACTTACACAAGGTTGTGGGAACCTGGTGTAGTAGACCATAGGGGGAATGGATGCTGAGGGCTTCCCAAGTGTGTTGGTTTTACTATTATGTTGTGAGACCATAGGAGAGATGGATATTGTGCTCCCTCAAAGTGTCTTTAGTTTCCTTGATATGGTTCACAAGGTGAATTAGACATTTATTTCTTCCTCAGAGTGCCTATTAGTTACCGATACGAACCCACCAGGGGAATTGACAGTGAGTGCTTCCTCGGATAGTCTTTTCTAAAGATGAACCCGAGGGGTTGGATTATGGGTACTTCCCAGAGGGTTTCTTGTGTTTTTTTGGTTGAACCAGAGGGGTTAGGCTATTATTACTTCTCATATAGTTATAGGATTTTGATTATAATCTTACTTGATATATGAAAATGAATGCAATTGAGTTTTTAGGATTGTTACTATATGTACTTCCTTGTTTACTGCTTCATTTTGTTTATTGCCTGCTATATATATTCACTGACTATTAGGAATATATCTTTTCATGGTTGCCTACTGGGGTTATTCTCACACCCTGTTTAGGTGATTCATGTCGGACCAAACCTATTATATTTCTGCAGGTATGGATAAGGGCAGGCACCATTCATCTTCAGGTACATGATTGATGTGGAGATGGGGAGAATGGGACCAAGTTGAGGCTTGAGATGTTGTGGAGATGTTTACATGATTTTATTTTGTACTTTGGTTTAGTACTATATTCCATCATTGTGATTCTTTCCTAGACATATGTATCATGCATCATATATATATATGTGCTTAGTTGTTATTACTTCTATTCTTCCACTGTTTATTGTTGTATGGTATTATTGATGCTTCTAAAATTGCTATCTATTTTACTTCCACTATGTTACTCTACCAATGAGGATAGAGTTTCCCCACTATCACACCAAAGTCCTTAACTACTAGTCGGTAGCCTCTGGCATTCAGGGAAATGCGCTTGAGGCCATGTGACCAACTGGGTACAAGGCACCTTTGGGGGAATTCCAGAACCGGGACGTTACAAAGTGGTATAATAGGGATTATTTTCTTCTTGATTTACTATTTGGAGCCTATATCTAGGGATTGGAAATTATATTTACTTGGTAATAATTTTTGCATGTGATTAGAAAACCATTGTACATGGATAATCAAAATTACTTCATTATTTCAATTTTTCTAGTTTTGGAATTTTAAAGTTGATTTGATTTAACCATTGGGTGATTCACATGCTTTGTGTTGTTATTGTTGATATTATTGAGGTTCTATAACTGTTGTAACTCGATGAGATGAGGTCATGCCTTCTCATGCATCATATAGGGACTTTCTAATGATCACATTTCATGCATTCTTTCCATGCCATTTAGGGTGCATTGGCGATTTCATGTTGTTATGAAAGAGGTTGTGTTATATATGCCTTATATTGTGATATATGCCTTTATAGAATACCTTCTTTTTGATAGGTTATTGAATTATGTAAGGTTTGTTTGAATGAATTCCAAAATTTTGTTCTTGGGGTGTTATGGGCCCTCAGGGATCAGAATTTGGTGGATATTTTCCTTGTTTTTCTTGTATATGACATGTATAAGATTCCATGCTTTTATTTAGAGTGAGTATGGGCCCTCACGAATCATAATTTGGCACCTTAATGTTTGTTTTAGTGTTTTCTTGGTTCTGGAGTAGTTTATGAGGATTATTGTCTAGAAGAACCAAGCATACACAGCCTGTAATGATGAATATTGTCCTTGCATCCTTATGTTTGGGAAGAAATTGTTTTTCTTATGAACATGCTGTGTACTGCATGTACACACCATGTAGTTTTTAACCATGTCACTCATTGTGTCGGTAGAGACATGGGGTTGGAAAATCTTTTGGAGAACACGTTGTGTACCAATTGTACATGTCGTGTTGTGTAGACCATGTGTCCACCCATGTGAATAATGACATGGATGGATAAAACTTAAGTTATAAATGTTTTTTCATGATTGAATGCACCGTGTAGTGTAACCCATGTTTTCGTCCGTGTAGAAAACAACATGGGTCCGTGAAATCTTTCTAGTACACACCATGTCTAGAACAAACACATCATGTAGAATTAGTTGTGTAACTAGTCGTGTAACTAACAACATGGGTCGGTGAAGTTCATCTAGTGCATGTCGTGTCTGGAACGAACCTAGAGTGTACTCTTGTTCTTGGGAAACCATGTGGCCTAGCTAGGTAGAAGAACACTATCAGGGAAATAGGATTCGAGTACATGTTGTGTTTTATGAAAACATGTCTTGTCTATGGGTTGTTACGCGACATGAGCTGGAAAAAGTACATGCCCATGTGAAGGCTTACATGAACACCCCTTGTAGGAATTGTACACTCTGTTTATCCATGTTTTGAAAAACATGAATGCTTTCCTTATCTTGTTACCTTATTGCAATTCTAATTTATATTCCCTATTAATCTTGATCTAAGGTGTGCGCTTGACCTTGAAAAGTCATTCCAAAGGGACGTCCTCTGGTTGTTCTCCAGTTACAGGGTAGTGATCAGACACTCGATAGGGCTGATCAGGGACTACCAGAATATCCTCCAGTTGCTCCAGTCTTGGAGAAAGATATCAACTCGAACATTGGTGATGATGCACAGTTCTGAGGGGGCTTTATGAGGTTAATGAAGACCTTCTGAGGAGTAATGCATCATGCCCCTTCTTTGGAAGAGTTGACGTGGGTTTTCCAGCAGCAGCATCCTCCCACCTTCACAGGGGATGGAGGACCTCAGGCTGCTGAGTCATGGTTAGAAGCCATTACCTCTATCTTTGACCATCTGGAGATGCCTCCAAGGATAGGGGGTGAATCTTGCTACATACATGCTACGAGAATCCTCTAAGAGATGGTGGGATGTGATGTCACAAGCGGGACGCCAACAGTTTATGCATTGGGATGATTTCTAGCATGCCTTCTATGACTACTTCTACCCAGATACTTTGAGGGTCGATCGAGCCCGAGAGTTCATGTGTCTAGATTAAGGTAGTCTGTTAGTCATGGAGTACTCACCTTATTTCAAAGAGTTGCAGTGCTTCACGCCTATACTAGGAGGTTAAGAGTTATTCCTGGTAAGGAATTTTGCGGATGGTCTCAGGCATGACATCTGATCTGAAGTGAACATCTTCAAGTTGACTTCCATCACTTCTATAGTCAAACAGGCACTGATCACAGAGCATAATCTGAGGGACTCTGGGGTTCAGATCTAGGGCAATTTGACATCCAGAGTTGTTATCCCTCCTACTGAGAGTAGGAAGTGCCACAAGGAGTCTATGCATGGGGATCCAAGGAGGTGGGACACTTCTTCTGGTATCTAGGTGGTTTTCTACCAGTGAAGGAAGAGCAGGCATACGAGGACATATTTCCAAAGTGACCCAGTGGAGTTCAAATCATGTGGCAAGATGGGTCATCTCCAGTTTTTCTTTCAGTTTTTCTCACCAGCAGCTGGTGATAGGGGTTCTTCTATGACTCCATGTTCAGATGCATCCCCCCCGGTTTCTCATTAGGTAGGGAACTAGAGTTCTTCTGGCCATTCAGGACTATGTGGTGGATGTGGTCGTGGTATCTAGTTTCTAGGATTCCAGCGACAATAGGGTGGACCAGCTCAGGGTGATCTGGTAGGGTCATATGGCCGCGGTGCATGTCAGACTTTTGTAGTGGAGCAGACCCATCATGAGAATGACCCCGAACCCTCTATAGTTCGAGGTATGATCCTAGTTCCCTCCATTTTAGCTTCTTCTCTCTTTGATATAGGATCTTCCCATATGTTTATATCTATTGTTGTTTTTGAGAGCCTTGGGTTCTTTATCTTTTCTTTTGCTGATATCTTGATGATGGACACTCCGTTGGGGGATAGAACGGATAATTCACTTCAATGCAAGGAGTGACCTCTTGAAGTTGGTGGGTGTCACTTCGTATGGGACGTATATATCCTAGAGATGAAATGATATGATGTTATTCTTAAAATTAACTGGTTAGTACCCTTCCAAGTAGTTTTTGATTTTTATCGTCGTAGGGTGAGTTTCCCATCACCTGAGGGTGGATCGTTTCTTTATAAGGGTGAGTGGGATGTTTGGGCGAGCAGAGTAGGACCCCAGGATCATGGGTTGGGAGGAGTTACATCCTGGATTTATAGTCTATATCTGGATGACTAGGGGACTTCACAGATGGACTTTCCTCTAGTGGTGGATCATTTCAGGAATGTCTTTCCAAAGGATGTTTCAGGTTTTCCTCTGGAGGGAGAGGTGGAATTTTTTATTGAGCTTGTGATATGAGTGGCACCAGCGTCTATTCCTCCATATAGGATGGCTACATTAGAGTTTCATGATCTCAATAAGTTCTTGGAGGAGTTGAAGGCAAAGGGTTTCATCTGACCCAGTACTTCCCCTTGGGGTTCGCATGTGCTATTTGTGAAGAATTCGGATGGTAACCTTAAAATTTGTGTGGTTTATTGGATTTTGAACAATTTGACAGTCAATAATTGATATCCCTTGTATAGTATTGATGATCTCTTTGATCAGATTTGAGGAGCCCGGGTGTTCTCAAAGATTTACATGAGGTCCGGTTACCATCAGTTGCATGTTAGACCATTATATATACCTCTTATATCCTTTCAAAGCTAGTATGGTCTATAGGAGTATGTGGTTATGCTGTTCGGTCTCATGCACGTGCATGTGGTTTTCATGGAACTGATAAATCGAGAGTTCCATCCATACTTGGATTCTTTCATGGTGTTTTTCATGGATGATATCTTGGTTTACTCTCACACTCGACACGACCATCCCACACATATTGAGATCATTTTGAGTACACAGAGAGATAATCAGTTATATTCTAAGCTCTCAAAATGCCAATTTTGGATGCACCAGATTCACATCATGGGTGATGTAATCTGAGAGACAGGACTATCAGTAGTCCTAGAGAAAGTGAGAGCAATAGTTTATTAGGTGAAGTTCATGAATGTATTTGAGGTAAAAAGTTTTCTTGGGATAACTGGTTACTACAAAAATTTCATATAGGACTTATCATGCTTAGCATTGCCACTAATGGGCCACACTAAGAGGGGTGCAGAGTAATTGAGGTCAGATTCTTGTGAGTCAGCCTTTTAGGAGCTGAAAGGGAGAATGAAATCAGCAACGATACTAGTATTTCCAGAGCCAGGAAAGAGCTATACTATTTACTTTGATTCTTCATGTATCGGGCTAGGAGCTGTACATATGCATGGAGAAGGATTCGTTGTGTGAAGGTATCAGCAGTTGATGCCACATGAGAGAAATTACCTGATACATGATCTCAAGTTGGTTGTAGTTGTTGAAGCTTTACGCTGTTGGAGACATTAACTTCTAGGAGATCATTTTGTGGTTTTCAAAGACCACAAATGCTTCAATTACATATTCACTCAGTGCAATCTAAATTTGAGACAACAATGTTTGGTTGAGTGACTTCAGTATTGTGACATTGATCTTGCCTACATTCTTGGGAAGGGAAACACAGTGGCTGATGCATTGAGAAGGAGGACTCTGGTGCAGGTAGTTTAGGAGGCCAGCAGTGAGTGGTGGATTATGACTCTATAGTTTGAATGTATTTGGAGGTTCGATATAGATAGGGAAATAAGTTTATATCTTCTATAGCTATTACCTATACTCTTCTTGATTGAGTGAAAATGAGGCAACTATCAGATTCAGAAGGCATAGTCTTACGGGAGAGTGTGTTAGGAGAGGACCCTATTCCTGGATGGTTAGTAGGTGAGGATGAGATCTTTTGTTTTCTTGGATGCGTGTGGGCGCCAGTAGACATACATGAGGATTTGATGTGAGACTTCCATTCCATAGTTTGGGCAGTTCATCCTGGTGTCACCAAGATGTATCATGATCTACACTCTTAGTATTGCTGGCTAGGTATGAAGGGATATGTTTTTGGTTTTTTTTTGATGAGTTATTCCACCTGTTCGTAGGTGAAATAAGAACATCAGTGACCAGTAGGGATTTTTCAGCAGTTTCCAATCCCCTAGTGGATGTGGAATGATGTTGCGATGGATTTTGTGGCAGGTTTTCCGAGGTCACCTTGAGGGAATGATGCGGTCTGGGTCATCATTGACAGAATCGTGAGGGTTACTCACTTCTTTCCGATCAAGGTGACCTTCAGTGTTGATGAGTTGGGAAGGTTGTACATCTGAGAGATTGTATGTTTACATGTATTTCTATACTCGATTGTTTCAGATAGGGATTCCCATTTTACTTCTCGGGTCTGGCAGGGACTTCAAAAGGATTTGGGTACAAAGGTATTTCTGAGTACAGCTTACCATCACCCGATATATGGCCAGTTTGAGCATATGATCCAGGTGCTTGAGGACATGCTTCGAGCATGAATCCTATATTTTGGAGGTTCTTGGGAGAAGCACATACCTCTTGTGGATTTTTCATACAATAATAGTTTTCCAGAAACTATTCAGATGGCACCTTTTGAGGCATTGTATGGTAAGACATGCCGACCACCGGTATGTTGGCTAGAGGAAGGAGAGGTAGCTATGCTACAACCTCATCTTCTCCTAGATATCATTAAGTAGATAGAGTTGATTCAGAAGAGGATGGATAATGAACAGTCATGACCAATGTATTATGCTGATTGACGGATACGACCTCTAGAGTTCGAGGTAGGAGATCAGGTTTTCCTGCATGTCACACTGAGGATGCGACATAGGAGGATTAGAAGATAGGTTAATCTTCCACCATGATACGTCGGTCTATATTAGGTGTTGTGGAGAGTCGGAATGGTTTCCTATCAGTTGCAGTTGCCTCATAGGTACTGAGAAATTCATTATTTCTTCCACATTTCTCAGTTTTGACGTTACTTCTTAAATCTGTCACTTGTTTTCCAACATGAGGAGGTTGAGTTAGATGTGGATTCATTGTTCTAGGAGCATCCTATCATGATTATTGATCGAATTTTGGAGGTTACTTTTTTCTGGTCTGTTCATCTTGTATGTGTTTTAAGGAATCACGGTTGAGTACAAAATGTGACCTGGGAGAGGGAAGTTGATGTACGATCACAGTGGCTGGAGAAGTTTGAGGATTCTTTATATACGTCACCATGCTAGGGAAATTCGAGGAAGAATTTATTTAAGGGGGAAACTTTGTATGAACCTAAATATTCTTTCAGGTATGTTTTTTATGGATGTTTTCGAGTAAAAGATGAGTTTCTAGAAATTTCAGGAGTACACGCTGTGTACTTATATGTACATGTCGTGTACTCGGTTTCCACTAGTAGCTGTGTACTAGCCATTTAATAGCTGAGAACATGGCCGTGTATGGTGACCTAGAGACCGCCTTAAGTGGAGGATGGATAAGGAAAGTACACTCAATGTACTTCTAAAGTACAAGATGTGTACTTTATTTTTATTTCATTAAACAGACTAGGGATGTGTCTGATGAGCAGAACCATCTTCTTCTTGACCTATCTCATCCGGGAGAAAACGAGATAGCTGAATCTTCTCCAAGCCCCAGACTTGTTTTCTGTTATCCCATTCGACATCTGTCAGTTGCGTTGGAATCACATTGGTGAGTTCTCCTTTATTCTTGAACATAATCTCTTGATTTCTACTCTTTCACGAGATATTCTTGGTGGAACATTTTTAATGTTTTTGTAGATCTATGGCATTCAAGGGATATTCAAGGCTTGAGGTTCACTTATATCATCTGTACAACACCGAGGTAGGTGGTCTGTGAATCTCCGTAGATAGTCTATAAATTTTATCTGCAAAAGTGCCCAGTAACCAAGAACGGGGTATTGCGTGTTTATGGGTTTTGGCCATGTTATTTCCTTCTATGCCTTGGTTGTTTGGATATAGTTTAATTTTATGTGAATAAAGTTAACTTTTCCATGCTATGGATTTTTTTCCTATGATTACTTGATTTGAACATTAGGCCTAGTTTTCCTGTTAGGATGCTTGCTTTTCATTCCAAGTATTGTTAGGATATATTGATTATTATCTGACATGCTATGATGTGTTTTAGATTATTTATCCAAGTATTTCTTGAGGATTAATTTGGTTTCCATGTATCGTTTATGCACGTTTGACTTACATAGGGCTATGGGAACCTGGTGTAGTAGACCATAAGGGTAATGGATGCTGAGGGCTTCCCGAGAGTGTCTATTTTTCTATTACGTTGTGAGACCATAGGAGAGATAAACGTTTTTCTCCATCAGAGTGTTTGTTGATTCGTCGATACGGACCACAGAGGGAATTGGACGTTGAGTGCTTTCTCAGTGTTCCGATTACTTACTGATATGAGACCATGGGGGGAATTGACGGTGAGTGCTTCCTCAGAGAGTCATTTCTAAAGCTAAACTAGAGGGGTTAGTCTGTGAGTACTTCCTAGTTTGGGTCATGATTTTTGGCCCAAACAGATTATATGGCTGCAGGTATAGAAAAGGAAAAGATACATTCTACTTCAAGTACATTATTGCTCCGAAGATGGAGAGAATAGAACCAAGCTGAGGCTTGCGATGATTTGTAGATGTTTACTTGATTTTCTTTTTTAATTTGGTTAAGTAATGTATTATAGCATTGTGATTTGTTTGGATACATTCCTAGACATATGTATCATGCATCATATATATATATCTGTGTGTGTGTGTGTGTGCTCAATTGATATTACCTCTAGTCATCCGTTGTTTACTATTGTATGGTATGATTACATCTTCTGCTATTGCTATATTTTTTACTTTCACTGTGTTACTCTTTCAATAAGGGCATAGTTTCCCCACCATCATACCCAAGTCCCTTGCTTCTAGTCAGTAGCGTTTGGGGTTCGGGGAAACGCGCTTGAGGCCATCTAACCAACCGGGTATGGGGAGCCTCTAGGCGGCTTTTAGAATCAGGAAGTTACACTATACACCATCCACTTTAATACCATTAAAATATTATGGAAACAATATTATCACTCGTGTGTATGTACAGCTTATCGTCTCCACGGTGCGATGTGATTTTTTCTACATAATCATCATTAAACCATGATTATATAAATGAATTTAATGAATAAATATAATATATATTATGATAATACCATGTTATAAATGATATATTTGTAACCTAAAATTAGGAATAAGAACTTATCCAAGAAAACATACATAAGAACATGATAACAATGAAATGTTATCATGAAATTATGATAAAAATAGATGAATATATGATAACAAATGTTATCACAAAAATTATTCTGATTCTAGAATAAATATGTAACATTATTTTAATCACTCATACAATAGGTTCAAATACATACAAAGGATATCAGACCAAAGGTAATGGATAAATTTTCAATCTCATTTTTATCCAAGATTGTTTATACGTAAGTATTTGCTGGGGGTATATTTATCATCCATTTCCATTTTTTATAATAATATTATCATAAAATTTTTAATATTATTCTATGTATGTTTAAAGTTAATTTTACCCATTTTTACTTTTACAACATCGTTTTTAAGGAATATTTCTTACGTTTACCATATGAGGTACTTTTTGGACTTTTCCAACAAAAGAGTGAGAAGAACGTTTTTTTAAATTGTACAGCACTAACGTATTTTTACACTTTCAAAATTATTTATTTCCTGGAAGTTTTCCCTACAATCTTACAATTTTATTTTCACATAAAATGATTTATTCTAAAATTGTGTGATATTTTGAGGAAGGAAAACATTTTTGAATAAAAAGGATATTTTCCTCAGGAATGAATCTCAACTATTTTATCAAAATTATTTTTCATCTAAGATTTCATAGTTTTATGTTTCTATCCATATTATTACATTGATTTGATTTTTTAAATGATGAAATTATTTTTATGAAATAAATTTATGTATTATGTCGTGATGGATTGGGGTTTAAGAAATCCATTCTATTTCATGGGTTATGCTATAGTGAAAGTTTTTATGTTTTTGTAGCACACATAAGAATGGTTTCATTAAGAGATGGGTAGGACAAATATCTCCCTCAAATGAATTTGGTAAATATTTCTATCTCATGAGATATACATTTCTAGAATAGAATGCTAATCTGGTTCAGTGATGTATGGCTGGAACGACGAGAGAAATCGGTTTAGTAATGGAATTTGTCCACTATTATGGTCTTGGCAACGAGGCACATGCACCTCAGCCCAGTTGTTGAAGACTCTTTAAGTGTATAAAGGTGACCCAAGATCAAATCCATGTAGAGGATAATTTCTGGGTACTGTAGTAGGTACTATAACAGGTGTTGTAGCAGTGACTGTAGCAGGTATTATAGCAGGAACTATGTGGTACTGTAGCAGGAACAATAGAAGGTACTGTTGGGAACTGTAGAAGCTGGGAATAATCCGTTGTTTGGACATTTGGGCCACCTATTTGGACTTCGAGTCCTTTAAGCCCTTCGAGCCATCCAGTCCTTCGGGTCAGAAAAGCCTTCGGGCCACCTCAAGGCCTTCGGGACACTTTAAGTGCTGATGCTAACCAGACAACCTATATGGAACAAGCTTTAGATAAAGGATGAGTAAGGAGATTTCACCAGAGCATATGATAAACAGATTGAAAGAATGAGAGGGTATGGCACCAGCCATTGGGATAGTCCTATGCATGCACGAGAATGCCTAGCCGAACAACCATGTGAAGGTGGAGAGCTGATTTCATGATGAAGATGCTGTGGAGGAGCAGTTCCATGTAGTTAGTCTGGGTTGTATGTATGTTTGAAGCCTATAGGAATTGAATTCCTATAAGGCCTATGGGACATGAAATACTTACATCTACAGGCCTTGTAAGGATTCCACCTCACCTCTTTAAAGGTGGATTGTAAAAAATCAATAGAAATGAAGGCCTTTGAGCCATTGGAGGAGGTCTTGGCAATCACCATAACTAATATGAAATGATTTTATATACTTGTATGTTTATTCCAAAAAAAATAATGTCTTATGTTATGACTATTGGGATTACATTTCTCTTTTATGATTGATCCCATGACATGATATTGCGATATTTTATATGCAATATAAGATTTTCAAATATTATGTTCTTATGAATATGATAGGATTTTTATTTCATTTTTTTAACCCTACTGATCATTTGGGTTAACCCTTTAATATCTGTCATTTCCCCAGTACATAATGAAGGGTATTAAGTATGATATTCCAAAAAGGAGTCTAGTTATGATGAAATAAATAACAGACAATGTTGATGTTTTATGAACGAGTTGTTTATGTTTCCCAGTTTCTAAAGACATTATACCTATACGGTCCTATAATGTTTTTGTTATATTTTGTAATAAATATACTTCAATTATGATGTGATGTTAATGTATTTAAAGAATGGGTCACTATAATTGGTATTGTAGTAAAGGTATAGTTATCCTTTGGAAACTAGGATGAGAAAGCCTTAAGGATATGTCTAAGTATAGAATACAATCCTAGTTTTTTAGAAATGACAATGAATTACCAAGGATAAAATGTATGGTGGCCTAAATTTGAATTTTATTCTTTATTATGTTGTTTTCCTATTATGATTACTGTTTCCAACACTATGCTTCTTGGTTTTAGTCAGTTTATGGAACCCAAAGGAGTTTCCTTAATGATGAATGCAAGGGGAAATTAAATTATTATCCCCCGGAGAAACCAAATGTTATGAGAGCTGGAATGAAAAATCATGTACCCTTTTTCACACAACATTCTCATGTTATGAATCAAGAAGAACATTAAAACTAACCAAGGAGGTAACAAAATTCTATTGAATCCTTCATGAGGCAGCATCCACCTTCATTCAATGAATCTTTTGATCCATTAGTGGCTGAAAAATGGGTTAGTACCACTGAAAAGATATTTTCAGTTCTGTAATGTTATGAACATGGTAAAGTCATCTTAGCAGTATATCGTTTGGAAGGTGAAACTGATAAATGGAGGAATATTATCAAGAATTCTTGGAAAAAAGATGGAATTGAGTCCATGGAATGAGATGAGTTCAAGAACATATTTGTCAATAAGTACATTCCTTTTACTCATCAAACAAACATGGATAAGGAGACCGGTGAACTTGATCAAATGGATGATGAATCTTTTGTTACCTATGAAGAAAATTTTACGTGACGTGCATGGTACACTTCAAGAATTATTATCCAACCTAAGAGTAAGATTGATCGATTCGTTAGTGGATTAAAACAAAGACTCTAAAGGGAATCATCCATAAGGGACTTCAATAACAATGTAGAAATGTTTTATGCGCTCTCAAGGTGGAGACAAATATTGGAGAAACCCATCATTCATATGGGTTTGATAATAAGAGAAAAATGTAATTCAAAGGAAAATCTGAATACCACACTGAAAAGAAGATGCATTTTACCTTATGATCAATGTGTAGAAAGAAACATGGATGTATTTTTCATAAAGGGACTAGTAAATGTTTTATGTGTGGAAAAGAAGTTCATCGGGCAATTGAATGCAGAAGTGATGGGAATAAGATATCTAGTGATGTGAACAAAGAAAAGGATACATATAATTCACCTACTATACTTCAATGTTACAATTTCAAGGAAATGGGGAATTATGCTAGTCAATGACCTAATCCAAGGGTTATTGATGTTCAACGACGTCAACAAACACTTAATTCCAAATATAAAGGAAATTCACTTGCAATTACTATCCCCAATGTGGAGTACCATAATGAAGTGGTGAAAGGTACACTTATCATCCAATCTAAAATAGAAATTTTTTATTTGATTCTAGATCAAGCCAATATTTTATTTCTAAAGAGGATTCTAATCATATCTCCATATTACCTCAACAATTAGATGTTGAGTTAGCTGTGACAACTCTTAATTGCACAATGGTCACATCAGAACTTTACAATTCTTCTCGAATTGATGTTTTTGGGAAAGTGCTTCCTGAAAATCTTGTGATCCTTCCTATAGTGGAATTTGATGTGATTATTAACATGGATTGGATTTCTTTATATGGAGATCAAATCAATTTCCAAATAAGGTAAGTCACATTTCATATTCCAGATCAATCTATGGTCATCTACCGATAAAAGTTTGAATATAACCTTACATTAGAAATTTCTTCCATATTATGGGTCTTGATTCCAATAAATGAAGTTTATTTATCTCAAATGGTTGGGGAGAAATGCACGATTAAATATTTTCACATTGTACATGAGTTTGACGATTCCTTTGCAGAGGAATTTACTGGTCTTCCACCAAATGGTGAAGTTTAGTTTCCAATTGAACTCATACCGGGTGATATGCCTATTTCGAAGAAACCTTATTGAATGACCCCAATTGGGTTGTAGGAATTAAAGAAGCAACTTCAAGTGAATATTGATAAGGGATTCATATTCCCTAGTGCGTTACCTTAGGAAGTACATGTGTTGTTTGTTAAGAAGAAATATTGATCAATAAGACTCTGCGTTGATTACCGAGAACTTAATAAGATTAATATCAAGAACAAATATCGTATCCCTCACATTCATGACTTAGTTGAACAACTACAAAGAGCTCAATTCTTTTCCAAGATTGATCTTCATTCATGATATCATCAATTAAGGGTAAAAAATAAGGATATACCAAAGACATTATTCGAAACAAGGTACGGACACTATGAATTTATAGTGATGCCTTTTAGTAGTACTAATTCCCCTATTATCTTCTTGGATATAATGAATAGTATATTTAGAGACTATATTGAATAGTTTGTGGCAGTCTTTATGGATTATATTATTGTTTATTCAAAGAGAAAGGAAGAACATGAAGATCACTTGACAATTGCACTGAAGACCCTGAGAAAGGATAATATTTATTCCAAATCTACAAAGTGTGAATTTTTGATTCAAAATGATTCATTTTTTGGTCACATAATCTCAAGAGAGTGGATATATGTGGATCCAGCAAAAATAGAGGTTATTTAAAGATGGTCGAGACCAACAATAGTAACTAAGATCCGAAATTTACTTGGTTTAGTAGGATATCATCGACATTGTGTGAAATATTTTTCACTATTATCTAATCCACTCACAAAGTTTACTTGTAAAGGACTTAAGTTCATTTGGACAGAGCAATGTGAATAGAATTTCAAAGAGCTAAAAAGAAGGTTAGCCAATGCACCAGTGCTCACACTGCCTTGTAGTGAAGAATGGTTGGTGATCTACATTGGTGCATCAATGAAGGTATTCTGGTGTTTTTTCATGAAAAATTATATGATGATAGATTATTCCTCATGGCAGTTGAAAATCCAAGGGCAAAATTACCCAACTCATGATTAGCAGTTTGCTGCGGTAATCATTTGATTAAAAATATAGAGGCATTATCCTTACGTTGAAAGGGGTGATATTTTTACTGATCATAAAAGATTAAATTATATTTTTACACAAAAGGAGTGGAATATGTTCCCAAGAAGATGGTCAGAGTTGATTAAAGATTATGACTGATCAATACATTACCACCTTGGGAAAACAAACAAGGTGGAAGATGCTTTGAGTCAAAAAGACAATGCTATCTTATCCATGATGCGAATCACAAAAGATAAAATATTTATGGATTTTCAGAGGGTGGATCATGAAATTTTAATGGAAGGGGAGAAATAATATCTTTGTGAAATGATTGTTTAATCATATATAGAAGTAAAGATTAAAGAGGCATTGAATTAAGATGTAGACTCATAAAAGAAGGTGAGAAACATTCCTGAATTAAACCTTGATTGTGATAAAATAATATGGTTTAGGAACTGGGTTTGTGTTCCTCCCAGACCAGAATTAATGAATGAGCTATTTTATGAGGTCATAGTTCTTCATTTTCTATTCACCCTGGAAAAAAAAAGATGTATCAGGACATGAAATAGTAAATCAGGTGGGATATCATGAAAAGAGATGTCGCCAAAAATGTCTCTCGATGCATGGTTTTTCAGCAAGTTATGGCTGAGGTATAGAAGAATAAGGGGATGTTACAAACATTACCCATACCAGAATGGACTGGGAAAGCATCATTGTGGACTTTGTCATCAGACTTATGAAAACATCCAAAGGAAATCATGTTATCTCGGTTATAGTTGACTACCTTATGAAGTCAGGACACTTCATTTCTATTAGAGATTATTTCTTTCTTGATCAGATTTCAGGGATATATGTAATGTTATAATATTTCATGGAGTACCGAATTCCATTATAACTTATCAGGATCTGAGGTTTACCTCTAAGTTCTTGCAAAGTCTTCAACAAGCTATGGATATAGAGTTATGTTTCAGCACTACTTATCATCCTCAAACAGACAGTCAGTCTGAGAGGGAAATTCAAACTTTGGAAGACATGTGGAGACCTCTCTCAATAGATTTAAAAGGTGATTGGGATAAACACCTACCGTTGGAAGAATTTTATTATAATAATACATTTCACTCTAGTATTCAGATGGCTTCTTATGAATCCCTCTATGAAAAGAAGTGAAAAACTCCAACTTGATGGGATGACGTTTTGGAAAGAAATATATTAGGACCTGATATTGTTGATGAAATGGAAAAAAGGTCAGATCTATTCAACAACACATAAGAGAAGCTCATAGTCGACAAAAAAATTATGATAAAAACCCAAGAAAATACCTAGAGTTTGAAGTGGGTGATATAGCGTTCTTTAAAATATCTCCCTAGTAGAGGGTAATGATATTTGGAAAGAAGGGCATGTTGAGCCCTAGGTATATCAGTCCTTTTGAAATATTGGCTCATGTTGGGAAGGTAGCATACCAACTGGCACATAAAACAAATCTCTCTCAATTTCATGATGTGGTCCATGTATCTCTCCTCAGAATTTATATACTAACTCATTCACATTTAATAAGATCATAAGTCATACCGCTAGATTAATATCATTCTTAGGAAGAAAAACTGATAGAGATTCTGGATCGTAGCCAAAAAATTCTACGAAACAAGACCACAGACTTTGTTAATGTTTTTTGGTGGAACCAAAAATTTCAAAAAGCTACATGGGAACATGAGGATATGGTGAGGGAGATGTATCCTCATCTATTTATTTCCAGGTGATGAATTTTGAGGGAAAAATTCTGTTTAAGGGGGGTAGAATGTAACCCCCAGATGTTTTTATGAGACATTTTCTTTAAATAACATTTATTAATTAGTAGTTTTCTTTGAATGAAAGCATGATTTTAATTGAATTATGATATTAACTTAATATATAATTACCATTATATCCTAGATGTTAGGATATAAGGAATAATTATAACTAACTTATGAAAATGCATTATGAATTCATTGGATATTAATTGTTTATGAAAAATATAAATCAATTAGATATTTTTATTTTTGATGAAATTACATTTGGTAATGAAATTAATGAGATATATTTGTTATATACATAATAAAATATTTTTGATATTAATCCAATGGATATTTTTGTTATAGGATATGAATAAAACCCTCTTTTATGTATAAGAACCTATTTTTTTAAAAGGTTAATTTTAAACCTTTGAATGAATAACTCATTTTAAATTAGTATTTTGACACAATAATAATTTCTATATGAAAACATAAACATTTTATTTTTAATAGGGATATAAAAATTTAGTTTGGATAAATTTCAGATATTTTTCTGATAACATTCATGTTTTTATGAATAGTAAAAATACCCGAAATTTTATTTATAAGAAACAATTTTTATCGAGATAATTTATATGGTTAAATTATAATATTGAATTGTTTTAATGTATAAATTGAATATATTTATACCATTTAATATAATTCATTCCATTATCATTAATTTTACAATGAATTCATAGGTAAATACATTTCAATCTTTTGCAATGTTTTAACTTTTAAACCCAATTTTCTCATTTCAACAACAGGATTAATTTTACATTAGTTACTAAAAATTATGTGTTTTGAATTTTGAAAAATGGATTCCATATTTGGAATCATATGGTCCATATTTTGTGAATAGGTACCTTTTATTTTTTGAAATTATGAACAATAACTTCAATAATTATTTTATTTACCATGGTTAAAGTGTAAATCTGGTAAATATGGGTAAAATAATAATAAATTCATAATATAAAACTACCCAAAAACATGTATTAATCCTATTTTATGAGATATTTCTGACTATGGAAGTCCTTGGGTCGATTTTGGGACTCCATGGATTCACATGGATGTGAAAATGACATTCTATAAGAATTAATTTAAAGTAAAGGTATTTATAACCTAAAACCATATCTTCTACTAAATAGATTTTAATATAGGGTCATATAACTGTTATCCATGTCTATAAATAGAAATTAGAAAGATAAAATGATTTGAGACATCATTGTTTTTAATTTATAATATTTACATATTATATAAATATATTTATTTATGGCACAATTATGATGTTGTGATAACCTCATTAATGAAATATTCAAATAAATGAATTTATAAATATTAAAAAAAATTCATTTAGTATTTTTGATGTCATAAAAAAAATTTATAGATTATATTAATTTATTATATTTGATTTAATTCCTCAATTTCAAAGGAATCCGATTGTAATGAATTTAAAAAAAAGTAAATTATGAATAGTGTCTAAAATTGACACAATTAGTAACTTAAAACATAAAATAGATTATTAAATGATATTAAACATCAATAAATATAATATTCATCCCAATGGTTAATATAAGTCCAAATATTTCATAAATGCCTTTTTTTGGGTCTTTTGATATGATATGGTAATTATGTTAACCCATAATTTGTAAATAACATGACATCACGGTAAGATTAAAAATGGTAAAATAAGGGTTAAACCAAAATTATAAGGATATAACAAATTATAAAATTTCCTAAAAATTATTTTATGATGTGTGTTAGAACATAGTAATATTATATTTTATGTAAATAATTTTTGTACCATTTTTAGTCAAATTTTAATTTATAATAAATTAATATTTTGAGAGTTTCCTAAAGTGCCCCTATTATTTATTATAAAAGGGAACCTCCTCCCTCTCCTCTTAAATCAGTTTTGAGCCTTAAACCTTTGGAAAACCCTTCCAATTTCTCTTATCAATTTCCCCAGTCAAATTATAGAGGTTCATTACTTCTGAAGAGACCAACTCTAGTGCCCGAGGATATTTTTTTTAAAGAGGCACGTCGAGGAAGTGGTAATATCTTCAACCAATTCTTTCAAATTTATTTCTTCTTCCACTTCATCTTATTTAGTTGTTTCATTTTATAGTAATAACATCAGTATGACTAATATACTGTTATTTTATTATAAATATGAAAAAAACATATTTTACCATCTATCAATCCATATTAAAATGAAATAATCGCGCGTGCATACGTACGGATTACTGTCTCCACACTCTGGAGTAATATATTTTTCACCACCACCTTACATGGATGGGTATAATGGCAGAAATAATAAATATATATGATTATTATAACATTATACTTATTATTATATAAAATAAACCATTCACTACAATACCATTCAACAATTATGGGAACGATATCGTCGCTCGTGCGTACGTACGGCTTACCATCTCTACAGTGCGATGTGATTAGTTCGACATAATATTCATTAAATCATGATTATATAATTGAATTGAATGAAAAAATTTGATATATTTTATAGTAATAACATTATTTAAATGATATAAATATAACGTAAAAAGCAATAATAACTTACTAGACAAAACATACATATGAACATAAAGCAATTAATACCAGAATAATGAGTAAAAATTAAATTTTACTAACAAACAGATGAATATATGATCATAAACGTTATCATAAAAATTATTAGGATTCTGTTATAAATATGTAACATTTTTTTAATCAACAAAGAAAATGTTTGGATACATTTGAATGATATCGGACCTAAGGTAAAGGATAATTTTTCAATCTCATTTTTATTTGAGATAGTTTATACGTAAGTATTTACTAGGGGTATATTTATCTTCCATTTCCATTTTGTAAAAGAATATTATCATAAAATGTTTACTATTTTTCAATGTATTTTTAAAGCCATTTTTACTGATTCTTACTTTTACAATATGTCTTTGAAGGAATCTTTCCTATATTTACCATATGAGGTACTTTTTGGACGTTTTCGAAAAAATTAAGAGAAGAATATTTTTTTATGTTTTATGGCATGAACATATTTTTATGCTTTCATAATTATTTATTTCCTTGAAGAATTACCTACATGATTACATGTTTATTTTAAAATAAAATTATTTATTCTATAATTGTGTGATATTTTGATGAAGGAAAACATTTTTTGAAAAATAAAGGATATTTTCCTCAAGAATGAAGCTAAACTATTTTTTCAAAATTATTTTCCATCTAAAAATACATAGGTTGATGTTTATATCCATATTATTACTTATATTTGATTTTTTAAATGATTAATTTTTTTATGAAATCTATTTTTGAATTATTTCATAATGGATTGATGTTTAAGAAACCTATTTTATTTCATGGGTTATGTTATAGTGAATGTTTTTATGTTTCTACAGAACATGTAAGAGTGCTTTCATTATGAGATGGGTGGGACCTATATCACCCTTCAATTCATTTGGTAATGATTTATATCTCATGAGATATAAATGGATGGAATGAAATGTTAATCCGGTTCAGTGATACATGGCTCAAACGAGGAGAGAACTCGGTTTAGTAATGGACATTGTCCGCTGTGATGGTCTCGGAAATGAGCCTTGACTAATAATAAATGATTAACTATGATTATGTGTGTATTCCACAAAATTTCATTTCTTATTTTAGGACTATTGGGATTTCATTTCACTTTTATGATATATCCCATGACATGATATTATGATCTTTTATATGCAATATAAGATTTTTAAATATTATGTTCTTATGAATATGGTCTGATTTTTATTTCATTTTTTTACCCATACTGAGAAATATTGCTCACCATTTTATATGTTTCTTTTCCCCAGGACATGAAGAAGTGTATTATGTATGACAATCCAAAAAGGATTCTAGTTATGATGAAATAAACGGGAGACAATGTAGATGTTTTATAAACCTGTTTTTTTAGGTTTCCCAGTTTCTAAAGACACTATACCTATACGGTCCTATCATGTTTTTTTATATGTTTTAATAAATATACTTCAATTCTGATGTGATATCTGTTTAAGTAATGAACGGGTCGCTATATGGAGTATGTCGTACACATGAGAGAAGTTATTATATTTCCATAAAATGTAGATTATAATGGTATGTGTGATATAATAATTCCTTATGTATAATAATATCAAAAATATCATTAAAAATAATAAATAAATTATTATTTACCTCATTGATTGGTGGTAATGTGAAAATTAATGACAACAATTCATGAGGCAATTTTCCAATTTACACACAAATGATGATTTCGTAACCCATTTAATGGAAGTCTCTATGGTTCTAGGGTACTACATTAACATAATAACATATCATTATGTATGATATACTGGAGTTATTATATTATAAAAGTTAAGAAAATATTGAATTTGGAAAAATAAGAATGAAAAAGAAGGAGCTTAGTGAAGAAAATTACCTTTTCTTAGAAGCACCTTATTTGGAAATCATATTAAGGACCCTAGTTTTGGAATTTCGGAGGAAAAAAATCTATAGAACAAGTAAGTGTATATTGGGAATGACTTGTTAATGGGGTTTTTGAACTATTTGTTAGGACCATGATAATGTGTAAGATAATAGTATTCAAGTACTGTCTTTTTTTGTCAATGAGATTTCAAATAGATGGAAATTACTTCACATTATTTTTGGGGAAAATAGGGATGACCATCATATTCATAAAATTGAACTCAAAATGTTTCATAAATTTCATAATATTTGTAAAAATATTTTCTATAAGAAATGGATCATAGGACTCACCTTGTGTATAGGATGATGTTTTCATTTTAATGAAGATGAGAATTATATTCCATATAGATATGATATAAATCTGATGATGCTTATTTTTTTGTAGTTCATACAAATAATAGGTATATTTAAAAACTTATGATTCAATATTGATGAATTAAATGTATTGAAAAATTAAAGCTAATAATATTCAGACCAATTTTATTGAGGCTGGTTGTAATGAAAGGATGTTTATGAATTAATTAGAAGTTATAATACTTCCTAATTATTCGAAGATGATTTATAAGATGGTATTTAATGTATAAAAAGTAATGAAGGAAATTATGATTGAAATATTATGTTTTTCAAAGAAGTATGTTTTTATAACAAATATTTTATGTCTCAATACATCAGAGTGATAACATTAGAAAAAAAATTGGTTGATGGATGGAGAGGATGATCATTTTTTGAGAAAATTAAAGGTGATGGATTTCAATCAGAAAAATAATAAAAAATATTTAAATACATGGAGAAAGAAGTTGATGGGAATAATAATTATAAAAGTGAAATATGTTATGAGTTATAAGTTCTTTGACATCATATTTAGAAATGAATAAAGAATCTATTGAAGTTGAAACAGCTGGAACATATCCATTGGACTCTGTGTGCCACTGATAATTAGCGGTACTCTAACACAAATTATTCATTACATTTTTTAGTATCCATATGACATTAGAAGTAGTTTGATAAGAAAAATTTGTTTAATCATAAATTTTTTTATGAATAATTTTCTTAGGATATGTTTGGATAATTGAATAAGAAAACCTTTTTAGTCAAGTGATCAAGAATGTTTTGAATATCAATATGAAGTGGGTAACGAAATAAAGAAGAATAATAAGAGTCTGATTTGATGATTTTTCTAAAAGTGTTTTCAAAGGGGGACAAGAATCTATCTTGAGGTTCAAAAAAATCATTTTTTATCAATTTATATGGAAAATAATAATGGGAAGAAATATGTTTTACATTTTTCTCAATTAATACAAAGAAACGTATTGAATAATCTTATTTCATAATCATAATGAGTAAATCTTAATGATTATATTGGTTTTAAAATTGGTATAGATCAATTTTATGGAATTTCTTCAGTTGTAATCTATTTTCAAGCGGTTCAAGAAAAACAAAATGACAAAATTCCCTCACCATAATGGAAAAATATTAATGGGAAATTGGAATCAAAATCTAACAGAAGATTGAAAATAATATCGAATCTATATATCTCTTCATATATGTAAGCTGTATAGTGAATCATAATAAAAAGCGTATTGGGAAATTAGATTAGAGAATCATATTTGGACTGAAATTTTTTTTATAATTTATAATACATTGAATAAGTCAAAGAGAGATCCAAAATTGAAGGGAAATTAAAGGGTCTAATCAAGTCAAATAAATATATAATATTTCAATAATATTAATGATTTATGAAATTTGGTAATGTGGGAAAACCATTTCAAAATCATCTTTAATCCATTTTAGTGTGTCTATAAATGGTGGAGAATACTTTATGTATTATATAACATAAATCTCTCATGAAAGAGGATATAGAAACTCTATAATTCTAGAAGGAATATGTTTTGGGATTGTGTTTTCTTGAATAATTTATCTGGATAGTATGGAAAGATAGAAGAAGGTCATATTCAGAGTTTTGCGAGTGGAATGAGTAATCAGACTGGGATTTCTGGACTAATAAAGAAGAAGTCAAGGATTTTTTTCATGATATTCTGACAGATTATTAATTCTATATTGAATAATCAAACATTGGTATTATATTTCTAAATCAGTCTTAGTATCATTAGAAATCCTATGGTAAGGTCCTTCCTATTACTGGGTAGGAAATTGAAGAATTTTTTTGAATAAAATATACGTGAAAGTTGATCAAGAATCACCATAACATTTTTTTTTACAAAACATTTCATGAAATTTTTATGCTACATGAAGAACACGAACTTTTGTATTAAACATAGTGTTACACGAGTGTAAGGGAATATCCTACTTGTTGTATTCCACAAAAAGGATTATTTTATAGTGGATCATGTGACATTGGATTGTTTCTAAACCATACCAAGGACATAGGTACTCTTGTTTAGTTGTGAACCTTATGAATTATTATTTTCCTATGGATTTTTGTTTATTTAATTCAGTAGATAAATAAATATTTAACAGGAAGTGATGGTTATTGTCTAATGAAATGAATCTTAAAATAAAAATGATATCAAGGATTCACCCTGTCCCCATCTCAGTGATACAACTATCTTGACTGGTCAATTACTAGTGTTATCATAGATAACATCTCCTTCTTTTATTCTTTTATGATGTTTTGAAGATAATATGATGGATAATATGAATAGGGTCAATAGTAAATGAAATCTATTTTTCAAGGATAAGAACTATCATATCTCGAATGATAGAATGTTTCCTTATCTTATGTATCTGGGGTGTGATATTTTTGAAGATACAATATATGGATTTACGTCTATTGACAAGAAGAATACTGAGAATAATGGAATGGAAAATAATGATTTAAAATAATCACTTTCTGAAAGTGATTTTTTAGAGTGAAAAGTGTTTCCACAACCAAATGTATCTAGGTTAAGTTGAAAACATTTATAAAGGTAATACAAAATTCAATATGGAAAAAATAAAAATTAGGTTTCTAAGGTATGAAGATCTAAAAATAGATGAGTATGAATCTATTGGGAACATTTTTATGAGAGAAAATGACATTTTCAGAAATATCAGATGTCTTGGGGAAAATAAATAGGATTATATATTTTTCGAAAATATATTAAGATTTATTACTAAAATGATTGTTCCCAAAGTATCCTAATTAGATGATTCAGATCCCAAGACTCTATATGTGCATGATCTTCACAGTATACTCATTACTTATGAAATTTGAAGGGATAAAGTTATAAATGTAATAATAAAAGCTGATAGAGAAAAATCATTCAATGATGCTGAGAAAGAAAATATTATAAATTATATTGAGGAATATTATGTCTCTTAATATGACTCCAATAATGAGGTATCTAAAAATATTGATGAAATTTTAACCTTGTTTTCTAAAAATGTGAGAAGAGGTACTTGTAAATAAAAAGGGAAACATCACTTGAAGTGATTTGAATGTGGATTTATTAGGAATTTTGTGGCTAATTGTACTTGAAGAATGAATGAATATAATAGTGATCAAGATGAAGGAAGGCCAATAAACTAATGGAAGAAACATGGTGATAAGGAAAAATAATATTCGAAAGTTAAAAAAAATTATTCAAATAAAAAAGAATACGTTTAATATATGAATATAACAAAGATGAAGATAGTGAGGCAGAATATAAATAATATTTTATGGGGGATGGAGAAAATAATTTCATTGCAATAGTGAACAGTGATGAGTTTGGAATTAAAAGTTTTGAAGAAGAAGAAAAAAAATTACAATTTCATCTTAATTAAGAATTTAATGACTGTATAATAATTGACGAAAGAAAAGTGAAATAAAATATGATGTTCAAAATTAAAATTTCCTCAATATGAAAATCAATAATGTTTTCTTGGAGATAATTTCAAGACACTAAGAGAGATTGATTATTTGAAGAAATATCTGGAGAATGAAAAAAAATCATAATGAACATCTTAATGTAAAATTGAATGAAAATAAAAAACAGTGGGAACACATCGAAAAAAATTTCTAAATATGAATAGAATGGTTCATGTTTCAGAAACTCTATATCTACGGTTGGTGAATGGTCTCAAAAAGATAAACCTGATAAGGATAAAAAAACATTTCATCCAAAGGTTGAAAAGAAAGATGGATTTGATTCTAACAAGAATAAAGATGGAAATGTTTCTGCAGAGAATAAAGTTGGGGATTTTATGTATGTGTAAAGACAAACAATGTGGTGAAGTCATAAGTGTCTAAAAATTCTAAGTCCAAAATTGTTTCTATTAATTTTGATTTTGAAAAGGATGAAAATAAAAACCATGATGAAAAAGAAGAATATGGTAGAGGCCAATATGGTTAGTGTTTAAAAAAGTTCTAATAAAAAAAAAGATATTATTGAGAAACATGTTTACATATCTGGTCAGTATTAATATTCTAGAGGAAAATATTCCTTATATGGTTACTTCTAGTTTTTAGTGGATTCAGACAGATGAAAAATATGTGTTGGTTCAATCAACAACATTATAAATATTCATGAATTTTTTGCAGAAGATGTTTTAGGTGGTGTAAATCTCCTAAAAGAAAGAATTATGAGAAGGATATTCATATGAATTTTGAGAAGAATGGTGTAAAAATAAAGAATATGTTGTAACCTATTGAAACTATTTGTGAAAGATGTGAAAAACCAGTATATCTTGCTAAATGATGTATTGTTTTGTTACCTACACAATAAGAGATCCTTAATTATTAGAATCTGTAGATGAAGAAAGAAAAAGGGAAAGAAAAAGTTATTGTTTTTGAAACTTCTTTGAAACATACAAAAGGATAACAACCTATGATTCTTAATAGTGGGTGTTATTATCATATGACAGGAGACATTAAATTGTCTAATCATGTGAAATAATTTAAATAAGGAATGGTGACATTTAGAAATGATGAATCTCTCATAATTAAAGGTGTTGGATCATCCATCATTGGGAAAAGAAGGATGAAATCCAAGAAATATATGTATATTTATGGGATGAAACATAACATTTATAGTTGTATCATAATTTTCTGATGAAGGAGACAGAGTAATTTTCATAAAATATGGGTTTATCATAAAAATTGAGAAAGGTGGAAAGATAGTTACAGGAGGCCAACATACAAAAGGAGACTTTTTTGAGGTTGGTGAAATAAAAAAATTGTGTAATTGGGAATGGTGGAAGAAAATCATGTGTGATATTAATGGTTTGTATATTCATGTTAAAGAATCATGAGAATGTTATCTAAAATAGATACTGTTCAAGGATGTCTTGATATGTCCAGAAGAAGAGATTGGTGTTTCCCTATTTCTATGAAAAGAAAAATTACATATTTAGTGCATAATAAAGTTAAGGTTTGTTCTAAAAAACCCTAGAACATATCCATTCTGATATTTTTAAAATAATGAGAAAACAATTAATAAATGGATATAATTACTTCATCTTTTTCATTTTTGACTTTACTCTCATTACTTGTGTTATGTATATCAGACATAAGTTAGATTCTATAAAAAAATAAAAAGTTTTAGGAGGAAATATGAGATGTAATTTGAGTTTATAGTGGAGAAGTTGAGAACTGAAAATAGAGGTGAGTATAAGTATAAATTTTTTTAATGTTATGTTGATAATCATGAAATTAGTCCTGAGTATAGTTCTATGTACACTCCTCAACAAAATGGGTTTGTTGAAAGGAAGAACAAAAGTTTTGTATAAATGGAGAGAACTAAGTAACTTCAACACAGTCTAACACATTGCAATTAGAGGAAATCAATGAGTAATATTATGTATATTCCAAAAAAATGTTCCAATAGTCGAAGTTCAAATATGACTCCATATGAAATTTTTTATAATAAAAATCCATGTTTAAAACACAAAATAGTTTTTTTTGATTCCATAAATCATAAAATCTAAATGTGGAAAACATGTAATTCTTGATCAAAGAGGTGTAGATGGAATTTTTCTTCGATATGCTCCAAAATAAGTAGATATAGGTGTTTCAATAAATAAATCTGAAGGATATTTGATTTTGTTTATGGGGATGTTATTGAAGATGATGGGGAAGATAAATAGACTTAGGGAGATAAGGAAAATGATCCTAATAAAAAAAATTCATTAACAATACTTATAAAGATATTGTAAATAGTTATCATAATGAAGAAGAAGAATCAGACCCAATTATTTCATGTGTTGAGGATGATAGTCAAAAATATTATCTTAGGATAATGATTAAAGTGGAAGCTCAGAACATTGTTGGTGATCAACATCTGAAGGATCAAACAAGAAACTCATAAAAAGTGGTTACATATACTTCTTTGTATTCAAATGTCGAGCCGAATGATGTGAATGAATCTTCTGAGAATCTAGAATGGGTTCATGAAATTAATTATGATCTTTATCAAATATAATGTAATGATACTTGGTAACTCTTACCAATTTTAGTTAAAAAAACGTTATTGGTAAAAAATGTTTTTTTCGTAACAAGCTGAATGAAGAAGGAGAAGTTATAAGAAACCATGAAATATATGTTTCAAAATATTACACACAAATTAAAGGTATTGATTTTAATGAAACTTTTTCTCAAGTGTAAGGGTTAGAAATAATTATAATTTTTATTGATATTATCACAAAATTAAGTTACAAAATCATTCAATTGGATTTGAATTGCACATTTATGAAATAGAATCTTGATGAGGAAATATACATTGAAAACCCGTGTGTATTTTTGTTGGGAAGGAATAATGTTTTATGTATAAGGAGAATAAATCCTTGTATGGGCTAAACAATGCTCCAAGGTAATGGGATTAAAAATTTGATACTTGATTGAGGTTGATAAATTTTATGAGCTGAAGAGTTTATTATTATGTCAAACGTTACCTTATGGCTTTTTTCATTCATTTATATCTTTTAAATAAAAAACACATTTCATTAATAATTCATTATATCTATACAGAAATTTATATGAAACATATTTCAATCCATAAATAAATTTATAAGAATTTTTGTTTTGTATACAAATCTACAATTATATTTCTTATGTCATAATAGTTACTAGAACAAATCTGATCCTTAATAAAACCTAGAATCTATCTGGTTCTCAATTCTGATTCATCCTTATTTTCGATACTAATTTTATGTTTCCTAAATTCTGAATCTCATAAAAATTTAGATCCCTTGTGTTTCTTAGATTCTAAACCCCTCAAAATTTCATATTCACTGAGTTTCATAAATTCTGAAGTGTCCTGATTTTTTATTTTGATTTTATGTTTCATAAATTCTTATTCACTCATAAAATCAAATTTGATTTATGTTTCATAAAATCAGATTCGTATAGAAATTAGAATTTGATTCCCTGTGTTTTCAATTCCAATTCTCAATAATTTTTTGATCTGATTCTTAATTTTCTTAGGATCTGATTTCATATTTTTCTTAAAGATTCTATATTTCCGTAATGTTACATTTTTTCTCTTTCTTAAAGATTCAATATGTTCTTAATGTTATGATTTTATATATTTCATAAATATTATAGATTTAATTAATTTATTGTTTCTTACATTCAGATTCTTATATATTATTGAAAAGCTAATGTTACTTTTGAATGTTTTTGTCATCTAAATGATGTTGTTGGTTTAGTTGCAATATGATCATTACAAATACCACAAGTCTGAGTCCCTCCAAAATTTCAAGAAAAATATGACCATTGGAGGTGAATTATACCATTGGAGATATCACCTGTAAATACCCAATCCATTTTATGTTATCATAGCAGTGCTCTTTTTTGAGAAGTGACACTCTGTGAGATCTCTTCTAGATTTTCTTCATGTGAAATCCTTGAAGATTTTAAGTTGTAAAGAACTTCTTCGACATACATAAATATTCCCCCAAAAAAATTCCTTTTGAGATTGTGATTGTTTATTTATAAAATTGATTTATTCCATGATGAAAGAAGATAGAGTTTTTTATTACCTTCTTAATTGAGGTCTTCCAAGTTGAAGGATTATAGAGGTTCTTATCACCTTATATATCTAGGGATTGCGGGGATAGCATGAAAAATACCGATATTTGTATCGAGGGATAACCATTCTGTGGGTAAAATAAACTTTATTGAATGTATAAATCAAGGGACATTTATACAAGGTTTTTGGATACCAATCTCTTTGGGTTAAAATATTTCATTACCCTTGTACTAATTTTTTAATTACAAGATATTTTATTCCACTACATATTTTATTATAAATAGAAAGTGAAACTTTCTTACGCTTTCTATATTATAATAACTTTGATTTAAGATTCTATAAACTTTAATTAAGAATCTCACTTATGTATACTTGTGTGCATATTTCTTCTTAATATCTTCAAATTTGGACTTTGAGCACTTTTGATATCTTTTTTAAAGATAGTAGAGGGATTTGTGAGTCTTTTTTATTTTACTTTTTTTAATATTTCCTTAAGATTAAATTTTTTTTAAACTTAAAATTTCCCCCACTCTTGTAATTGAGTTTCTACTTCTCATATTTCGATACTAAAATTGGTATCATATCCTGTCTTTGATATAATATTTCTTACACTTAGTAGAAAAGGCATATTTTCACTACAAAGTTTCCTTACTCTTTGTTCACTTATTCAATTAGTTTATAAATTTTTTATATGTAATCTTTGGTTATAAATACATAATAAACTAATATGTGGAGTGGAAAAGTTTTGTTTTTAAAAAATGAATGAATTAATTTTGTATATTTTGATAATCTAAATCCAACAAGACATTCTATTGTTAATGGTAATGATTATAAGTATTGTAGACATTGAATGAAGATATTTGTTATTAAAATTGGACTAGATGATTTTCTGACGCTCACTATAGATTACAAGATATCATAAAAAAAGTCATATTATTCTCTAACCAAGATAAAAAATAATATCAATTGAATTATAAGGTAAGAAACAACTTTTTGTATCTATGAATAGGAATATATACATCCAGATATCTTCTTATGAAGTAGAAAATTTTATTTTGAAGAAACCTAAAGTTACACAGTTTGGAACATCGAATGTTATAGAAACTAGCAGAGTTATAATTAGGATATATTATCAGGGTTTTTTCCCTTATGGAGAGCTAATTGTTAATGTTCAAAAAAGATTCATATCTATTGTAAATAGTCTACAGTCAATGGGAGAAAAAGTCCCAGAAGATTAGATGCTTATTGAGAGTATTATTGATATCATCCCTAATGAGTGGGAATCTAAGAGAACTTCTATTTATGAACCATGAAATTTAAAACAATTAATCTTAATGATATATTTGGGACTCTCTTGAAACATGAGAATAGATTGAAGATAGATGATGATAATATAATGATGAAAAATGGGAGTGTTTCTTTTACTACTACTAGAAATCATCTAAAATCAAAGACTCCTGAGAAAGATGTTAAGACAACAAATTATAAGAAAGTTGTTTTTAAATCAGACTCATGTGAATATGAACAGTTAGATAATGAATTATCCAGTATAACTCGTATGATGAAAAATATTGTTGGTAAGAAGGATTTTTAGTATAATTATATGAGGAAATATCGTAATGATAAGAATGATTTATAGGTTACACATTATAAATACAAGAAAAATGGACATATAAGACCTGATTGCCCAAACCTAAGAATAATGGACAAGAAAAACATACACTTCGAAAGGAATCAGAGAAGATACTGTAAGACTATGGTGAAAATGTTCAAGAAAGAAAATTATTCTTGGAGTGTAAGTGGTGGTGACTCATATAATGAATCTTCAGATAATGTATCATTTAGAAAAAATAATATTTGTCCTATATCTAGAATACCTATAGAAAAAATGATACATGGATAAGGTACACACTAATAAATAATTAATAAATATATATTTATGTGGTACTTATCCCGATGAAAATCATTATGAATCTTCAGATGAAGAATCTACCTCGTCAGAAGATAATTCTTTATATTTCTTGGAATAAGCCTCTCGTTTTTCCAAGTAACTTGAGAATTTGAATAGTAATATTAATAAGAAAACTGATAAAGAAAATTCTAGAATCAATATTTTATCAAAATAATTATAAGATCTTTCTAAAGATCATGATGAAAAATATTTTTAAATTATTTCAATTTCAAAAATACATGAGTAAGTTAATTCTGAGAAGGATATACATTCTAAGGATTTATAAAATTTTATTTCAAAAAATATACTTTTGATACAAACTCTAATTATTAGAGTAACAAATATGAGGATAAGAATTTAGTCATCAGACTAAAATATGAAATATTTTCATTAATGAAATTTTTATCAAAAATTACTTCTTTTAAAGAGAATTTAAATAAGATGTATTAAAAAAATCTTCTTATGAATAGTTCTTGATTTGGTTATTCTCACTGAAAACTAGTTTATAGTAAAAATTATTTTGTTCCTTAATATTCCACTTTTTTCACTAAGTTTCAAAGTTATAGAAATTGGGAGAAATATTTTTATTTGAATAAAACTCAATATTTAGGTTTTTATAATTCATACTTTTCTATGAAAATGTGGATTCCTATGAATTTATTTTCTAACATTTTTGGATCCGTGAATGTTTGGATTCCGAAAGTCAAACTATTTTATTTTTAAAAAAATAATGGAATTTACAACAATAATAAATGGTACATGGATAGTGGATTTTCCCAGAACATGAATGTTTACAAAAACTTCTTTTAAAATATTATTTAGATGAAATGTGGAAGAGTCAATTTCAGATACAATGCTTAATGAGAAATTATTGGTATAGGTAATATCGTTCTACTTGGAAAAGACTTAATTTAAAATTTATTATTTATTAAATGTCTTAATCATAACCATATAAGAATAATCCATTATGTGATGACGGTTACCTTGGGAACTTTTGGAATGATAAATTATTATTACATAATTCCAAGGATGAGTTTATTCTTTCTTCCCATCAGTATGAGAATGTTTATACAATTAACATAGAAGATCTTAGGAGCCATGAATTACCATGCCTTAGTGTAATGGAAGACCAGTATTGGTTATGGAAAAGAATATTACGACACTATAAACTTAACATATTTTCTTAAATATTTAAGAAAATACGTGTTAATCATATACTAGATCATAGATTTGATTATTCAAAGGTCTTTGACCCTTATCGATATGGCTGGCAACATAATTCATGCTTTAAATCTATTAGTGAAATCTCAACTTCTGATGCATTATAGCTAGTACACATGATCTTCTTTTTTCCTACACAAACCGTTAGTATTGAGGAAAAATAATATGTATTTGTTTTAGTTGATGATTACACTAGATATACATGGTTCTATTTTTTAACAAGGAAATCTGAAGACTTTTCTTATTTCAAATATTTTTCATCCAATGTTAAAAATGAAAAAAACCAACCATTGATAACAATTCATGATGATCATGGTGGAGAATTTGTAAATTCATATTTGGAATCATTTTGTTGTAATAAAGGCATTACTCATAACATCTCAGCTCCATGTACTCAAAAATTGGTGTTGTTGAAAGAAGAAATCAGAATTTTCAAGAGATAAAAAGATCTATGTTGAGTGATAACTCAATTTATAAACAATATTGGTATGAAGCTTCAGTACTACTATTTATTCTATAAATCATTTTTTAATAAGGATATTTCTTCATAAAACACCTTATGAGTTGTAGACAGGTAAAAAACCTAATGTTTCATACTTTGTATTATTTCGATGCAAAGTATTCATTCTGAATACAAAAGATAACTTATACAATTTCACACCTAAATCTGATAAAGGAATATATTTTCGAAATTCCACTACCTCTAAGGCTTATAGTGTTTTTAATAAAAATTATTTTACTGTTGAGGAAATAGTACATGTTCATATTTATGAAATTGATACCTTTTCTTTAAACGACCCCAACCTATATCTTCATATATAATTTCCAAAATTGATTATCAACTTTTGATGGATGATTATTATAATGAGGAGAATACATAAGAAATTTTTTCTGAAGTATTTAATTCAGAATATATTCTACCCTATGTTGATGAATGAGTTTTACAAAACCCAATTTAGTTGTTTCTAAAGAATCATCCATGTGAGAGTATAAGTGGTGATGTACATCAACCCATAAGTAATAGAAGTTATTTATTAAATGAAGTAGATCATCTAGAATTTCATTCCTAGTTAGAACCTAAAATTACTGATGAGGATTTGGCGGATGATGATTAGATTTATTCTATACAAGATGAGCTAAATGAATTTGAATGGGACAATTCCAAGACCTGGGTTAAAAGTACAAAAGAAATATATGTAATTAGAGTTATGTGGGTCTTCAAAAATAAATGGGATGAAAATGTAATCATTGTAATAAATAAAGGAATATTAGTTACTAACGGGTATAATCAATAAGAAGGAATAGAATATAGAGAAACCTATGCTCGGATTGCTGTACTTGAATCCATTCAAGTTCTCTTAACCTTTCCAATATTCTTTAACATAAAACATTATCAAATCGATCTAAATTTTGCTTTCCTTAGTGGATATGTTCAATAGGAAGTTTATGTTGAACAACCACCTATTTTTGGAAGACAAAACACATCATTAATATGTTATTAAACATACCAATGCCTAAAATGGTCTTACAAAATCCCATAGAGCATGGTATGATAGATATACTAAATTTTTGTTAAAAAACAATTATTGTAAGGGAACTGTTGATCCAAAACTATTTATAAAGAATGAAAATAAAAGGGTTTTAATTGTTCCATTTTTTCTTGATTACATTATATTTGTATCAACTCAGTAATCCATAACTAATTTGTTTTCAAATCTTATGATATCTGAGTTTGAAATGAGTACGATTGGTGAGTTAACATTTTTTTTTGGTTTTGAAATTTCTCAAAAACCATAAGGAACCAACATATATCAAGATAAGTATATTAAAAATATCCTTAAAATGTATGGATTTGAAAACACTGAAAGTATAAGTACTTCAATCAGTGCCTCAAATACTCTAGATATTTTTGAAGTTGGGAAACCCGTAGATCAAACATCTTTTAGAGGTATGATAGGAAGTTAAATATACTTAATAGTTAGTAATATAGGCTAAATGTTTTCATTATGATTTTGTGAAATATATCAATCAATTCTAAAAGAATCCCATTTAAAAACTGTGAATATATTTTCTCTATATAAAGGGAACTATGGATTTATTACCATTCTATTCTTCTTGAAATGATTTTTTTGAAAAAATATTTTTGGATTGTGACTTTGGTGGTTGTACAATGGCTAGGAAAAGTAAATCCAAAGCATTTCTTTTCATAGGATATTCATTATTTTATTGGCCCTGAAAGAATCAACAGTCTGTAGCACTTTCCACTGCTGAAGATGAATATGTTACTACTGAAAGTTGTTGTGATCAAGTGTTATAGATGCAACACACACTCAAAAATTATTGAATGTGTTTTACAAAAAATCAAATATTATTTGATAACAATATTTCCAAAACGTTATGAAAAAACCCTTCACAGCACTCTCATTAAAAGAACATAGATATTAAGCATCACTTTCTTAGTGATCACACACATAAAGGGGATATTATTTTACAATTTATCAGAACATAAGATAAACTTGTTAGTATTTTTACAAAATCATTAGCTTCTGATAGATTTAAACATATTAAAAAATGTTAGGAATGATCACTATAAGGTAATAATTCAAATTAAATTTTTGTTTAAACTATCTCGTTATATTTAGACAATCACTTTCATTGGGGGAGTAAATTTGTTTTCATAATAATGTTTTTTGAAACCAAATAATTATTTTCATAAACTAATAATGTTTTTCGGAACCTAATAAAGATATTTGCATCCTAAAAAGGTTTTTCAAAAAATATTAATGTTTTTAAAAAAACCAATAAAACAATTGATAATCTAATATTTCTAAGAATAGTTTTATCAAACACTAACAATCCCTATGTGAACTCAGAATGGTACTTGTTTCATAGTTTCATTTCTATTTCTTGGTATTTCAATATTATTTTAATAATAACTTCAACATATTCAAAATTCCTTAAATCCATTTTATTTCCTTAAACCCTCAAAATATCAGAGCCTATAAATATTTTTCAGATCAAATTCAACCCTTAGATTAGATCAGATCAATTACAGCCATTTAATCCTATTTTGAATATGGATTGTCTTTATGATTCCTATAAAAAGGAGGGACCCCCTTTATGTCCAACATTGGTTTCTGTAGATTTCTCACTAATTTTCTTCTTCCCTTCAAATCCACCATTCCACCATCCATAATCTTCCTTAACATTCTGAATGTCTCTATATGGATCATTTCAGACATCAATTCCTGTGAATAAAGAGCATAAATATTGGATAATCTTTAGAGAAATGTTAATTGATCGGTAATTGTTTCTTAGGTATGATTCTCTAATAATAATGATCATAAAGTTTCAAGGTTGGTAAAGTATTAATACTGAGTACAATAAAGGATAATAAGATCCTATTTATGTATACTTGGTTATACAATTCTATCAATTAGTTGATTTTTTTCGTAGAAGAAAAAGCTAATTTTCAATTCTAGAGTTTTGGAAAAAATCTATTTCTTATCTTATATAAAATCTTCAAATGTTCTTGGGATTATATATGATGGTGAATCTTACTATTTCTCCCACAAGATTTTAGACTCATAAGGATCCATTGATAATGATAAGTTGATTTATTACTTAGGCCTTAAGGGAGTGAAGAAGCCAAATATTTGAAACCTTTCAACCATCTTCAGAATCATTTCATTATTGACAAAAAATATTTTTAATTCCAAGGAAAGGATACAATGATACCTTAAAGATCACAGATATCTTAATTATGGATTTTTTTTAATCAATGGAAGATTAACTTGGTGAAGTTCATATTTCTTACCATCGACAAGATAAAGGATGGGATGATCAAGTCTCAGATCCTAATGTATCGAACAATATTTTCCAAGATCATTGAATATTTTTTATGCTTTTTCAACATTCATTTGAAGTCAAAGCCTATAAATTTTAAGATTATTTTGTTAACTAATGACACATTTAAGATAATGGAATATGATTTCAGTGATAAGACAAATGAATTTTTTTGATATTTTGGGCAAGGCATGCCAAATTGGATAAAGTTGAATGTCTAAACTGAAGAAAAGAAATGTTCCAAAACAAAACCAGATCAAGAATTTGAACCTACAAAGTCTAAGAAAAAAAATTATTACTCTGATGAATTTGTAACTAGATGGAGAAAACTCAAAGAGAAAACGAAAAAATGTAGACCAGTGTTTGGTTTAGATCTAGCTGAAGCTAAGGAATTTAAAGTTAAAGCTACTAAAGATATTGAAAAGAAAGATAAAGATAAGAATCTTAAGAATAATAATTATTAATAAGAAATAATTGAATCTTTTTTGAAGTATTTTGAAGTAGTTTCAGAACTGATTCATATTTTATAATCGTTTCATTAAGAAACAAAACTTACTCAACTTCTCAACAAATAGCAGTAGAGGTAACCCTTTCAGGAAAGTGAAAAACATTTGTTCCAAGAAATTTTTTTATTGTTCAGAACCATGTCAAGAATAATAAGGAGAAAAAAAATCAATTGAATGATATAGAAGATGAGATTTAAAAAATTGAAGAAACATAGGGGAAAATATATTCTGAAAATCTATCTTTAATAACCTCTAAAGCCTCGTCAGCCAATCTATTATCTAATGGAAATATAGTTTATAAAACTACTTTAACTCAAAAAGATAATTTCTTTTGACACCAAAGTTCACCTAATTTTATCCTATTAGGATATTGGTGATTTTGATTATGGTGGTGATGTTGAGTATTGTGATGATGGTGATGAATATGGTAATGTCAAAGTTGGTAATGATAATAACATTGAAGATTAATATGAAGATGAATATGAAAAGATCATTCATGTTTTTTATTAAAGGCAAGTAGTTAAGAATATCGAGATGCCAATCTATGTGAATTAAAAATGGAAGAAAGTAGATGCTGAGACATCTAAGGTAGTTGCATCAGAATTAGAATAGTCTCCCACCTCTTTTGGATAAGACTTTGTTGTTCAGTTTTTGAAGATTTTGGAGAAATCCATTCCATATTTTCCAATCCATGAGTCTAGATTCAAGATTATTCAAGAATCAGTAAACTAAAAGTTAGACTCTCTACCACTTTTCATGCAAAGAATATTAATGAATGAAGGTGATTTCAAAACCATTTTTCCTAACTATGATTTTCATTGGAAGTCATGAAATTAAATCACAAATTTGGTTGAATAAAGTTAAAAATGATCTTATGGTCTTTGATGACTGGTTTTCGATTTTTAAGGGATATTTCATAGAATCTGAGGACAATAGTAAAGATTTTTATAATAATTTAACAGAAAATATGAAGGAATTGAAAGGCATCTAGTTCCATGAAGTTAGATATCTAAATGTGAAATTCAACTCTATAATTCTCAAAGTTAATAGAATAAACTCTTATAGATATGATGTTTATGTAATGATTAAATCTCAAGATGAAAAGAATCCATGTAAGGAATAAATGATAGAGTTTCTCAAAGTTAATAACAAGAATCAAGAAGAGATTTTCCCAAAGTTTCAAGAAGATAACAAGGAACTAAAAATGGATAAGGCTATGCTCGAAAAATTAATGCCATGAAGGATGAATAATTTCATTTAATTCTGATCATTTTATATATAATATTTTTCTTTAATGAAAATGATGTTATCAATTTTTTCATGTTATTTTATCCTTAAATGTTTTTGTTACATTATACTTATTCCCATTTCATTTCGTAAATCACAAAGGAGGATAATAATGTTAGAAAATTATAAAAAATTTATTATGAAGAAGAATTTTTAACTAAGGGGTAGATATTTCCTTAAGAATGTATTATAAATATATAATGACAGAAAATGATCCTTAAGGGTATTTTTTAACCTAAGGGGGAGTAAATCATATTCCCCGTAAGCCATAAATTAAGGGGGAGTTAAATATTTCTTTTAAATTCAAATATGAAGTCTTATTATCTTAATATTCTTTTCTTAAATTGATTTTTATACTTTCTAAAAAGGGGTAGATTGATAATTTAATAGTTTCCTTGTGAATTTTTTCATTACCTTATGTTTTGGAAATCAGAAAAACATTTCCTTAATAATTATTTATATCTACAAGGAAATTTGTATAAAATATATTTCTATCTATAAATAATTTTTTATGCATGTTCATTTTATAGAAATATCTAAAATTATGTTTCTTAAGTTGGAATAGTTACTAGAGAAATTTAGTTCCTTAATAAAACTATTAATCATTCACTTTATTAATTTTGAATCTGCTAGATTTTTTTATTTTGATTTTATGTTTCATAAATTCCAAATCTCTTAAAAATTTGGATCTATTGAGTTTCCTAGATTCGGAATCACTCAAAAATGTTAATCCACTGAGTTTCTTAAATTTGTAATCATCTAGATTTTCAATTATGTTTTTATGTTTCATTAATTTTAATTCTCATAGAAAATAATCAAATTCATGTTTCGTAAATTTTGATTCACGCATAAATGAAAATGTGATTCCCTATGTTTTTTAGCTCTAATTCTCAATAATTTTCATATCCTATTCATAACTTTATTCTGATTTGATTTCATATCTTTCTTAAATATTATATATTAACCTAATGTTATGTTTTTCATCATTCTTAAAGATTCTATATTTTCATTTTGTTTTGATATTATATATTTCTTAAAGATTCTATATTTCCTTAATTAAATGTTTCTTACATTATGATTCTTACAAATTACTAAATATATAATGTTACTTGTGACATTTTTTGTTATCTAAACATTGTCGTTGTTTCTGTTATAATATAATCGTTAGAAATTACACCTATTCAATTACCTCTAAAACATCAGTAATAATATGACCATAGAAGGAGAATTCAACCATTGATATCTCGCCTATAAATACATTATCATTTGAACGAGATCATAGGTGTGAAATTTTGGGAGAACTGACACTCTTTGAGAGATCTAATAGATTTTATTCGTGAAAAATTCTTGAAGATTTTTAGTTGTGAATATCTTTTCCAGATATTTAAATATTCTACAAGATTTGTTTTGACTTGTGTGATTCCAATTTTTTTATATACAATCGAGGGCTTCCAAGAAAAAGAAAGACAGAGGTTCTGATTACCTAATTAATGAATGGCTTCCATGTTGAAGGAAGACAGAGGTGCCGATCAACTTATAGATTTGGGGCTTTCATGTATAGCAAGATAGATAACGATCTTTGTATCGAGGGAATACCATAGTGTGGGTAAGATAAAATTTCTGGAATGTATAAATTAATTGACCTTTATCAAAGGTTTTTGGATACCCTTCTCTTTAGGTTATCAAATTTCATTACACTTTTACTACTTTTTTAATTCCATTTTCTTTTATTCTGCAACAAATTTTGTTATAAAATCAAAGTGTAAATTTATTACACTTTCTCTATTGTAATAAATCTTATTTAAGGTTATTTAGTCTTTAAGGTAAAATATTACTTTATTATTCATGTGTGCTTATTTATTTGTAATATCATTGTATTCAGACATTGGGACCTTCTGATATATTTTTAAAAGATAGTAGATGGTTTTTTGAGTCATTTTTGTTTAACATTGTTATACAATGTTTCCTTAAGGTTAAAAACAGAATTTTTTAAACATACAAATCACACTGTCTTGTAATTAAGTAACTACATCTCATATTTTGATCCTATATTGATAGAAATATTTAGATCAATAATGTTTTTGAGTTTTTCATCATCACTATAGATTATGCTTATGAAATTATATTTTTGGGAATGATTAAATAGAAATTAAAATATTTTTTGAAGAGATTAAAAAGCTGATTGAGATGTCCATGTTGGGGGAAAAGAAATAAATTTTTTGGTTTAAAACTTTTACAAAACAATAAAAACATTTTTCATTCGCAAGAAAATTATGTTAAGGAACTTCTTAAGATGTTCAAGATGTAAATTAGAAACCATATTGCACACCAATTTCAGTGGGAACCGAGTTGAGTAAAGATGGAGAAGGAAAGGAAGTTGATCAAAAAGAGTTTTAGAAGCTGATTAGAAGTTTGTTACATTTTACAACCTCAAGACCTAACATTGTTAATGCTATTATCATATGTGAATGATTTCTATGTGCTCATAAATGATCAAATTTACACTCTGGAAAAATAATTCTTAGATATATCAAAGGCATAATTTTTTTTGGAATCAGGTATGATATATCCAAAAGTATTAACTTATTTGAGAATTAAGATGTAGATTGGGAAGGAAATATGTATGATAGAAAATCTACTTATGATGGAGTCTTCTTTCTGGGGAAGATTTATATTATTTGTCATATAAAAAAATTATGTATCTCATAGTACAAATTAATATGAGGATGTTTCTTCCACTCAAGAAGTTAATAACCATAAGTGGATGAAAGCTTCATTAGAATAATTAGTTGTTGTAGTGATGTTACACATGATTTTGGGAAGTGATAATAAAAGTTCAATCAATTTAACTAGGAATAAGGTACAACATTTTCATTAAAAACATATTGATATAAAATATCATTTCACTAAATATCATGTGTAGAATAATGAGTTGAAGTTGGATTTTTTCCTATATTGGCACAAGTAGATGATATTTTCACAAAACATATACCAAAGGAACTTTTTCACAAACTGAGGCTAAACATACACATACAAACTCCTTCTCATGAAGTTTTAAGTATTAATTTTTTACCCCTCTCTCATATTACCTTTTTATAGTATCATCAATAAGATAATTTTTTCATAAAAATATCCTTATGGAATCATGTATAAAGGGGGAGTTCTGGGTAAGCTGTGATTCTAGAATTGTAAGTGTTTGATAAATTCTAACTATTTTAAGGAGTGGTTGTAGGAAAATTTTATTTTCATAAAAATTTTAGAAGAATTTTGGAAGAAGCAGAAAGCTATAAAGAAATTTTAAAGTGTTTTCAGAGTCACTACTTTTTGACATCACTTTTTTTCTTTCAATAATTCTTATTTCCTATATTTAGTTAGCTCGTATGGGGTTAGAATTTTTTATATGTGATGCTTTTATTGAGGTTAAATAGTTATTTGATTTATGAATATTGGTTAAAAAAATACCAAGGGTACTGTTAGGACCAAACTGGCATGGAAGATAATCATATTAAGTTATTGTTTATTATTGTCAAGGAAATTTCAAAGATGGTGAAATCTACTCACTTTGTTTATGGTGAAAATTGGACTAACCAACATATATATAAAATCTAGCACATTATTATTATGAAATTATTTCATATTTGGAATATATTTTTCTTGATGAAAATGATCATCGGACACACCTTGGGTCCAAAATGATGTTTTGACCGTAATGTGGAAGAGAATCATATTCAACATGGATCCAATAGAAATATGGTTATTCTTTTGTATTTTATAATTCTTATAAATCATAAGTATTATGTAACACTTTTAATGCAATATTGTTGAAATAAATGGAGATAAAAAGTTCTTCAAATCATATTTTGTCCAATCGTATTTAGGTAGTATGGAAATTAATAAATTTAAAAAAAATAGGAAGTCATAATACTTCCTATTGAATGTCAGAAGATGCTGAAGCTGATATTCAATATTTATAATGAAATTAAAGATGTATTGATTACAAGATTATTTTTGTAAAAGAAGGATGTTACTGAAGATAAGATTTCTGGTCTCAGTCTATCAGAGTGAGAACATCTGATGATGGTTTGTTTGATGGACAGAGATGATGATAGTAATGTGAGAAAACAAAAGGTGTGGGTTTCAGTCAGATGAAAAGACAAAATATTTCAATCTTTATAGAAATAATTTGAAGAGAACCATAATTAGAAAGAAAAAATACTTTTACCATTGGGTGTTATTTGACATCGTATTTAGAAAAAAGAAATAATTTGTTGATATTGAAAATTCTATAACTTGTCCATCAGATATTGGGTTCTACATATAATTGGAGTTACTTTGAAACAAATTAGTAATTACAATTATTTAATATCCTTTTGAAATCGAAGGCATTTTGATAAAAAATGATTGTTGAAACTGAAATGTTTTTATAAATAATTGTCTTGGGAGATATTGGGACAATTTAATAATAATATTTTGTTGAGTGAAGTGATAATGAATGTTTTGAATCTCTCTATCAAGTGGGTCAAAAGAACAGATGAAGAAGAAGAATCTTGTTTCAAAACTTTTAAAAAGAGTTTTCATATGGGAGAATAAATATTTCTTGATGTTTATTTTTATTTAGAATTTTTTCAGTTGGTATGTAAGATCACAATGGGAAAAAAATATTTTTTACATTTTTCACAATTGATACAAAACAACATAGTGATGAATCTATTGTCTTCATCATGATGAAGAAATATGAATTAGAAGATTGGTTTTACAATTGTTACTGAGAAATGTAATGGGATGTCATCAGTTCTAATATTTTACTATGTGGGTCAAGAGAATTATAGAGACAAAATTTCCTCCTCATAATGAAGAAATCATAATATAAAATCAGAATAGGAATCATACTGATGTTTTCTTTGATAATTGAATCTACCTATATCGTCATATATAAAAGTGGTACGGAACATCTTAATGAAGAAATCATATTGGGAAATCATAATGGAGAATAAAATTTAAATTGAATATTTGTTAGAAATTATGAAGCATTGAAGAAGTGAAAGATAGATCCGAAATTGAAGGGAAATTAAAGGCAAAAAAAATTCAAAAAAATATTTGATATTTAAGGAAGATTTAAGATTTGTGAAATTTTTTAAAGTCAGAAAACATCTTCATAATCCTACATAAACCATTTTTGAATTTCAATAAAAGGAGAAAAATAATTTGTGTATTATATAACTCAGATTGGTCACAAAATAATAGAGAGAGATTCTCCACAATTATTGCAAAAAGAATTTTCAAGATTGTGTTTTCTTGATGAAGTTAGCTGGATAGATATAGAACAACAAATAAGATCATATTATGAGTTTTCAGACCTTACTAATCATTTATACCAGGATTTATGGATGGAAGAAAAATAAATAAAAGATTTTTTTAGCGGTATTCTAATAGTGTATTATTTCTATTTTGAACGATCAGAATTTGGAATCAGACGTGGAAATAAGATAGAGTATCATTACAATGTCCAAAGGATGTTCTTTCCTACTACTAGGTAAGAAAGTGAAGAATTTTTTTTAAGAACATGTTTTTGAATGTTTATCAGGAAGAACCATCACATCTTTTTTACAAAAACATATCTTAAATCCTAGCGTTACTTGAATCACAACAACTTTTGCATTGAATATAGTGCATCATGATTTTAAGAGCATATCCTACTCATTGTATCCAAGAAAAAAGACATATTTTATAGTGGATTTTTTGGTATTGTATTGCTTCCAATATATACCAAGGATGTAGCTACTCTATATGTGTAGTGAACCTTGTAAATTATTTTGTTTCTATTGATGTGTGTTTTTTATTTTCAGAAGACAACAAAATCATTAACAGTAGGTGAAGGTTGTTTCCAAAGAAATGAAACCTCAAAAGGAAAAATATATAACTGATTCACCCCTCTCCCCCCCAATAAAACAACAGTAATGACTTGTAAATAACATTATATGGATTTAAAAGTTTGAGTAAGTGGACAATGTTGTTAGCCTTTTATAAATGGGGGAAAATAACCCACATGGAAACTACTTGGAAATTTTCGAAAAGAATCCAAAATAAATTGTTAATTCCCACAAAAAAGTTTCTAAATGACCCTAAAATTGAACATGGGATGTATAATATTAAAATATGTTTAAAAAAAAGGAATTTTATAAATTTTATAGTTATTTTAACCCTTATCTACATAGATTAACCCCCATATAATCACATTTTTACCTTAACCATGAAAATTAATTTTTATTGTTTTCACTATTAATTTTAGTGAAAAATTAAGTTCAAATTATTATATAATAAAATTATTATTATTATTCAAAACATGTAATACATTTTGCCAAATTTAATTCATATAATTAGAAAATTTTATTTTAAAATTAATCCTACAGATGTGATGAGAAAGAGAGTTTTCAGAGAGAGAATATTCAAAACATTACAAAGTTTTTATATCCAATTACTATATGAATTTTACTAAAATGACCTATATAGTATTAATGTATTTATAATTTAAAGGTTATAAAGTTCACTTTTAAATAACTATATTAATAATATATCATTTTTTTTAAACTCGGTGTCATGGGTAACAAAAGCGATACTAGTCTTGCATGTAGTGAAAGAATAACTTTATATTGTGTGTGCATGATGAAGGTCGGTCAAGAGTTAGAAGGAAGGAATGTATAGTTCAGGATGTGGAGGGGCATTAGGAGAGGGTGGTGCAATTGGATGTTGGTTTGGCATCTAGGTGGTTCCACTCATGGAAGCTACCATGAATGAGGTAGTTTATGAGGATATATCCATGGGTGAGGATCCACAAAGATCATCCTTGGATAAAACTACTAAGAATTTTCAATACATGGGTCATGGATTTTCACAACCAAGTGGTCCAGCAATTTCAATACAGTGCATGTTGGACAAACCATCCTACGCTGAGAAGGTTAAATCTAGAGGTAGTTTCAATAATTCTCAAAACTATTTTGCTATGCTGGGAGATGGTGAGGGTCAAGCTCTTGGGGATGGTATTAAGATGTATTTTATCCATAGTGAGGATTCAAATATGGGAGAGGATGTTTACCAAATGGATATATACTTATCTTTGGACTCCCCTACATAGTCCAGGGTTGTAGGGATTGAAGAGGATTATTTTAGTACCACTTAGAGGAAGGGAAACAATACCTTTATATATTAAAAAATATTTATCAAGTATACCCAGAGGATATTAACAAGGAAATACTACTCCAAATTTATCAATCCTCTAGTAAAAATGTCCACATGTAAAGGTAATCCTTTTTTGGAGGCAGGTAATGGTGCCAGCATGCTTTCAAGGGTTGATTCTATTTCTCAAGAAGGGGTTTGTCAGGTGCCCTTTCGGGATGCTGAACCTCCCCCAACAGAGGTTTCACATCCTCCTAGGCTACAGCATGAGGAGTTGCAAGTTTCACATCCTCCATGGAAATTGCGTGTGATAGGCACTCCATTTGACTCTCAGAAACAGATATAATTGATGATGAAACACATGGATCTTCTTTTGCACTCAAATGAATGAATGGTGGATAAATTCTTTGCTATTAAGGCATCAATGGAAGTCAACAACCAATTTACGGGAATAATTATTATTATAGAAAATACATAGTGTAAAATTGAATGGATTGATAGGCAAAAACACATCTTAATTAGAGGTTTCAACATGGAGAAGATTAACAAGAAGGAACAAATGCAGTCTTAGTTCTTAAATTATTCCGCTCTGATGGTTCTCACTACCCCTTAAAAGTATTTGGAAATAAAAAAATTTTATTGACGTTATTTTGCATAACAAAATATTAACATTTTGTTTTGTGTAATGAAATATTATCTTGGGGTTTTTTCTTACACAAGCTATCAAAAAATTTAATTTATTCAAAAAAATAATAATTAATAAAAACTCGGTGAGTAACATTACCAATGAAGTGACCAATACATCATCCATTTGAATTTATTAAGTATGAAGTGTTTTAGTTGTAATAAGATACAAGTCATGATTATTGTTGCATTGGGATTATAATAAATGTGAGGGAGTGTGTCTTTTACAATTTTTCCTTTGAATTTATTTTCCCTAGTAAGGGTAAGAGGTTATGGTAACTAATGGGTAATTCAGGACTCGATGTGACGCTAATTTGGGATATTGTATTTTTAAGGGTGTAACTTATAAGGGTTTGTGTAATTATTTTAGGATATATATATAAATATAAATCTAGTTAATTAATTAATTCAATCCATTTTGGTGATTTCATTAATAATAGACCATTATATTATGAGTTGGATAAGTTTAATAATGGGTTTATTCACCACATGCTATGCCAACATGCATATTTTTTTCCACTTATATTGATTTACTATTTTTATTATTTGGGTCTCTCTGTCCTGTCACACTGATTGGCAATCCTGTCATAAATATTGATTATACATGTCTATATTTAACTATATGTAACAATATCTTTGAGTTGATATTCCATATTTTATACCTTGTGATATTATATGGATATTAGGATATTTTTTTATCATTACCCATGATAGGGATGGTGGCATTCAATGTGGTAATTATATTGGAAATTTAGTGTGTTTTCCCTCCCTTGAGTAAATATAAATATAAATATATAGTTATTTTCTTTCCCATTAGAGGATATTTATATATATGTATATTTTACATATCATGATAGTATATTGATATATGGTTGTTTTAAAACCTATGATCAGATATATATATTTAGTTTAATATTCCTTATATAGACGGTGACCAGATTGGGATTTCGAGTTTCAATTAAAGAAGATATGGATCCTCAAAGTATTGTTGGTGTTATTATCTACTATATTATTATAACTACTCCTTATAATTTAAAATGAGTCTCTTTTTATTTTATGAATAATTCTTTTGGAAATACCTAGTATTATATTCTTATCAACGTATTTGAAAATAATAAATTAGTATATATATAAACTCTAGTGACACAGGAACCTGTATATACTGTTTTATCCACAATTTAGGTAGTTGTAGTCTGTTAATGGTTCCTAAGAGATCTTTGTACTCTGACCATTTTATCCAATTAGCCAAAAAATCCAAAATATGGGAGAGGATATCCTTGAGTATACTCCTTCAAAAATAACCACTCTTTCTCCATAACCCGTTTTATTTACATGATAAATTGAATGATGTTTTATGATCCATGTCCCAAACTAATCTCCAAAAACAATACATATATAAAATGAGTGAATAAACTCTAAATATTTTTTATTAAGGATTTATATATTAAAATACAATTAACAAGTATATGAGAATAATAAAAAAACATTATTTGATCTACATCAATCCACTAGACTCCTCAAACACCCCTTATTCAATAAATGCACTTATTTATCCATGTTACTGACTCCCCCAAAACCCTCTTTGAATCCAAAGTCATTAATGAAATCCTAAATAATACCTAACCACATAATGTACTTAGAGAACCTATTATGTATTATCTATAAATCATAAGTGGAGTACCATACCCTATATTTACACCTAATGTCCTTATTTATTCCCATTGTCATATTTTTAATTATTAAACAATTTTCTAACAATTTTTTTATATTCAGCATGTAAAAAAGTGGATCACTCCACCTCCTTCTTTGAAGAAAAAGGATTTAAATAAACTAATTGTGTTATCAATTATAAATATTGAGTGAAAATATATGAGTGATACCAATGAATACGGATTGTAAAAACATTCACCACCGATGACATGATTTATATAACATGAGAAGAATATGGACATTCTTGACCACTATACGTTCATGTTGTGTCTAGATATATGAAATACCCTTTGGGTATCCGAGTGTGTGAGGATCAAAAGTAAGATGAGAATATAGTATAGAATCTATAGTCATATTAAACCATGGTCATGCAATATACTCAAATCATAGTTCATGTGAATTAAAAGGGTTGGTGAGTGTGTAGCTCTACAAAACTGTTATGTATGATTAAAAAACACATGATGTGTATCAGGAAGTTATAAACTATGTAATATTTATTGACTTCTATTAATAATATCTTCCCTAAAATATCCTAAATATAGTGGGTTCATAGAGGAAACACATTGTGTGATATTTAAAGTATCCATTAAAACCCAATATACAACTAAAATATGAGACATGGCATGTTCATTGACCATTCCAATACATGCGATCAAGTGTTATTTTCCCCAAAACCCAATCCAATCATGATTATTATACTACTATAAAATACACAACAAAATGCACTACCACAAACACCATGTGTATATTACATTCACATCACCACTATGGGTCAATTCTTTTTGGCTTTATGACACCATTAACCTCGTATCTCCTAATCATCACATGGACTCACCATACTGGATAAATATTACATCTGACCCACCTCTCACCACACATGAACACCATGTCAATATCTAAACCCTACTAAATCATATGACATTGTGCACACCACTCATCGCTCAATTAAATAACCTATTAGAAGTTGTTTCCATCGATCTACACAACTTTGGCCATTAGAAGGATAAAATCAACATTGGTCTATTTGTCATGAGGGGAGGAAGTGAAAATAATAGTGTTATATAGATAAAGAGATGAAAGGGTTTCATTTGATGACTAAAATGGGAAACCACCCCCTCTTGTTAAACTGTAGTGGTCGATAATGATCTAGCATCCCAGTTACATCATCCATGATTTCAATCCTTTAGTGTACATCATGTAATAATTGAAAATCAATGAAGACAAAATTAATTATAGAAAAAAATCATATTAATTAACAATAATAAATAACCAATAAAGGTCATAAAAAATATGTTGATATGGTTAAAAAAATATTTTTCCTACCTCAGGTTAATTTCACTAAATATTCTATGCCCGAGCCCAGGTTGTGTATTTTATTTTGATTTCCTCTTTATCCTTTTTAATATATGATCCATCATTTACACCACAAGGTAAGAAATATATAAATAATCTCTATTAGTTTTTTATAACGATATAGATGGTTAAAAAAAGGTGTGATGGTTAAAAAGTAATATTTAATGAAAAATAGGTCAACTAGGTTTATTAATGTTAAAATAGTGAGGTGACATCATTAGGATATAAAATAAAAAATTGTAGTTATATATTTCCTAGATAAAACATTGTATATATTGAATAATTATAATGATTTATTTTTTATATAGGTATTTTTATAGAATATATCAATGTTCACCTATAGTATAAAATTTATTTGTTAAACAAAATATTAAGTATTCCCATAAAATCAACATATTCCAAAATAATTCCAAATTTCCACTGAAAATACAAAATTATGTACTGAGATCAATGATTCAATTAAAGAGGTCATTTATTAAGGTGAAATTTTAATTTTACACTTTTATGTGTTTTAGGATAGAAATTTCATGATTTAGTTTTGTAGTTCTCATAGAAAAACCTGGGTCACTACATCATCTCTAACTTTAAAAATTTATTCATTTAAAAGTAAAACACCCAAATCATAAAACATGATTCCCACAATTGAACCATGATTGAGATGTATTAATTACATTTTAAAATATTCTAACCATATCCATGGATCCTTTTTTCAATTTGTGACTAGCTAAATCCCAATCCTCTATAATTTCATGACACCTTCATAAGCTCGCATAACAAAATTATCTTCAATTATATCTCACCCTACATATGATCCTTCCATTGGTAACATTTCTCCTTGATAGTGAGAAAACACATGAACCATGAATATCAATGTGAAATGGTTTATTATCAAAGGAACCTCTTTTTAGAGCATCAAGATCCATTCCCTTATAATGAATGACCTAGAAGGCTATATCACAATCACAATCAAATCACATAAATTACATTCTTTAGTACTTTCAATTATGACACTATTTATTATTTATAATATACTAAGGAAATATGTTCCTAAACTCTTAAAATTACTTATGTTTGACTTATAAAAAATAATATTTTTCAACAACACCATAAAATAACATATTGGTAACACAAAACCCATCATTCCACATTTCCTATAACCCCTTTAAGGTGAGGCATGCCCAAACATATGACTCCAGATTTGTCTAATACTGTATTGAGTATGAGTTTATTGGTCCATAATCAAAACTTAATTAAAGATATTAATGGTTAAATTGATAATTGTACTACCTCCCACATACATCCATGAAAGAGAATATCATATTGTCAATGAACTGTTACACCACAATCCAAAGTATACTATCATAACTACTCACATAACCCTTCTCTATATTCTATAAACTCCATGTTAAAACCTATCAAAAACGATGAGACTTTAAATATAATAGAAATATCTAATTGGTTTGTTGGTCATATACATCCACTTAAAAACTTCCACGCATAGTCGGTGAGCTATATATATCAAGGAATTGAATTAAATTCACTCTTATATTCAAGAAATCACAACATTTCATCACAAGAATGCTTTGGATTCCTTAAACAATCAATTTATTAATACTGAAGGGTATGATAAGGAATAAAACAATGTTCTAACAAATATTATGAATTTAGTTTAGATACCTTCGTGGGACACCAATAAAATCAAATGATTCTTATAAAACCCTCTATTGAGTGGATCCTTAATCCCCTTTATTTATTTATTTATATTGGTAATTAAAATATTAATAATTTTTTTAGTTAAAATTAATCATAATTTGGTTTTTTTATATTATATTATGTGATTATATTATTAATATGATCAGAAAAGTTTGACAATTTTTGGAAGTGACCTTTAGTGAAGTGACCAAGAGTTAAGTGACATTTAGTATAGTGACCCTGAGTGAAGTAACCATGAAGAAGGTGACCTTGAGTGAGGTTACATTGAATTATGTGACCATGAGTGATGTGACGTTGAGTGAGGTGACCATGATTAAAAATTCAAAAATGTCAGGATGTGTCCTTGAGTGATTTGGCATTCAGTGAATTTTTTTTCAAAGTATAGAAGTGACCACATAAATTTAAAATGTGTCCAAGGGAAGAAAAATAATGTTACCTCATTAAAAAAAATTACCAAATTAAGATAAATAATGTAAAATCATGAATAAAGAATAAGTGATTACATAGAGACAAATGAACTATACACATAAAGAAAAATTATGTGGTTGCATGAAGAAAAATGAATCGACCACATGATGAAAAATGAAGTGACTAAATATAAAAAAATACATGATAGAAATGTTTTAAACCAACATCATAAAGATAAAATTTGTAAACCGTGATGAACCTACATTATTACCTATGCTCACATAATTATTTTGTAATATTTTAGATCAAAAAATTACTATGTTTTATTTATTTTTCTATATTTTGAAGTACTGTGTTATTATTTCAAATGTTTATATTTATTTAATTATTCATTAAATACTTATGAATTATTTTAATTATTATTAATTTTATTTCTAATAATTATTTATAAGATGAAATTCTCAACAAGATGGTTGAAGGATCATTTTTGTTTCTTGGGAAAACAAGAGTTCCAAATTTAATGTCGATGGAATTTGAACAGTTTATCTCACATACATTATGGGAGTGTTTCAAGAGACTTTATTTTTTCTTAGTTTTATTTTCTAGAAGTGTATTAATTATTCTAATATATTATCATGGTATAATAGAATATAAATATTAAATATTAATGAGGTGACCAATGGGGGTAGATTTTTCAATCACATTAAATAATGAAATTATTTGTCACTTTTGGAATGATTAAATATAGTGAGATTAATTAATTAAATATTTTGTGGATAATATAAATCTATATAAGGAGTGAAAAAAAATCCTGATCAAGGGACCAAATGTTGAGGATATTCTTGAATTTTACCATGAGTTACACCTTGGTGATCGAATGCAACTTTAAATTGAACATGGATGGTTTATCCATCACTACTTGAAAGAACCATGAGGCTTTGAGAGTTGGTATATTCTTGTTAATAAGTTTTCTATAGTACTTAAATATTTCAATTATTATCTGTACATAATTGTTTCAGGTTGTAATACCCATTAAGGGTTAGGATAGTGGGTTGTGACTCCCAAAAAAAGTCGGGAATTAGGTTTATCCATAACTGAAAAAGGATAGGAATTATATGGTTCCATATACTAGTTAAAATAATGGTTTTATCTCTAAGAAAAAAAAATTAAGGTAGCTTATGGTTTGTGCCTCCATTTTTAAAAAGTTCGGGTGATGGGGATAAGCCACTCGGTGTGAAAAATGTGATTATCTTGGGTTGTTTCTCTACAAGTCAAATGGAAGTCTCAAAATGGTATTAATCTCACTTAAAAATACATAGGTTCTATTATAGTGGGTTAAAAATATATCAGTACATCATAGTGATGAATAATATAGTAGGATCATTTAGATGTAACATTTTAAATAATTCACAATGTTCATTTCCCTTTGTTTACACTACATTAACATAACATTGATAAGTAATAAAATCTATATTGAAAGGTTAATTCACCCCTATGGAATATTTGAAAATTCCCATTTGAACTATCAAATTGGTATCAGAGAAAGTTCCCCATCTTTATCATACATTTCTATTTTTGTGTTATTAAAATCCGGAATTAAAAAAATCACGGGGAAAAGATATACTTTGAGATGGTAGGAATGAATGAAAATGATGGATGTACACATAAAATGTATCTATTATTTTATTTAATTTTTAATGGTTATTAGTAGTCTCACATGGAGGAATTTCTGAAACACATGAGTATTAATATTTAAACAATCATGGTGAAACTGTAAAAGCTACCTCAGGTTAGTCCAGAAGCATTAATTGGAACTGATGTTGTATAGTATGACATAAATTACAAGGTGATTGAGATTCTCCTTTTTTAATTTAAAATTAATGTATATAATAATATATCTACAAAAAATCATTAAATATGGAAAATAATGTTGGTTACTCATCTGGGGTTTGATAATATTATAATAACTATATGTGGTATGTTATGAGCTGAGTATTAAGAATTAAAAATCGTATAATTATAGATAGTTAATCAAATGCTTCAAAGATATACAATTATTTAAAATAGAATTATTTCTTTGGGATCAATATTATGTAATTCAATTCTAGTAGAATTTCTTTTGAAGGATTTACTAAATAAATGGAATTCTAAAAATGTATCATTGATGAATTTAAAATTTTCATTAAATATAAGTTTGGCGAGTTTATTGTATTATTAATACAATATAAGTTAAAATTGAAAATTATTTTGAATGGGGAGAATTTGAAAGGGATTGATTTTATTTTAAATCAAAAATTCATCCTACCACTCAATATACTAATTCTATATTGAAAAATATTGAAAGAGACTATGTTCTATAATTTTCCAGCATAAAAAGAATGAATCACTACTCAAAAATGAATAAAAATAATTACACTTAAAATATAGGAATGAAAAATGGTATTGATGATGATAAAGTCATATATTTTGAGTTAACACAAATATGGAACATAATTATACTTCACGGGACTCTATAAGGACCAAAAAAGAATATATTATACACAGGATTTAAATCCATTGGATGCTTGTTGGAGTTACACATTTGACTAATATTCTAGTAATGAATTTGGTACTGAAAATAGGATAAAACCTTTGTTTGATTTCATTTAAATATAAGGGATGTGAATAAAATTTAATTTCCTCTTATAAATAAAATATTTATAAATATTATTTATATGATGAAATGGATAGAATCAATCATAAATTTAACAATATTATTATGTTATTAAAAAATCGTAAGATAAAATATATGGTTCTTCTTAAATAAAATGAAAATTTTAAAAATATTCATTTGTGCTCAAATGATAAATTATATATAGATATGTAATGCCCTCAACATGAAAGTATCAAACATAAATATTTTCTATCCACAAGTGAATAATCTCAATGAATTATGATTGATTCTATTTTATAAGAAAATGTTATTCACAAAAATGAAATAGAAAGGTAATAAAACAATATTTTTTTAATGTAGAGTTATGAAAATATTTTAAGAATGAGAAAATTGAAAAAAATAAAAGACTTATATAGGTTATGAAAAAAATTACACAAAATTAATAACAACTTATTTTTTAAAGCATAAAGTGTACATTTTTCAAGTGATACATGATTTAGATGTCACATGAATGGTCACTATGAAAATGAATTTTATTTAATATTTTTTTAGTGTTAGGGTCAATTAAAATATTTTTTATCGAATGTATTACCATCTAGATTTCCTATAACTACTTTCTTGAAATTATTTTCGGTTCCCAAGATTTATTTTTCTCCCCCAATTATACCCAAATTTGATTGTGTACCAAATATATCTTAAATCTATTTCTCCATCAAACTTGTCTTCAAAGAATAAAAATGATGTGTGGCTCATGGATAGTTTATTTTCCTGAAATATGACCAATGATATTGATAAATCGATATTACTTTAATAATATTTATGGTGGTTTTGTTATCATTAATGATAATTCAATGGGAAAAGTGAATGGTTTTGAAGAATTCGGATTTTAAAATTCTGTATTTTTCAAAGGTTTTGTTTTTTGATGGTTTAAGGAATAATTTAACAATTATTTGATAGCTTTTTGTTGATAATATGAATGATAAATTTTATAATTCAAAATTTATTTTATTAAATTAATAACTTGTCTTGTTTTATGAAAAATAAAGATATTATTTTTTAAATTAATTTTCTTGAGTTGGATGAAGAGAAGGTAAAATTTTTAAATACTATGAAATATGAAAATGTTTTGTGAAAAAGATGAATGTTCATTGAAAATTTAATGTTTTTAATGAATACTTCCAATTTTTAAAAGTGGATAGATCTATATTATTTAAAAATTTACAACACATATGTTTTTGATTCAAGATTAAATGGTAAGAAACATAAAGATTCATTCATGTATGTATAAGAGGAATAAATTTTTTGACTATTTAAACTATAGAATTTAGATTTATTTGGTCCAATGAAAACATATAATATCTAAGATAAAAGGTATGTGTTTTTTATTATTGATTACTATAATAGGTTTACATTGTCTTATTTTATCCACATAACTATGAGATCTATTCTAAATTTATTTTAAATTGATAATTAGTCCAAAATGAAATGGTTGTCTAATTTTATCAGTTTGGAATGATAGATGAGGTATGTATTCAATTTTGGAATTTGATAAATTATATAAATATAATTGGTATAGTCATATTATTTCACCCTGAAGACTCTAAAAATGATGTCATCGAATGGAAATTTTTGAATTTACAAGAAATGGTCAGAACAATTTGGAAAGTGTACTCTTTACCAAAATATCTCTATGTTGAAGCTATAAAATCATGTTTTCATGTTTTTAATCGAATTTGGGTTAAGTGAATTTTTAAAAAAGATACCTTATGAAATCTAGAAAGGAAGGAAACATATAATTATCTTTTAAAATGTATTTGGCTGGAAATTACACATTATTAATACCAAATATTCAGTTTAAAATTTTGATTACAAATAAGAAGAAAGTTTTTTTATAGAGAAATCTAATAAAAGTAAGGCATATATACTTTATAGAAAATTGGAATTAGTAGTTGAAGAATATTTCCATTTTAAATTTTATGAAAATAATTTAAAGTAATGTAAATATGATTTAAAATTCTTTGAGGAAGTGTTTAGAGATTTGAACTTTGGTAAACAATAAAATTCATAGTTGCACAAATCTATTTATAGGGATTTTACTTTTCATGATGAAATAATAAAATTACATAAATTTCATCCATTTAAAAAATTTATTACTGATATAACAATTGGTGTTAAATCTATAAATTACATATTTAAGTATTATTCATATAAAGATTATAATTTTGATGTTTTTCCTCCAAACATTGATGAAGATTTATCTAATTAAATTTGGATTATTTTAACATATGAATAATTAAATCAAATTTACTGGAATAAATTCTAGACCTCAGGTGAACCCCCAAAGTATAAAAATATAAAGGGAACCAAATGGATCTTTTGAAACAAGTTAGATGAGTCTGGTAAAATAATTAGAAATAAGGACAAGTTAGTGGATAAATGATATAATCAAGAAGAAGGAATTTATTATCGAGTACAATTTTCCCTATTTTATGGATTTGAATATATATTTTTTTAGAATATGTATTTGATTATGTAATTGTAATTTTTAAAATGGATGATAAAATGTAATTTTGTAATTGATTTATTACGAAAAATGTATTTGTAAGGAAGCCACTTTGTTTTTAGAATGAATCTAAATATATCCATGTATTAAAACTCTCAATGTCTCTTTATAGTATAAAAATTTTCCTTGTGCTTCTTATGTCTCGTTTTATTTATTTATTTTAAATAATGGTTTCTTAATAGGGAATATTTGGTCTAATCGTAATCATTGAAAGAGATTCAAAAGATCTTTTGATATTCCAAATATATATAGATGATATTTTTATGTTCTTAATGTGATATAATTTGTAATTAATTTTCAATTTTTATGTTTTATAAATTTTACCACACCGTTATGGGTGACATATGTTCATTTTGGGTATGAAAATAGTTTAAATTAATTATTTCATGTTTTAATCAACAAAAAAATTCTAATGAATTGGTTACGAGGGTTGTTATTAATAATTTTAAAAGATTAAATATTATAATGAATAATTATTTTATGTTATAATATGATTATGGTGGAAAATATGTTTATAATAATATATTTAAATTAATTATTGGATTTTTATTTATTTGAAAACAACTAGACCATATTTGATGTTTAAAGTTTGTATATGTCCAATATTTCAATCACATCATAAAGATTACTATTTAGAGGAAGTTAAAAGTTTAATTAGTTATGTTAAAGTACCCATTAATACCATATTATTCTATTCTACAAATACTCCATTTGAGCTTACTAGTTTATCCGATTATGATTTTGGTGATTGAAAAATATATTGAAAAATAAAAATAGGTATGTGTAAATTTCTTAGTGAATGATTAAATTATTTATGTTAAATGAAACAAAATTCACAGTATTTATAAACTATTTATAGTGATAATATTATTGATACTTATTTTTTATTCATATTCCAAGGATGAATCAGACAATTCATGATTTTGGTTTTACTTTTGAGAAGATAACCATTTATTTTGATAATAATTTTACAATTTATGTCTATAAAAATCCATTAAAACATTATAGTAATAAACCAATTGATGCTATTAAATAATTTTATATAGATACTATTCAAAAAAGAAATATTATTTTAGAATCTTTTAAAAGAAATATCCATATGCAGATAAGTTTACTATACCCCTGGATTTAGTTATTTTTTATAAAATCCAATTTGAACTTGAAATGACGGGAAATAAATCTTATAAGATATATTTTGGGGGAGTTTGAATCCGGTCTTGATATAAAACCTATTCTATTTTTCTATGTCGGTATCTGTTTTATTTTTTCTCTCTCAAAATAATATTATTATTTAGCTAGATATATTTTTAACTCGTTTCAAATAACTAAATTATTATTTGAAAATATTGAAATTTTTTCATGGATCCTTTAGTTTTATAACATATATATCTAAAATACTTTATTCTATTATACACAAGAATATTTTTTATGAACATAAATACTGTTTGAAATGTCTGAATTTAGGGGAATCCTAATTATGTTTCTAATGTATCGTTATGGTTACATTATTTTTGTTTAATTACTAAAGGGGATATTTTTTTTATGTTATCATTAAAAGGGATAGTTTATTTCTTATAAATTATTTAAGGTGAGATTTTAGTGTTTCATTTTAAAGATTAGATTTATTCCTTGTATTTATTATTTATGTTAGCGGTAGTTTCTTTTGGTAGAATTAGTAAGACATCTATTAAATATTTTTTTTATCAATTTCAAGAAGGGGAGAAATTTTGGATTTTATATTTATTTTTTAATTCTGAAAAATGGAATATTTTTGAGTGAATACTTAATAAAATTTGTCTATAAAAGTTTTGATAATTAAAATATTATGAATTGATGTTGGAGAAAAATCATTCATAATATGGGTTGTTATTTTACATGATGTTAGTCTGTTATTAGTACACTCTTGGAAATTTGACAAATCAAGGAAGTAACATTGAGTGAAGTGACCTTCAATGAATTTTTTACAAGTTTTATAAGTGAACATAATTGAGGTGACCTTGAGTGAAAATTTAAACGTTTTGGAAGTAACAACATGAAGAAAATAAAGTGATTGTGTAAAGAAAAATAATGTAACCACATGATGAAAAATGAAGTGACCAGATGAAGTAAAATAATGAGACTGCATGAAGAAAAATGATGTGACCACAAGAGAAAAATGAACTGACCACAATTCTTTGAACCTACCTTATAAACATGAAATTAGGTAATCTATTGAACCTACCATATGAAAAATAGTCACATCAATAATTTATCATATTTTCCCCCAAAACATGTTCTATTTGATTCATACTTCTATATTTAAAATTAATACAAGTTTTCATCACATGATTATCTTGATTTCATTAATACTTAAATAATTATTAATTATTTAAATGATAAAGAATTTCCTTTGGTGGAATTATATGCAATATTAAAGGTTAATCACATGTTTCTAGGACTTGTTTTTTTTCATATGAAAATATGCATTTCAAATTTAATGTAGTTTGAATTTGAATATTTTATATCTCATATATTATGGGAATGTTCCAAGGGTATTTAATATTTATGAATATTATTTTTTGGTGCTGTATAAATTATAATCACATATTATCACTATAAAAATGAATTTAATAATATGGGTAACAATGTGACCCACATGGGTATGTTTTTCATGAATATTAAATAAATAAATCATATATTACTTTTGAAAGGATTAAATAAAAATGGATTTTTCTTAAAATATTCTATGAAATGGACACTATATAAGGATTTTGAAAGATCCTTATCAAGTGACATGAGTTTAATGATATTCTTAAACAATGCTAGGTGATACACCTTTTCAATTTAATCCTTCTTTTTTTTGAGCTTCAATTGTTTAATCTATCACTTCTTAATAGAAACATGCTACCTAAATCCTCAAATCCATTCATATTAATACAGATTTTATAGTACATACTTATTTCAATTCTTATTTTTATTTCATCTTGTTGTGTTATACTACACATTAAATAAAAGGATAGCGAATTATGACTCCCAAACAAAAGATATGAAAATGGTTCTACAGTAACCACTAAAATTTTAGTGATTTGTTTGTTCTGTATAAAAGTTAAATGATAGTATTGGTTTCTACATAAACTTAAAAATGTAGCTTCAATTTTGTGCCTAGATGTGTGCAAAACATTGCATGACCAGGTTAAGTGACAAGGTGTGAAAAAGGATGTAGTTTGGATTGTGACTCTAGAGGTTAAAAGAAATTGTAAAAGTCTTGTATTCTTTCTTTGATATTTTCATAGTATATTGTAATGGGTACCATATCTCTCATTACATGAGAATATTGATGTGTAGATTAAGATAATTTAGATTTGAACAACTATAAATATCACTGTGTTCATTTCCCTTTATTTTTTATTTTCATTAATATAGTTTTCATAAGTGGTTAAAATGATTTCAAAAGGTCAATTAACCACCCAATTGACAAGTCAACCATTCTCATTTGGACCTATCATAATCATCCATAAAAAACTCTCTCTCAAATGTCTTAGAGAATCATGATAATGCAATGAATTTCAGAGTAGAAAGACAAGTATATCCTGAAAATCAATCTAACACTTTCTATGTTGATTTTAATCCATTGTCTACATGATAATAATTGATAAAGACACATTTAAAAGATATATAATTACTTGATAGAGGGAACCATTAGATTAGTCCCATTGTTCAAGGATCCCCTACCAAAAATAAAGATCACCCCCACAATCACTCCACTAATGTGGTTATAGCCTGGTAGGCTACACCAATCTAAACAAGTGAACTCCTAGGTCCTCGTATTAATAAATGAGGAAAATAAGTAATTAAATAATACAAAATATCTCAAAAATAACTAAAATACAGACCATGATCTTCACACTTAAAAAATAAAAGGTATTAATCAAGGGATCACACAACCCCACTAGGGGAGGACACATACCTCTATCATTATTGGAATACTGACTTTACTGATAAATGGAATACAACCCATTCATTGGGGGGTACCAAATATTTAAATAGAGGATTCATAACCTAGTTATCAAGGAAGCATACAATCCATATATAGAGGACGTGTTTCCCATATCAAGGGGGAAATATTAAACTCCATTGACTATACAGGGGTCTCATGCCTTTTCCAGAGTTTCGATCAATGGAGTAACTGACCACATCTAATCTAAAGGGAACCTACACCTTGTCAATGAGACATTGACTAAGGTAATTCCTATACCTACTTAGTTTTTGGGGTATCCACACCTCATCAATGTCATATCAGAATGTGCATACATAAACCCAGGAATTCTATTTTTGGCCATAAGGGTCCCTATCCTAGTGTAATATATATATCGATATAATTCACTAGGTTAAGGTGTATTAAAACATCAAAAAAGATATTAACTAGGAATATCAAACTACTGTGAGTAATTCTAGTGATTTTATAATCCCTAAAATTTAGACACCACACCTCAAGTGAATAAATTTATATAATAATGTCAAAATTATCATTGTACTATGACACCATTGGATTTTAGAGTTCATTAACCCCTATATGATTTATAAACCCACTTATCCATACTTTATAACTGATTAGTTAATGTTTTAATTTGATTAAAAAAATCAGTGTCCCAGAGAATGGATGTATTGGTTTCAACCAGAATTTTTTTTTTCATTTTCCTAAAACTTATATGATATGAACCAAAATACCTAGGAATCATTTTTTCTGATGATTTTGATTGAAGTTTCACATTGGAGGGAAAAAACACTATTATTTACCTATATTCCTACTTTATAAAGGTAGAAGCCTCAACAGCTATGGTTGGTGATATTGCCTCCTTGATCAAAATGAGATGATGGAATTTTGGTTCATCCTTCCCAATATTCCTCCTTGGATCTCATTGCCTAGTCTTTTTCTCCCGTGTATGTTTTATTCATGTTCATGAAGCTCACTTATAGTTACATATCATGGTGGAATCCTCTTAATTATGTTGTTTTTCATGATAAAGAAGATACCCACTTTCAGAATGTATGGTGACATTGGACACATATAGAAATATATGGATGGTTTTAATTTTTGAACCAATAATGTATTCCCCTTTTCAAGGTGAGGGGATATCAAAAATTAGGCATCTTATTTATGGAACCCATGGAATCCCATGTAAATATTGGGTTTTTTGTGTCTAAGGCATAAGAATTATGGGGATTTTTACCTAGGGAATATCATGACCATTTCAGGAGCTAATGATTCTGGATCATGTTGTGGGAGAACATGTTGAAGTTCTTGTGGGGAAAATCATAGGGATAATGTATTGTGGGGATAGGTTAGTCATATATTTAACATCTTTTGGGGACATTTTTGTTATAGATTCAACATATTTTGGAAATAGTTTTGTCAAAGAGTTATTATCTTGTGGGAAAAATTATTCGTAGATTTCAAATCATGCAGATAATGGTTGGTCACATATTTAATGTCCTATTAGGATAGATTTTACCCAAATTTAATATCTTGTGGGTATATGTCAGTTTTTTTGATTTAATTGTGTTCCAATAGGGATGATGATCACACATTGAATATTCTTCTTGAGAGGGGGAAAACCTAATGTTTTGATTCTAATGATTAGGGATCAAGATTAAACCTGAGGGAGGTATCTCAGATGTGTCAGGATTGGACCTCAATGAGGTATCCTACAAACCCTATCAGGATATTGGGATCAAAACCAACATAGTTTGTGTAAATGGATAATGTCATGTTACTTGTCCTATCAATGCAGTTTAATGGAATGTGGTACAGAATCATGTTTCAAGGAAGGAGAAAATATATAGGATAGTATGGGGATTAAACTTGTGGACTTCCAAGTGTAGGGGGGTCATACCATTCAATGTGAGTCTCATGAATATGGGTTTCCTAGGGTAGGGTGTTCATTCCATTCTAGTCTTACATGGATGTCTTGAGTTTTTTTCATAGGGTATGGCAACCGTTTAACATCATGTGTCAAGAATGTTTTCATGTATTTCACCATCATATGACTAGGGAATTGAGTTTGAGTAGGTTTTTTGTAATTATGATGCTCGGGTGTTGCTATAAATCAGTGATGGAAAGAATGGGGATTATATAGTTGGGCTTCCTGGTATCTTCTAAAGAGAATTAATGATGTGACTGGGTCTTTTGCATGGATGTTTCCTTAGTGATTTTTGGAGTAGTGATGGTATGAATGGTTCTTTCATAGTTAGGCTTCCCATGTGATACTTTGGAGTAATGATGATGTGATTGGGGTTTACTCGTTGAATACACCTATATGATGCTAGAAGAAATAGTGGAGTAATCTAAGCTGAAACACGGAAACTTCCCTGGTGCTTCTATGAGGAAAGGCGATATCAATGGTGCCCACATAGATAGGATTATTGAGTGACACTATGGAGAAATGATGGTGTGATTTGTTATTATAGGTGGAAGATGATCGGGTGCTACTAGGAGAAATGATGGTATGAATGGGGCTTCATACTTGCAAAACCCAAAGGATGGAATATTGTCTCATTAATATCACATGTGGTATCTCATTCATTTCACACGAGACACCCGACACTTATTAAAAATGGTAACCCATGTTAATGTCATAGGATAGGTACCCAGTTTAATGTCTTGTCCAAGGACAAGATGTGAAAGGATTTTGGATTTAGGTTCCCATTATTTCTTCTGTATGTCCGGTCATGAGGGAATCTCGATCCACTGAAAGGACAAGGAATATTTTTTGGAATTACACCTTTGGAGGAGGCCCAGATACATATGGGGATGACTATCTAGGTATTCCCATTATTCTCTCTCATGTTGATTCATAAGGGAATCTAAACCCACTAATGGGTCGAGGAATATGATTATGGATTACACCTTAGGGGGAGTCCCACGATTCTTTCTTGGTGTTCCTTTCATGATTATTAAATGAATCATCCTATGTTTAACACATGAGAATCACTTTTTTTTCACATGTTTCCTCCCATTATCATCAAATAGAATATACTGCATTCTAATGGCATAGAGGGAGGACTAATAGGCTGGGTATTTCTCGTAATGGCTTGTGTGGGACTTACGATGAAGTGAAACTTTATTATTATACATGGTGTAAGAATTAGGTGATATTATTTTTGGAATTTATTATGGTGTATTTAGACTCAAGGTATTCAAGGAGACTAAGAACAGAATCTCAACTCGTGGAATGGTAAAGGGACCAAGAAGAGTATGTCGGAAAATGGTTTTCCATGAGACCAAGAGGATAATATAAAATCATGGAAATGGAAGGGGACTAAGAGGAGTATGTCAACTCATGGTATTAAATGGTGTGTAGAGAAGTATCATGCCTCATAGTATTTAAGGATTCAAAGAGGATAATCTATATTCATGGCATGGGAATAAGGCCTTGAGTAATATATTAAATAATGGTATTTCAAGGAGAGTATAGAAGTCTCTCGACTCAAGGTATCATATAGGGAGGTCATTGGGGAAGTATAGGTTTCAACCCAAATTATCATCTATCCATCCTGATAAGCTCATTGTGCGACTCTCCATTTTTATGGGGGTTAATGACTCTAGTAAATGGATCGAGCCATTGTCCAAGGACCGTAGCCTGAAATTGATCCCAAGTAGGGGTGCGGGGGAACAACCTCTATGGTATGAACTAGTGGGCATGAAGGTAGCATACCATAGTGAAGGGTTTTATGAAATATATGGTTTTTCTAGGATGGTATAATCAGATAAATGAAACATTCAAATGGATATTGAAAACACTATTTCCTGACAATATGGAGTGTCTAGAAAATTGTAGCTCTATGAGGAACGACCATATTACATGAAAAATGTATTTTAGGGATGGATGTTGTGAGAAAAATCCCAAAAAAAGTACCCATACACTGAAGGGTTTCATGATGGAACTAAAAAAAGATAATTTTGTTTGAATAATTAATTTTTTGAATAAGTGAGACTTTAATGATTTTCACAAATTGAGATAGAAATTTCACAACTCAGTTATTCATCACATAAATTGATGGCTTGAGGAGGGGAGTATTTATAGGTTCTGGAGTAGATACAAGATATGTATCTCCCAAGTTTCCTTATTTCTCAAAATAATGAGTATCATGGAACTCTGAATTTCAATCAAAAATATTTTATTTTAGGAATTTTTGTGTTTCATGAAGATTTGGTTTTTATTAAATATTGGGTTTCATGAAATATTGAGTTTCACAAAATTTTGTACATTGTTCCCAAATTTCCCTTGATCTATGTTATCAGAAGTCTATCTTAAAACTACCATACATTTTGGTTCTTATTTCCATTTGGGATCCATGCCTAGTGAAATAAAATCCTCTAAAATTAAAAATTATTCCTTATTAGGGTCTTCAACATTTGATCAAATATTACATTAATTTTATTCAATTTCCAGGCTCATCCAATCTACTCCCCATATGACATGACCTTAAATAATTAATTCCTTTTTGTAGTGGTGGTCAAGATTCATGTATTATCCCAAGCCCCATTCTAATAAGATAGGGGATGGTAACTAGCACCATTAAGGAATGTCAGTCTTGAGAGTCCATAGCTCAGTAAACATATTAAAAAACATGTCTATAATATATAAAATAGTAAATAATCACAAGTAATATATATATATTATTAAACTTTATAACAATTTCATGTATAATAAATCAATCAACCCAGATAATTCCACATTAGAATCCAAAAAAAATGAAATGGATAAATTAGATAATGACTCTAAGAAAAATATATTATTGATAATAGAAGAAACCTATTCATGAAAGGAATCATGTTAAGAGACCTGCAGTAGAAACTATAAGCACCAAGTATCACTGAGAATCATTGAGAAAGAGAACCACAAAATCCAAATCCTATAATAGAACATTTATACTATGTGTTTTTTACAAACATGATACCACCAGGCAAAAAATCATATTCTTCTATGAGTTTAAAAATGCCCAGTTATATTCCCTGAAAGAAATTATGAAAAAATAGTGATATTGGTCATAATCATGCAATTATAGTAACCCTAACTTTTCATACATTAACATTATATCACTTTTTTAGAATACTTAATTCATTTCACAAGCAGATTCCTAAAGACCATATTAGTCTAGTGCCTTTGGAAACATATAAGCCTAAACACTGATACATAAGTGAGATATATTGTCTCCCACTAGGATATTCATTAATTGAATCCTTATAATGCACATTATAAATTATACAAATCTTCATAACCTCGAGAAGGAATCATAAAAAGGTTTGATCTCAGATTCTCAATAAGGGTAAAAAAGGGAGACCAGTAAGAATAATCATGATCGTAGAGTTATAAGAACTTGATCATAACATCAGAATATTATACCCTTTAAATCAAAGTTCTTAAAAATTAATCTAAAAATAACTATTGACAGTTCATAAGAGATGAATCATAATGGAATCAAGAGAATAATCCATGAAACCATAAATAGGAGGAAGACATGGAATTGTGGAATACACAAAAACGTGTAATATCATTCCTTATAATTCAGGACACATTTCTAGAACATATTTGGGAACTTCATTGGGACTAAACCTACTTGAAAATACACACCACCATCCCTAGTCTAATTCATTTCATTTTAAGGGATACAGTTTCCCCATCTTCCCATAGTGGATTGGGTTTCCATATCTTCCATCTTCATTGTGTTTACATCTACAGGGAAGGACACACCACCATCCCTAGTCTAAGTCCTTTCCTGCTATGAGATTAGGCTTCCCCATATTCCTATTGTGTATCAATACTGTTAACATGATTACCATAATTATCTCATGAGATATAAATATTTACCCAACTCATTAGAGAGATATATGGTCCCACCCATGACATAAGAAAAGTATTCATATATGTTCCACAAAATAATAAAACATTCATCATATCATTACCTATAAAAATAGATTGGTTTCATAAACATCCTATCATAACCAATGTAGTGAAATAGGTTTCATAAAAATGTAATAGTATCTTAAAATGTTAAAAAAGATTGTCTTTATAGTGATTTCATCAAAACATAAATCTTGAAATGAATAGGGTTTCATAAGTATATAACCCATGAAAGAGAAATGTGTTTCATAAACATATAAACCACCAAAGAGAAATGGGTTTCATAAATATAATTCCATAAAAAAACCATTCAGGAAAATAATATGAATGGAACCTTTATACCATTTCCCAATAATTCATGAGTAAAACAAATGTATTTCATCTTAGATAATAATATATAGAAAGATCATTTCAAAAAAATTTATTTATGAAAATAACCTTTCTTTAAAACATAAAATATTTCAAAAAAACTTCATTCAAAACATAAAATTGAATAAAAAAAATAAATGCGTTTTTCTTGAAAACATATAAAATAAACTAGAATCCTTTTGAAAACAATTACTTTTAAAAGGAATAATGAAAAAACTTTTGAAAAACAATTCATTGAAAAATCATTGATAGCATATAAAAGAATACTGAAACCCATAAACAACTTTTAATTGAAAATTATCTTAAAATACTATCTTTGATAATATATTTGAAAACATGTTTTTTGAAGTTCATGACATGTGTCTCAAAGAATGAAAATTGAGACAATACTACTTTACCGATTTGGAAACTCTTCAAAATTACATCCCCCTGAAAGAGAGATAATAAAATGGATACATAAAAACCTATAAATTTCACAATATTATTCATATAATATATTAATGGTTCATATATACACTACACAATATAATTGAGTGGTGATTAAGTTGTAAATCTCACAAAAATAAAAGTGTGACTAGAAATCCCCTTACCTTATGTTTTAAGACTCTCCGTACTCATACTAAAATCCTTTATAAAAAATATTAGTTTATTATAAATATTTTAAATAAAAATATTATTATAATTAACACATGATATAATTTTATTATGTCTTTACAATACCCTCTTATTAACAATTCCCAGATAAGGTTTTGTTCTGAGTAATATCCTCTTTATTTTTCACATGTCTCTTAATATGTTATATTTTTTGTCCTCATAATTATATGATGATTTAATGAATTTAGTACCTATAATAAATATAATTTATTTTCATTATATATATATGTGTGTGTGTGTGTGTATTTATAATAATCTATAGAATTTAAAATTGTGAAATAGAATACACGGTTCATGGAGATGAGAGGCCGTATATATCCATGAACAATGATTCCATTTTCTTTTTGTCATACTGAATGAATGAAAGTAAATAAAATGTATCTATAAACATATAATATCATTATAGTAACATTATTATTTTATATATATCATATAATTTCACTAAAAAATCCTCAATACATTTTATGTAGTGTGTGAACGAATCACATCGCTTTGAGAAGGCATTAGTCCACACTTCCCCGTACGAAATTATCATATTTATGTAAAATGGAAATCCAAAAAAAAAATTATATAAAAATTAAAGAAACATAAATAAATAAAAAAATATTACATATATAATAAAAAATATAGTTCCCATCTTCCTTCCAAACCATTAAAGGTCATAAAAGAAAAATTAACAATGTCATTTTGGGAGGCGGTAGTTCGCCGTACAAAACGTTCATTACACATTAGATGAAAGTATATGTAATTTTATGTCAAGAACATAATATTAAAAATATAAGTATATTTAGGATAATTAGGTTATTATGTAAGTATTTAAAATTAATATTTGAGGTGGTGGAGAGAAAAAAAAAGGAAAGGGGCTTGAGGAAGGATGTTACCACTTCATGGGGTCACTCCTTTTAATTTGCATAAAAGTGATTCCATGGTTGTATTTCTACCCAATGGGGGAATTAAAAGAGGAAGGGATAGATTTTTTTAATTTAAATGGGTATATATTGTCCAAAATTATGTGTCTTGTGAGGTGTGATGAATGGGGAGAGGAGATGTCCTTTTATAGGGGAGGGTGGGGACACACTTTTCATTTTTGAAAACATGATAGGTGTACCCACGTTTTACAAAATAGTTATAAAAAAGAAACCAAACTAAATTATTTAAGGTTTTTGGAATAAATATTTCCATGAAATGGGTTTTGTAAAAGTCTATATGTCATTTAGTCCCTTATGATTAAAGTATATTGTTTTTGTTATGTTAAATTTTACCTTAATTGCAGTAATTAATCAAACACACCTTCTCTAATATTTTTGTAAAAATTTATTCTGACATTATTAGACTATAAAAATTATAATTATGACCACCATTTATATCCATTTTTTGAAACATAATTTACAGAATAAGAAAAAATAATTTTATTCTAATCTCGTAGACGTGGCGAGAAGGCGGGTTTTTAAAATTAGAATATTCAAGTGTTCATTTAAACTTTCATGTATAAATTCACTAAAAAATAATTATAATGACCTAAATTTGATTAATATATGTAAAATTGATTTATTTTGACTTTAAAACTGACATAAAATATAATTTAACTACATGAATAAATTATACAAAAAAATCTATTGTGAATTAAAATATAGTATTTTTCACTATTCATCCAGAAATGAATTTTCTCAAAAAAAATCCAAAAAATTATCCCGAATATAATTTTCATATTTTTAATTAAATAATGAATGTTATTTTATCAAATTCAATTTCTAATGTGTCTAAAATTTATATTATTATTTTCACATAAAAACATTAAAAGTAGGTCTTTTGAGAAAATAATATTTTTAAACATATGTATATTTTACTAAAAAATTTATAAATCATTGTCAATGTCATTTAAATATAGAAAACCATTATAAATAATATTTGAAAATTATTTATTACTTCTCATTTCACTATATTTAATTCCTAGTTTATAACTATCTCATTCAAATAATTATAACAATAAAATGATGTTTTGTAAGAACTCCATGTTGCCTATAACGCCATATTTTCATTGTGTGACATATTGATTATGTTTTAATTAATGGATAAAACAATACATGACATCAAATAAACATTATTTATTCAAAAAATAGATTCACAAAAACTCATGTAATTACATTCTACCCCTTTTAAAATTAATTTTACCCTCAAAAGTTATCATTCCCATACAAAACAAATAGTATAATTCTGCCTCATCATATACTCAAGATCCCACAAAGTTTACTCTAAGTGCTGGTTTGTCCTCTAGAATTTTAATTGATGAGTGGACTTGGTTCATAGAACTTTCTCTCTGTGATACATAATTTCAACTGGTTATTCATTTTAATAAATATCATTCTCCTACGATTTGACATATGAGTTCAGTAAATGTGAAGGGTCAGGTATGTACTTCTATTTGTGAGATATATGGAACACGTCATGTAATATAGATATATTTTGAGAAAGTTCGAAGTAATATGCTATCATTATGATATGATCATGAATAAATAGGGTTTAATATACCTATATTTTAGTTTCCATTTATTTCCAAACCTCATAACATTATTAAATTTATAAATTCATAGAAATACCTTCTCACAGCATAAAATTCTAGGTCCATGTGACTGTTATCAATGAAAATTTTCTGTTGACTTTGGGATACAATCATATGTTTCTGAATGGTTCAATCATTCTCTACCATTTCATCAGCTATCTGAGGCCCCAATAGCTTTATTTCTCCAAATTCATACCATAATGTTTGATCTCTACATTTCTTCCCATAGAGGGTTTCATTAGGATCCATATGAATGCCTAAGTGAAAGATATTTTTGTAAGAAAAATAATCTAGAGGAAGGTGTTGATCCCAACCACATTTGAAATCCAACGAATGATATATCAACATATCATATTGGGTTTTAATTTTTATTTCACACTGTACATCCATCTGAGGATGATAAGAAGTGATAATACAAAATTTCGTATCAAGTGCATACTAAATACTTCACCAGAACTTTGAGTTAAACCTTAGATCTTGATCAGATACAATATAATGTGGTTCTCCATGCAACCATACAACATACTTAATGTATATCCTAGAAAGAAGATCCATATATAAGTATTCCCGGATAGTGATGAAGTGTTCTGAATTTTCAAGGACATCAATGACCACCCATATAACATTAATCCTTTTAGTGGTTTTGAGGATTACAATGAAAAAATCAATAGTGATGTTCCTTCATTTTCATTCTGGTATTGATAATTAATGTAACATCCCCTTATACATCAGTATTTTATTCATAACTTTTGGTCATACCAAACACTGAGATTAAAAATCAGCTATATCCCTCTTCATTCCATCTCAAAAAAATATTATTCCAAGTATCTATACATCTTTTTACTTCAATGATGAATAGAGAATAAAGAACTATAAGCTTCATCCAATAGCTGCTAATCTAAATATTGAATGGAAGGAACACATACAGAGTTCTTGAACCATATAATTTCATCATAATCAAGGTTAATCTCAAGAACATTTCTAACATTCTTTTTCAGATCTATATATTCCTTCACACCTATTTAACATTCACTTAGATTGGGGGTTGAACAATCAATTAAGAAAGATAAGATTTATCCCCATCCTTAATGATTTATAGATCAATAATTTTGAAATCTAGAAATATCAGATCCCTTTTTATCCTCATCATGGATAAGCTATCATGATCCTTTTGACTCAAAGCATCATCCACCTTATTTTCTTTACTAGGGGGTAATGAATTGAGTAGTCATAACCCTTTATCAGCTCTAACCATCTTCTTTGAATTTTGTTCAATTCATTCTATGTGAATATATATTTTAAACTTCTATTTTGGGTATATATATCAATATTTTCCCCATATAGATTATGTCTCCAAATCCTTAATGCGAAAATTACCTCTTATAACTCCAAATCACGATATGGGTAATTTTTCTCATTGATCTTCAACTATCACAAGTCATAAATCACAAAAATGTTATTATACATAAGAGAACATTCCAAAGCCTTCTTGTATGAATCACTATATATTACAAACTCTTCTTTACTATAGGGTAATGTAAGCACGGGTTAGCTGACTAGCCTTTTATTTAGTTCCTCAAAATTTTCATCACAATCATTACACTAGAGTAACTTCAAACCCATCCGACTTAACTTGGCGAGAGGATTAGATAGTCGTGAGAAATTATCAACATTACATCGATAATATCTAGATAATCCCAGAAAGATATAGATCTAAGTCAACATGGTGGTTTGAGGATAATATTCAATAGCCTCTATCTAAGATGGACCTACTGTTTTACCATCTATTGATATTATGTCACCCAAAAGTGAATGATTTTGCAGCTAATACTCACATTTTGTAAATTATGCATAAAATTTATCCTTCCTCAAGTGTTTTAGTACATTTATAAAGTGTTCTTAATTCACTTTCTTCCCCATTAAAAATAAATTAATATCATTTATAAATTCTACCACAAACTAATTGAGGTAATCTCTAAATACTCCTTTGATAAAATTAATTAAGATAGAAGGGCCATTTGTAAGACCAAAAGTATTCACTATATATTCATAGTGTCCATACCTTTTATGGAATTTAATTTTGGTTATATCCTCTTTCTTGACTGTCAATTGATGATATCCATAATGAAGGTGTACATTGGAAAAGTTTTGAGCTCCGCACAGTTGTTCAAACAAGTCATCAATATGGGGAAGATGATACCTTTTGCTTGATCATGATCTTGTATAACTCCAAATAATCAATGTAGAGCTACATTGATCCATTTTTTTCACAAAGAGGACATGTGAACCACAATGTTACACACATGGTTTAATTAATCCCTTATCAATGTTATTTTTGAGCGGCTTCTTTAATTCCTACAACTCAATATGGGTCATTCTATAGGGACTCTTTGAAAGTAGTGTGGAACTAAATGCTAGTTCTATCAAGGAATGAACATCAAATTTTTGTGTAATTCTACGAAAATATTTTGGTAACACATCCCTAAATTCATAAAAAATAGGCATATCATCGATGTTGATTTTATCCCCAACAATTTGTGACAAACATGCCTTCTGAATGGGAATAAAGACTCATATGTTGGAGGTAATCTCCATGGGAAGTTCATACTTGTCATCACATTGACAATTGATCATAATTTGGTTTGATGTATCATATGAAACTTTTCTTTATCAATAATTTATGTGATATTTATATAGGAAAAAAGATACATTCCTAAGATGACATCAAATTCAACCAAAGAAATAATGAAAAGATTTACAGTATGCACATTCCTATAAACGTAAACTAGAGAGGAATCATATACATGATATGAAATCATCGTACCATTAGAGTTTTCACTACTAATTCCACATCTAACAGTTTTGGTGTAATCATAATACCTTTATAAAATTCTCTATATATGAAAGAGTGGATAGGTCTAGAATCAAATAAGAAATTAGATGCTCTAGAGTGGATGGTAAGTGTTCTATTCATCACATCATTACCACAACCCTTGTCAGAAACAGTGATAACATGAGATTTACCCATATCCCTTGGTTTAAGAGGTTCTTGATGCGGATCATCATCACCAAACCTTGGGTTTGGTCACTTTTTATCATAATACCCACCCTCTACACACATAATGCATTGAAGTCTGGGAGATGCATTATGTATAGATTTTTCACTATTTTCATTTTGTAATCAATTTCCCATTGGCCATTCATTCTGCACTTAAAAAACATATAAGACCCCATAATACAATTATCTAAATGCTTCCTTCCACACTTAGATAATAAAAGAACGATAATCTTCTTATCTTTATGGTTTTTAGAATTTTCATTTAAATCCATATTCCTTTTCTAGTTAAAACCACAAGATTGATATGTCACTCCAACGTCCATTTCATCTTTGATTGAAAAAATAAAAATATCTTTGTATATACTAATGTATATTATGGAAAAAAACCATTTGAGACATGGATTTAAGAGACTAAAGAACCTATCAACTTTACATTCAGGATGGATTATAATTCCATAAGCATACCTAACATGTCTTGTGAAATTATCCTCATAGGTACTAATAGATTCTTCATCATTTTTCTACATCTCAAGGAATTATTTTCCACTTTTTTATGAATTACATGAGTAGAGTACTTATTGAAGAATAAATTCTTAAACTCATACCAATCCATGGATTTAAATTTATTCTATTCATGATTACATTCTACCAATAGTCTATTTCACCTTCCAACTGATAAACATCCAGATTGACATTCAAATAATCCAAGAACTGCATAACGAGGAATATATTTTCAGTGGTACTGATCCATTTTTTCGAAACGAATAGATTAGAAGTCCCACTGAATGAAGGTGGAAGTTACCACATAAAGGACTCAACAGAACATTTTCCCCTTATTTTTTCATTTGGAAGCTCATCATGACTCATTTCTTGATAAATATATGTGAGAATAACAATGAGATTTTTCATTTCATTTTCCATACCATTCGGAATCCCATGAGAACAATCGTTTCTTTTTCGGTCAAAATCCCCATTAACATGGTTCCTTCATATTCCATCCATTGACTAAAACAAAAAATAATTAAGTATGAAAAAGTTTTCATAGTGAGGAACCACATATTAATAATAAAACCACTTATAGGATGTCTAAATTATCCCACCTTCTTTAATATATGACACCTTGGGTTTATCTTAGGTTTTTTATATACAATTTATTTAAATACATCATGATCATTCGTAAAGAGTTTGTGAATTCCTAAATAAAATCCCCTAAGAGTTTCAAAATAGGTGTGGAGAACAGAACTTTTTTGTGTACTATGTTACGCTCGATTCTATCCTAATGTACCTTGTCAGTGGAGTCACCTAAAGGTACATTTGTTCTAGAGTCAGATCCACTTTATAGTATCTATATAGGGATGTATTTCTTGGAAAACACTGACTTTATCCTTTACCAAAATTCCATGACATTTTAATATACATTTACTTATTCTAGTTATTATTTCTAGACAAATCCTTAGGGATCTAACTGAGGTATTCTCATTATAGTTTCCAATGGTTAACTAAAATGTTTCTCTGATAATAGATACTATGACCGTATCTTTTCATACATTAACCTTACATATCTTTTTTGGAATACATAATACATTACATAAATAGACTCTCAAAGACATTATTGGTATAGTGCCTTTCGAAACATGCAATAATAAACACTAGTACATAACTGAGATACATTATCTCCCACTAGATTCTTCATGACTAGTACCCTTCTTAGACACATCATACACAATAAATATCATCATTACCTCAGTAAGGGAACATAAAAATTGGTGAGATCATAATTTTAGTATGGGTATACAAGGGATACATGTCAGCATAAACATGATCATTGGGTTATGAGAACATGATCGTAACATTATAATATCATACCCTTTATATGGAATATCATAAACATAAATCATGGAATAAATCCTAGTAGTTAGTAAGACATGAACCATAAGGGAATCAATAGCACAGGACATGAAATAATATCATTGGAGTAGGGCATAATATTTTTTTTTATATACACAAACATGTAATATCATTCCCTTAATGTCATGAAGCATTACTAAAACATATTAGGGAAGTTCATGGAGACTAGACCTACAGGGCGGGATACACCACGATCCCTATTCATATTCCATCCATTATAAAAGATCATGTTCCCCCAATATTCCCATAGCTGATTCGGTTTCCCCATATTCCCATAGTGGTTCGGGTTTTCCCATCTTTCATCTTTACAGTGACTAATCCTACTAGGCGGGATACACCACAATCCCAAATCACAATCCTTTACCTGTAAGGGATTGAGTTTCCCCATATTCCCATAGTAGATGAATCCCACCAACTGGATTCCCAAATTTATATCAAGATATATGAATTTTTACCCAATTTTTTAGAGGGACATAAAGTTCCCACCCTTCTCATAATAAAATCATTCAAACATGTGCCAAAAATAACAAAACATTCATCATATAATGACCTATAAAATCATATTGGTTATAAAAACATCCTATCATAACCCATGAAGAGAAATGGGTGTCATTAACATGTAATCATGTATTAAATAGGGTAAAATAAGGGTTCTATAATCATTTCATCAAAAAAGAACTAGTGAAAATAAGTGTCTTTCATTAGCATATAACCCGTGAAAGAGAAATAGATTTCATGAACATATTAGCTGTGAAATAGAAATATATTTCCTAAAAATAATTCCTTTAAAACTAAAACCATTCAAAAAAAATATGAATGGAACCATTATATTATTTCCCTGAAATGCAAGAGTTACACAAATGGATGTAATCTTAGAAGGAAAATAATTCAGAAAGATCATTTCAAAAAAACATTCTTGAGGAAAATAGACATTATTTAAAACAAAAATAAAATTTAAACCATTTTTATTTCAAATTATAAAACGTAAAATTGAAAACATTATAAAAAAATATCTTGAAAACATATAAAGGAAACTGGAAACATTTTAAAAATCATTTCACTAAAAAGGATGTTTGAAAACATTTTTGAAAACCATTTCTTTGAAAATAATTTGAAAACATATAAACAAATATTGAAAACAATAAAATAAATTTAAAATAAATTCTACTTGAAATTTTTCTTAATATATCTTTTTTAAAACATTTTTGAAAATAGGGTTTTTTATGTTCATGGCATGTGTCTCAAAAAATGAAAATTGAGTCAAAAGTACATTACTGATTTGGAAAATCATGAAACATAAACCCCATGAAAGAGATATAATAAAATGGAAATGTAAATATTCATAAATTAAAGTATAAAATTCATAGAATAAATTAATGGTCAGTATATGATCCAAACAAAATAAATGAGGGGTGAATAATGCGTAAACCTCATAGAAATAAATGTGAGACTAGAAATCCCCTTAACTTATGTCTTGAATATTTCTATAATTGTATAAACCACATGTAAAATAAATATAAGTTTATTATAAATATTTTTGAGAACCATATTATTATATCTGATACCTTATATGGTTTTATTATTTATTTAAATTTATTTCTTATTAATAATTCCTAGTTAAGGTTTCTCTTCGAGTAATATCCACATTGTTTTTCGCATGTGTCTTAATTTGTAATATTTTTTGTCCATATAAATATATCATGATTTAAAGAATGTAAAACATGGTATAAATATAATTTATACTTTCTATATATATGTATATATTGTAATATAATTAATATAAATATATGAAATGGAATACATCATTCATTGAGATGTAGACTGTATGTGCGTGTGAATGTTGTTTCCATTTTCTTATTTCCCTTTTGAAATTAATAATGTAAATGAAATATATTTATATAATTATACATAAAATATCATTAATGTACTCTTATTATGTAATATATTTCATATAATTTCACAAAAATCATCCTTAATACATTCCATGTAGTGTGTGAACTAATCATATCCCTTTTTGGAGGCGGTAGTCCACACTTCCCCAAACGAAATTCACATATTTACAAAAAATAGAAATCATGATGGTATGTGTTATATAATAATTAATGAAAAATAAATGCATCATTAATGTCATATATATCATCAAAACATATAGTTTTCATCATAATTCCCAACCATGAGAGGATGTAAAATAAAAAAACAACATCGTTTTGTGAGGCAACCGTTTTCCATTCAAACAATTCGTTAACCATAAAATGAAAGTGTGTATAATTGAAGGAAGAAACCTCAAAAGAAACATATCATTATATTTTGGATACTATGGACATTATTTATGAATATAATAAGACTAATTTAGTCGGTGGAGAAATAAAATGAAAAACAATGATCTTGAGGAAGGATGATACCTCTACTTTGGGTATCTTCTTTTTACAATCAGAAAAGGGATTATCTGGATGGATTTATTTCCAAAGGGAGGATTAATGTTGTCAGACATAGATTTTGGGAAGTTAATTTGGAAGAAATTTTCTAAGATTAATATTCTTGAGAGATGTGAAGACCGGGGGGGTATGTGGTGGCCTTTCATGATGGAGGGAGGGGACGCACTTTGTATTTTTTAAAACAAGTTAGGTGTACCCATGTGTTTACCTTAAACTGGTCTTACAACCCCAAAAAAAATTGAGGTTTTCTGTCCGAAATATGGTTGTATAATGGTTTAGACAAATTTCTAGGTCATATTGGCCTTTAATTTTAAGTATTAGTACCTTGTAAATCATAATTTTACCTTAATCACTATAATTAATCATAATAACATTCACTAATTGTTTTGCCAAAAATTAATTTGATCATATAATAATATAAATATTAAACTGATAACAACTATTTATATACATTTTTTGAAATTAAATTCACAAAAGAGGCAAAATTAAGTTTAATGATAATCCCATAGATGTGGTGAGAAAGTAGGTTTTTAATGTGAGAATGTTCAAATGTTCATTAAGATTTCATATTTAAATTCACTATGAAAATGATTCCAATTAACTAAATGGGATAAATATATGCATAACTTATCTATCTTGAATTTAAAACTAACATAAAATATAATTTAACTATATAAATAAATTAGACAAAAAATCAGTTTTGAATTAGAATTTAGTGCTTTTCACTATAATCCAAAAATGAAGTTTCTTAAAAAACTACCATAAATTTAACCTAAGAAAATTTTCACATTATGAATTCAAAAATTATGTTTAAATTATCAAATTAAATTTCTAATTGTGTCAAAATTTAATTTCATTATTTTTCATATAAGTACATAAAAAGTAATTCTTTTATGAAAATAGTATTTTCAAACGTATAAATATTTTACTAAAGTAATGTCATGACTCATTATCAACATGATTTATCTATATAAAAACATTTTAAATAATATTAAAAATTTATTTTTTAATACTCATATCAGTATTTTTAACCAATAGATTGTAACAATCATTTTTAAATAGTTATAATAATAAAATAATGTTTCATAGAAACTACGTTTTGTGTGTAATGAACGCTTATCTCAGTGTGTCATATAATGAAAGTTTGAATTAAAATAGCATGAAACACAAAAAATAAAATAAAAATAATTTGTTAAAAAAATAATCACAAAAACACAGTGTGTTACATTCTACCCATTAAAATGAATTTCTCCTTCGAAATTTGTTATTCTAATACAGTAAAATGAGGATACTTCTAGCCAATAATATCATTATGTTCCCACATAACTTCCTATAACTAGTGGTTTCTCCACAGATCATTTACCATATTAGTGGTATTTTTTCATAGAAATTTATCTATATGATAAATCATTGCAATTGGTTATTCCTTGTAAGAAAGATCATGATTTAGAGGTACGACCTCTGTGTTCATTATATATGATGTGACAGGTATGTAATTTTTCATGAGAGATACATGGTACACATCATGTACTTGAGAGTGATTTGGATGAAGATCCAAGAGATACGATACCATTCAAATTCAATCAATAATATCAAAGGGGATGATATACTTAAGTCTTAGTTTCCATTTCCTCTCAATCCTCATAAACATATTCAATGTAGATATTCATAGAAACATCTTCTCACCATCTTAAAATTATAGGTTATTCCAATTTTTATAAGCATAACATTTTTGTCACCTTTGTGATTCCTTGATATACTGCTGAATGGTTCTAACATTTTTAGTTATTTAATTAGCTATATCTGGTCCTAATAGGTTTATTTCTCCAACTTCAACTCAGCTTGTTGTATTCTAACATTTCTTCCCATATAGGGATTCATAAGGAATCATCTGAATGCTTGAGTAAAATAAAAGTTTCTACAAGAACTCAACAAGAAGATGGGGTTGATCTCGAACACCTTTGAAATCCAAAGAACTAGATCCCAACATATCCTCTATGGATTGAAGATTTATTTTAGTATGAACATCTATATGAGGATGATAAGTAGGGATGAAACTTAATTTTGTATCAACTGAATACTGAATACTTTTCCAAAAAATTGTGGTAAACCTCATATCCCAATTATAAAAAATGGAATGTGGTACTCCATGAAACCATAACATTTCATTAATGTATATCCAGGAAATATTATCCAAAGGCAAGTATTCCCCGATATTGATAATGTGTGCTAACATTGTATGGTGATCAATACACACCCATATAGCATTAAACCCTTCATAGTTTTTCAGGATTCCAAATACAAAATCCATATTGATGTTTTTCCATTTCCAATATGGTATAGATAATGGATAAAACATCCCCTTAAAATTTTTCCATTCATCCTTAGCCTTATGGAATACAAAAATATGAGATACAAACTCAGTGATATCCCACTTCATGCCATCCCACCAGAAATATTATTTGATTTATCTATACATCTTCGTATTTCTAGGATAAAAGATAATGGGGAACTATTATCTTCCTCCGACAACTCCGTAAAATTTGGTATGGATGGTACACATACATGGTTACTAAACCATATTATTTCATCATAATCAAGGAAAAACTTAGGAATATTTATAACCTTCTTTTATAGCTCTACATATTCCTTATATGCATCTTTAATCATCACTTGGATAGAGGGTTGAACATTCAATTTTGAAAGATATGATTTCTCCCCATCCATCAAGATTTATAGATCCATACATTGAAAATCCATAAATATATCTCTTTTTTCGATCAATTTCATGGATAATCTAGCATGATTCATTTAACTCAAAGTGTTTTCCACCTTATTTTCTTTCCCATGGTGGTAATTTATTGAAGATTCAAAATACTTTATCAGATCAAACCAACATTTTTAATGCTTGTTAAACTCCTTATATTTGAATATATATTTCTATCTTTTATTATTGGTATATATATCACACTATTCTCCATAAAGATAATTCTTCCATATATTTAATGAAAAAATTACCATTTTGGACTCCAAATCATGATTTGGGTAATGTTTCTCACGGATCTTCCCTAATCGCAAGGTATAAGTGATAACCATGTTATTATTCATAAGAACCCATCCTAATACCCTCTTATATTCATTAATATTTATTAAAAACCCTCTTCTACAATAGGGTAATGTAAAAATAGGTGCGCTGACTATCCTTCCCTTCAGTTCCTTGAAATTTTCTTCATATTCATCCGTCTAGGAGAACATGTCACCATTATGAGTTGAGTTTGTCGAAGGATTATATATTTATGAGAAATTATCAATAGAACATCATTAATATCCATATAAACCTATAAAAATACAGATATCAGTCACTCTAGTTAGTAGAGTCCAGCATGGATTTTATGGATCTATGGATATACCATATCGTGATATTTTGTGACATAAAAATTAAAACTTTTACGACCAAAATTCAAACTTTTTTAATTTTTTTCAAACAATTTCTCCTTCCTTAGGGTCTTTAGTACAATTCTCAAGTGGTCTCTATGCTCTTACTTTCACTTTGAAAAGATAATAATATCCTCTACAAAGACTACCAAAAATTTACCGAGATAATCTTTATAAACTCTATTTATCAAATCCATGAAGATAGTTGGATAATTATAAAGAAAAAAGGCATAACTATATATTAAAAGTGTCCATACCATGTATAGAATTACATATTGGGTATATAATCATTCTTGAACTTCAATTGATTTAATTCATAATGATGTTCAATATTTGAAAAGTATTGATCTCTACACATTTTTTCAAACAATTCATCAATACAGTGTATATGATACTTGTTCTTGATCATGATCTTGTTAAAATTCATGTAATAAATAAAGAGTCTCATTGATCCATATTTCCTTTTCACAAATATGATAATTTCACCCCAATGTTACACCCTTTTTTGAATGTGTCAATTATAAATAATTTCATGGAGTTTTTTCTTCAAATTCTATAACTCAATTGAATCCATGCTATAGAGATTCTTTGAAATTGGTGTGGAATCATGTATGAGTTCTATCAAGAACTCAACATAATATTTCATTAAAAGGCTTGGAAACTTTTTGGGTAAGGAAAAAAAATTCCCAAACAATTGGTATATCATCACTATTGATTTTCCCCCTAACCATTTGAGACAAACATGACATATGAATTGAAATTAATACCCATAAACTAGATGCAATCTCCATTTAAAATTCATTCTTATCATCACATTTATATTTGATCATATATTGTTTTGAAACAACACATTTAACTACCTTTATTATAAAATTAATGATGGATTTATGAAGAGAAATATAATCCATGCCTAAGATGACATAAAATTCAACCAAGGGAAGAATAACACTTTTCACAAGATGAACATTCTCATAATTGTCAACTAGAGAAGGATCGTTGGCTTGACATACAATCATCATACCATTAGGGTTTCTCTATACTAATTCCACTTATATTCATTTCAGTGGAATATTAATACCCTTAGAAAATTTTCTACATAATAATTAGTGGGTAGATCCAAAATCATAAAATAAATTTGTTGTTCTTGATTGGATTGTATGCATACCTCTCACCACATCATTACCACATCCCCTATCAAAAATAGAAATCATAAGAGATTTCTCATTATCCCTTGGCATAAGAGGTTGTTGATTCCATACAACATCACTAACCATTGGGTTTGGTAACTAGTTAACAAAATTACCATACCCTTTACACAAAATAAATTTAAGTGTGTGAAGTGAATTACGGGTAGATTTTCCTCTATTTTTACCTTTTTCCAACTTCTTCCCATCTGTGCGATAATCAATTTCCAAATGTAATTCCCTTAAACACATTGAAAACCCATTATAACCCCATAAGAAAATTTCCTCCATTCTTGTTTTCACACTTAGAGCATAATGGAAGGATCACCTTCTTCTCTTCTTAGTTTTTGGATTTTCTTTTGAACCTCATCTTCCTTTTCTTGATAAAACCATGATATTGACATGTAACTCTAACCTCAATTTCACCTTTCACTGCACAACACAACATCCATTCAAAGATAATAAATTTTATTATAGAAAAAATCCTTGTGAGGCTTGGAATTAAGTCACTATTTAACCTATCAACTTTACTTTTAGGATGGATGATTACTCCAGAATTGAAAGTGTCATGTCTTGGGAAATTAGCCTCAGGGGTACTGAAAAATGCATCATTATTTTTCTTCAACTCATGTAATTATTTTCTCTTATTCGTAAGAAGAACATGAGTAATTTAATTATTTAATATTATGTTCTTGATCTCTTCCCAATCCATGGAAATAATTTCATATTGATTCCTTGTATTCTTGATTAGATTCTGCCACTGCTCTACTTCACCTTCTAACTGATAAAGAGCTAGAATGACATTTTCCATGATCCAAGTACTGGAGAATGGGGAATATCTTTTTAGTGGTACTAATCCAGTGATTGGATATAAGTATATTATAAGGATCAATGAAATAAGGTGGTTTTTTCCTCATGATGGAATCAACATAATGTTATTCCCTAATTTTCTCATTTAGATGCGCAGCATGATTCCTAGCTTGAGAATGCTTTTTGAGAATAACAACACAGTTTTTCGTTCAATTTCCCCTAGCATTCATATTCTCTAGAGAATAATAATTTCATTGTCTATCACAATTACCATTAACATAGTTCCTTTGGGTCCTATCCATTAACTAAAACTGAAACTCAAAAAGTAAAAACATTTATCATATTGAGAAACCACATAATCATAAAAAACACTTACAGAATGTCTAAATTGGAACCCATTTTGTAATCTATTATAATTTAGGTTTATAATAGGTTATTAATATCCCACATATTTTTATATCATTCATGATGGTTCGTGAATAATTTTCTCATTCCCAAAGAACATCCACTATGAGTGTCTAATAAGGTGTGCAGTAAGTCTTGTTTTCATGTACCAGGTTATAGTCGAGTCAGGCCGCCACACACATTTTTAGAGTTGTTACCCCTAGGTACATCGGTTCTAGATCCACATCCACATGTAGTATCATGAAAAATATGTATTGATAGAAAATCCCCCACTCTATCATTTTCCATAATTCTTAAACATCATCCTACACTTTTATTTCTCCTTAGACTTTTCCATAGACATGTCCTTAGGGCCCTCACTAAGTTTTTATCATCATATTTTCCGAAGGATAACAATTGTTTTTTGATAACAACTTTAGTCTCCCTAAATTTTCATACATTAATAGTATATCATTTTTTTCAGAAATAATAATAAATTACACAAAAAGATGGCCAATTATTATATTAGTATTGTGCCTTTGGAAACATGGAAGCAAAAACATTGGTATATATATGAGCTACATTATCTCCCACTAGGATCTTCATGATGAGAAACCTTATTAAAAACATAAAACATTATACATATCTTAATAACCTAGGGAAGGAAACATAAAATGTGGGGAGATCTGATGCTCTCTGAGGAAAAATAAGGGTTACATGTAAGAAAAAACATGAACTTAGGGATATGATAATGTGATCATAGCATTATAAGATCAACCCTTGCAAATAAAAGATCATAAAAATGAATCATGGAAAAAATATTTGATGTTCATATGAAATGAATCATAAGGGAATCAAAATCATAATATAGGAAAGAATAATATTGAAGTAAGAAATGGAATTTTTCCATACATATAAACATGTAATATCATTATTTATATGTAAATACGCATTTCTATACCTTATCAGGTAACTTCATGGAGACAAAAACTATTTGGAGGGACACACCACCATCCCCAGTCAAAACATTGTACGTTTAATGTACCAAGTTTCCCCATATTCCCATTATGGATCAGGTATTCCCATCTTTCCATAGTGTATTGGGTTTCCCCATCTTCCATATTCATGGTGAAAACACCTACTAGGTGAGAAAAACACCATTCCCAGTCACAATTATTTTCTTATAATAGATCATGTTTCCCCATAATCCCATAGTTGATCAAGCATTCCAAATTGATTCCCATAATTATCTCATGAGATATAAATCATTACCCACTGCATTAAAGGGACATATAGGTTCCACCCATATAACTATAAAAACATTGGAACAAGTGACACAAAATAATAAAACATTCATCATGTCATGAACCATAAAGAGATATGGGTTTCATAAAAATTCAATCAAAAAACATGATGTGAAATAGGTGTCATAATCATGTAATCATAACTTAAAATTTGGAAAAATCTATGTTATATAATCATTTCATCAAAATATAACCATGAGAAGAAGCGGGTTTCATAAGCATATAACATTTTGAATATAAACATGTTTCATAAACATTTAAAATATGAAATAGAAACTCATTTTATAAACATAATTACATAAATACGTAAACCACTAATAAAAATAATATGAATGGAACCGTTAGATCATTTCTTGGAAATGCATGAGGAACACCAATGGATGTCATTTTAGATGGAAAATAATTTGGAAAGATCCTCTTAAAAAAATTTCTTACAGAAAATATATTTTATTTAAAAAATATATCCTTTTGAAAACCTATTTCCTTCAAAACCAAAAATGGGAACTAGAAAACATTTTGAAAATAATTTTCTTTGAAATGATAGAAAATAAGCCTGAGTCATTATGAAAACCATTTCTTTGAAATGGAATTCTGAAAACATTTTTGAAACCCATTTCATTTAAAATTATTGTAAAATATATAAAAATATTTAAAATCATAAACCATTTTTGAATTACATTTTCCATCAAAATTATCTAAAAATATCTTCATTGAAAAACGTTTTGAAAACATGGTTTGTAAAGTCCTGTCATGTGTCTCAAAGAAGGAAATTAATACAGAACTACATTACCGATTTTTTAAAT